>JAQFWZ010000005.1:3200514-3510514 GCA_027789725.1 Dendropsophus ebraccatus
GGGGAGGCTGAAGAGGGAGAGCGGGGATCCGGGGAGAGGAGGACGGAGAAGGCTGGAGGTGGGGAGGCTGAAGAGGGAGAGTGGGAGATCCGGGAGAGGAGGACGGAGAAGGCTGGAGGTGGGGAGGCTGAAGAGGGAGAGCGGGGGTCCGGGAGAGGCTGAAGAGGGAGAGCGGGGATCTGGGAGAGGAGGACGGAGAAGGCTGGAGGTGGGGGAGGCTGAAGAGGGAGAGCGGGAGGACGGAGAGGAGGACGGAGAAGGCTGGAGGTGGGGGAGGCTGAAGAGGGAGAGAGGGAGATCCGGGAGAGGAGGACGGAGAAGGATGGAGGTGGGGGAGGCTGAAGAGGGAGAGCGGGAGATCTGGGAGAGGAGGACGGAGAAGGCTGGAGGTGGGGAGGCTGAAGAGGGAGAGCGGGGGATCCGGGAGAGGAGGACGGAGAAGGCTGGAGGTGGGGGAGGCTGAAGAGGGAGAGCGGAGAGGACGGAAGAAAAGGACGGAGAAGGATGGAGGTGGGGGAGGCTGAAGAGGGGAGAGGGAGAGGGAGATCTGGGAGAGGAGGACGGAGAAGGCTGGAGGTGGGGGAGGCTGAAGAGGGAGAGTGGGGATCCGGGGAGGAGAAGGGAACAGAAGATGAAGAAGGCTGGAGAGGGGGGAGCTGGAGAGGGAGAGCGGGGATAGGGAGAGGAGGACGGAGAAGGCTGGAGGTGGGGGAGGCTGAAGAGGGAGAGCGGGGATCTGGGAGAGGAGGACGGAGAAGGCTGGAGGTGGGGAGGCTGAGAGAGGCAAGAGCGGGAGACGGGAGAGGAGGATGGAGAAGGAGGAGAAGGCTGGAGGTGGGGGAGGCTGAAGAGGGAGAGCGGGGATCTGGGAGAGGAGGACGGAGAAGGCTGGAGGTGGGAGGCTGTGAAGAGGGAGAGCGGGAGGACGGAAGAGGAGGAACGGAAGAAGGCTGGATCCGGGAGGGGGGAGGCTGAAGAGGGAGGAGAGCGGGAGATCCGGTGAGAGGAGGACGGAGAAGGCTGGAGGTGGGGGAGGCTGAAGAGGGAGAGCGGGGATCTGGGAGAGGAGGACGGAGAAGGCTGGAGGTGAGGTGAGGAGAGATCTTGAAGAGGGAGAGCGGGGATCGGGGAGAGGAGGAATACCGAGAAGGCTGGAGGTGGGGAGGCTGAAGAGGGAGAGCGGGGTCCGGGAGAGGAGGACGGAGAAGGCTGGAGGTGGGGGAGGCTGAAGAGGCAGAGCGGGAGATCCGGGAGAGGAGGACGGAGAAGGCTGGAGGTGGGAGGCTGAAGAGGGAGAGCGGGGATCTGGGAGAGGAGGACGGAGAAGGCTGGAGGTGGGGGAGGCTGAAGAGGGAGAGCGGGAGAACGGAAGAGGAGGACGGAGAAGGATGGAGGTGGGGGAGGCTGAAGGGTGAGAGGGAGATCCGGGAGAGGAGGACGGAGAAGGCTGGAAGTGGGGGAGGCTGAAGAGGGAGAGCGGGGATCTGGGAGAGGAGGACGGAGAAGCTGGAGGTGAGGAGGCTGAAGGGGGAGAGCGGATGTCGGGGAGAGGAGGACGGAGGAGGCTGAAGTTGGGGAGGCTGAAGAGGGAGAGCGGGAGATCCGGGAGAGGAGGACGGAGGAAGGCTGGAGGGTGGGGGAGGCTGAAGAGGCAGAGCGGGAGATCCGGGAGAGGAGGACGGAGAAGGCTGGAGGTGGGGAGGCTGAAGAGGGAGATCCGGGAGAGGAGGACGGAGAAGGCTGGAGGTGGGGAGGCTGAAGAGGAAGAGCGGGAGATCGGGAGAGGACGGAGAAGGCTGGAGGTGGGGAGGCTGAAGAGGGAAAGCGGGAGATCCGGGACGAGGAGGACGGAGAAGGCTGAAGGTGGGGGAGGCTGAAGAGGGAGAGCGGGAGATCCGGGAGAGGAGGACGGAGAAGGCTGGAGGTGGGGGAGGCTGAAGAGGGAGGGAGGGAGATCCGAGAGAGGAGGACGGAGAAGGCTGGAGGTGGGGGAGGCTGAAGAGGGAGGGCGGGAGATCCGAGAGAGGAGGACGGAGAAGGCTGGAGGGGGGGGAGGCTGAAGAGGGAGAGCGGGAGATCTGGGAGAGGAGGACGGAGAAGGCTGGAGGTGGGGGAGGCTGAAGAGGGAGAGCGGGGATCTGGGAGAGGAGGACGGAGAAGGCTGGAGGTGGGGGAGGCTGAAGAGGGAGGGCGGGAGATCCGGGAGAGGAGGACGGAGAAGGCTGGAGGTGGGGGAGGCTGAAGAGGGAGAGTGGGGATCTGGGAGAGGAGGACGGAGAAGGCTGGAGGTGGGGGAGGCTGAAGAGGGAGGGCGGGAGATCCGGGAGAGGAGGACGGAGAAGGCTGGAGGTGGGGGAGGCTGAAGAGGGAGAGCGGGGATCTGGGAGAGGAGGACGGAGAAGGCTGGAGGTGGGGGAGGCTGAAGAGGGAGAGCGGGGATCTGGGAGAGGGAGGACGGAGAAGGCTGGAGGTGGGGGAGCTGAAGAGGAGAGCGGGGGTCCGGGAGAGGAGGACGGAGAAGGCTGGAGGTGGGGGAGGCTGAAGAGGGAGAGCGGGGATCTAGGAGAGGAGGACGGAGAAGGCTGGAGGTGGGGGAGGCTGAAGAGGGAGAGCGGGGGGACGGGAGAGGAGGACGGAGAAGGCTGGAGGTGGGGAGGCTGAAGAGGGAGAGCGGGAGATCCGGGAGAGGAGGACGGAGAAGGCTGGAGGTGGGGGAGGCTGAAGAGGGAGAGCGGGGATCTGGGGAGAGGAGGACGGAGAAGGCTGGAGGTGGGGAGGCTGAAGAGGGAGGGCGGGAGATCCGGGAGAGGAGGACGGAGAAGGCTGGAGGTGGGGGAGGCTGAAGAGGGAGAGTGGGGATCTGGGAGAGGAGGACGGAGAAGGCTGGAGGTGGGGGAGGCTGAAGAGGGAGAGCGGGGGGTCCGGGAGAGGAGGACGGAGAAGGCTGGAGGTGGGGAGGCTGAAGAGGGAGAGCGGGAGATCCGGGAGAGGAGGACGGAGAAGGCTGGAGGTGGGGGAGGCTGAAGAGGGAGAGCGGGGATCTGGGAGAGGAGGACGGAGAAGGCTGGAGGTGGGGGAGGCTGAAGAGGGAGAGCGGGGGGGCGGGGGAGGAGGACGGAGAAGAAGAGGCCCTGCAGCACATAAGAGATCCAGCCCGGCTGCAGGTGGGGAAGGTTGACTGGGGCTGTGAGGAGCCGACATCAGCATAAGTAGTGTATAGCAGAGCTAAGTAAGTAGTGTATAGCCAGAGCTAAGTAAGTAGTGTATAGCAGAGCTGTCTGAGCAGTGTGTAGCAGAGCTGTCCATGTACGCGGTATAGCGGAGCTGTCTAAGTGATCTCTGTGCACGGTACGTAGTTATGTAAAAAAACGTAAACCTTTTTTTCAAAAAATAACTAAATTAAAAAGGTCCATAAATTGGTATCTCTGTAATAGTGCAAGTCTGAAGAATATACATAACATTTCAGGTTTATTATATTTCGCTGTGTAGGGGGTATTATATTTATATCATTGTTTTTTGTTTTTTTTTTGTATTTTAGTATCGAACTGGTATTGAGTATCGAAATAAAAAGTTAGTATGGTATCGTACTCAAAATTCTGGTATTGTGACATCACTACTGCAATATAATGTATACCAATTGCAACACTACCATCTGGTGGTCACTAAAATTATAGCAGATGACAAGTATTTAACCTGCAATGCAGTGACAGCATAGATGTAGTGTAATATGATATAGTATAATGGAGGAGAGACTGTTTGTAACCCCTCAGCGGGCCGGCCAGGTAATGAATAGAGCACCACAGGGTAAGACCCTACAGATTCCAATTCCTATTGAGCTCCTGATGAAGTGAGTGAAAAGTGTGTCGGGTCTGGTGGGCCGGATGGGGGTAAGATCTCAGTGTTGGTTTGTTTTTCACTTCTGTGGGGTCGCATAGGAATTAAAATCTGTAGGGCCTTACTTGTGGTGCTCTATTAATCACCTGGCCGGCCGCTGAGGGATTACAAACAGTCTCTCCTCCATTATACTATACTGTATTATATTATACTACATCTATGCTGGTCATTTTTTTGTAACTGCATTGCAGGTTAAATACTTGTCAACTGCTATAATTTCAGTGACCACCAGATGGTAGTGTTGCAATTGGTACACATTATATTGCAGCACTTATATATTGATTTACCACACTGTGATCTTTCTCCCCCTTTGCCCTTGTGTTATTTGTGTCATTTTCCATGAAATTCCCTAGTTTTTATCAATTTTTGAAATTCATGTATATGTAAATAAAGGACTTTGTTATATTTCAAAAGAATTTCAATTCTTTTGGTTTTCTATATGGTTTTGCTGCACTGTATGTCGATTTAGGCAGGACTTTCTTTTGGGTTGTCGGTACAGTAGAACAAAGTTACCAAATGTCTAAGTATTCCACTGAGCAGTGCAGGATGACCAGGAAGTCTCTGGAGTCGGCTTAGCCCAGATAACTAGGCCTGGGGCAAGACGAGTAGCTAGCAACTTTAGGGCAGAAGGCGGTCAGACACAATCAAAGCTTGAGTATGAGTGTTCTCTTTATATCTTCTATCAGTCACACTGTTCTAGGCAGAGTACATGTCTAATCGGACAAGGCCCTTAAGGCACCCTCTCTCCTCTGCTAAACCTTCTCTCACAAGCACCTTATCTCTGCCTCAACCCCAAGCACCTGAGCCACTTTAGGTCCTGTGTTATACTGAACTGTATTGTTGCCAACCCCAACTGTTTTGCACTGTTTTTGCCAGTAAACTGTTCCAATTTTCAAGCGTTGGACTCTGGCCTTTTCTTGCGAACCCGCACCTAAACGCATTCATATTTGGGTTAAACATTTTGATCAGATGGGGCACAAAACTCTCCAGCTGGGTCCTACACCACTCCAGGCTACCGTGACAAGTGCCCAAGTGATCCTAGACCCACTCAGCTACCACACCATCGTATCAGCTGACCCGGCATTGAAACTAACATCATCGGTGCCTCACCGCAATACTATATCCACAACCATGGTCACTCTCTCCATTCATAGTGTCTCCACAACCATCCCATCCTCACTGTCTCCATTCATAGTGTCTCCCCAACCATCCTTACAGTCTCCATTCATAGTGTCTCCACAACCATCCCATCCTTACAGTCTCCATTCATAGTCTCTCCACAACCATCCCATCCTCACTGTCACCATTCATAGTGTCTCCCCAACCATCCTTACAGTCTCCATTCATAGTGTCTCCCCAACCATCCTTACTGTCTCCATTCATAGTGTCTCCACAACCATGGTCACTCTCTCCATTCATAGTGTCTCCACAACCATCCCATCCTCACTGTCTCCATTCATAGTGTCTCCCCAACCATCCTTACTGTCTCCATTCATAGTGTCTCCCCAACCATCCTTACTGTCTCCATTCATAGTGTCTCCACAACCATCCCATCCTCACTGTCTCCATTCATAGTGTCTCCACAACCATCCCATCCTCACTGTCTCCATTCATAGTGTCTCCACAACCATGGTCACTCTCTTCATTCATAGTGTCTCCACAACCATGGTCACTCTCTCCATTCATAGTGTCTCCACAACCATCCCATCCTTACTGTCTCCATTCATAGTGTCTCCACAACCATGGTCACTCTCTCCATTCATAGTGTCTCCACAACCATCCCATCCTCACTGTCTCCATTCATAGTGTCTCCCCAACCATCCTTACTGTCTCCATTCATAGTGTCTCCACAACCATGGTCACTCTCTTCATTCATAGTGTCTCCACAACCATCCCATTCTCACTGTCTCCATTCATAGTGTCTCCCCAACCATCCTCACTGTCACCATTCATAGAATATCCACAACCAACCATGCTCATTGTCTCCATTCATAGTGTCTCCACACCCAACCATCTACATTGCCCTCAAAACAGTAATTTATAGTGATTACCTGATGTCTGTATCTATGTAGAAGAGTATTCCTATCAGAAGGCCGTCTGCCTGTATAGATATATAGATCATGTAGAGCCTGAGCCAGTAAAAATACTGCTGAAAACACTCGGTCAGAGAGTCCTTTGTGTCCAAAACTTACAAAGTCTGACACCCGTTCTGTCCCAGTGCAGTTACGAAGAGGTTTCTTGTATGCAAATTGATGAAAATAATTCATTTGCGGGTAGGCTGATGCACACTGCAGGTATATCAGCCATATATGAGCCAGTAACATATCTGTTCGTTGACTTCTGGTGTAGAAACTTTCATAGTAACTTCTCATATCTGGAAGAGGCAGCGCAAGCGGTTCAAGAGCCAAACTCCCATGAAAGGTCTCTTTGTGGTCCTCCAGAAGATATGTGGTTAAAGCAAATACGGGACCAAAGACCATGGTCTTATCCCGGAGCACATCTCGTATGGCATGTAACCGATCTCTAAGGAATGCAGAATACCTCCCGCAGAGTAGTATGACCTGGGCTGAAGACTTCCTGATGGTCTCCATATTTCTTCTCTCAATCTCATCTAGATCACGTAACTTCACATACTTCACCTTGATGGTGTAGGCCACACAGATCCCATTCATGGTCAGATATTGTGTCACAATCTGAATGTCCTCATCACCCATTTCATCATCCGAAGAGACAATCCCCACCCATGTCCATCCAAAGGACTGGATCATTTTAGATAACACCAAGTAACTGATTCGGGTACTTTCAATTGTTCGGTAAAATGTTGGGTAGAGTTTTCTGTTATTGAGGACGTAACTTGTAGCCCCGTAGCTGATCTGAAAAATACAATATAAATTAAGGGTATACAGTATTAAGAAAGATAAGCAGCAAATGGGCAAAAGAGGCTTTAACCCATATGTTCCACCAGTGGGTGAGTAAGAGTCTTGGCACCAGAAACACATTGAGTAATTCTGGCGTTCCTGTACTGAATCTGTATTATGTTTGGTGTCCGTGCATAATAAAGACTATCATTCTTCACCCTAGAATTCTGGACCATTGGATTTTGGTTGGTTGGTAAGGCATGTGTCCTGCTGCACGTCCGGACTGCCCAACATTTACTAACCAGCACCAGGAACTAGGGATGAGCGAACTTTTGAAAAGTTCGGTTCGGTTCGATCCGGCAAACTTTCATGAAGTTCGGATTGGTCCGAACCGAACCGAAAACGAACCTTGCTCTAACGGCTGAATAATTGCAGCTACAATAGTGGGAGTGTGATAGGGTATAGTTTCAATTAGTTGCAGTTGATATTACAATGAAAAAAGTGGGGGGGAAAAAGTGCAAAAATAATGAGAAAAAAAAATTTAATTATAGAAATAATAATAAAATATAGTAAATAAAAGTGCCAAAATACTGACAAAAAATATTGAAAAAAAAAAGTTTACAAGGAGGATGCGGCAGCACTTGATTGCACCCAGGCCAGTATTGTTCAGAAGAGACAAGTCGAGGAACAGAAGGAGACAGCAGTAGATTGCTCACCTCTCAGGCCAGTATTGTTGAGAAGAGACAAGTTGATCAGCAGGAGGAGGCAGCAGTTGATTGATTCCAGGCCAGTATTATTGAGGAGAGGCTACTTGAGGAGGAGGCAGCAGTTGATCGATTCCAGCCCAGTATTATGGAGGAGAGGCTACTTGAGGAGGAGGAGGAGGCAGCAATTGATTGATTCCAGGCCAGTATAATTAAAAACAGACTACTGAAGAGCAGGAGGAGGCAGCAGTTGATTGATTCCAGGCCAGTATTATTAATTCAGGCACGATTCATCTTCACAAAAGTCAGCATCTCAACACTGTGGCAAGAGAGCCTCGTTCTTTGCGGTGTTACGATGTTACCCGCTGCACTGATTACCCTCTCTGACGCCACACTACTAGCTGGGCAGGACAGCAGAGCCAAGGAAAACTTTGCCAGTTGAGGCCAAATCTCCAGTTTCTCTGCCAGCAGAGCAGTTGATTGATTCTAGGCCAGTATGATTAAAAACAGACTACTTGAGGAGCAGGAGGAGGCAGCAGTTGATCGATTCCAGGCCAGTATTATTAAAAACAGACTACTTGAGGAGCAGGAGGAGGCAGCAGTTGATCGATTCCAGGCCAGTATTATTGAGGAGAGGCTACTTGAGGAGGAGGAGGAGGCAGCAGTTGATCGATTCCAGGCCAGTATTATCAAGGAGAGGCTACTTGAGGAGGAGGCAGCAGTTGATTGATTCCAGGCCAGTATTATCGAGGAGAGGCTACTTGAGGAGGAGGCAGCAGTTGATTGATTCCAGGCCAGTATTATCGAGGAGAGGCTACTTCAGGAGGATGAGGCAGCAGTTAATCGATTTCAGGCCAGTATAATTAAAAACAGACTACTTGGTTGCGGGCAGCTAGACGGGGTTGACGGCAACCAGTAGAGCACAAACGGACAGATTTTGTGGGGTGCTGACTTAGCGTCACCTAAAACAGCTGATCACAAACAAACAAACAAACTTTTTTTATTTTTTTTAAAGTTTTTTTAAACTTTTTTGGTTGCGGGCAGCTAGACGGAGTTGACGGCAACCAGCAGAGCACAAACGGACAGCTTTTGTGGGGCGCTGACTTAGCGTCACCTAGAACAGCTTATCACAAACAAACAAACTTTTTTTTTTTTTTATAAGTTTTTTTAAACTTTTTTGCTTGCGGCTATACGCGGTTAACGGCACCCAGCAGAGCAGCAACGTCTCCTCTGTGTCACAGAACAGTAGCTGGTTCAATGCTACGTGTCCTGACTCCTGAGTGACTCTTCTCACTTTTCTCTCCCTATTTCTTTTTTTTATCTCCCTATCTCTCCCTAGATATCACGATTTTTGAGTTAGATGGCTATCTCTCCCTCTCTCTACCTAACTCTTGATTTCTCAGCCTCTTTCACTATGTATGAGCTTATCAAGCTTTCCCTGGATCTTGCGATTTTTTTTATCTTCCTCTCTCCGGCTTCTCTCACAAACAATATATACTCCTTCTCTATCTCTCCCTGTACTTATCCAGTTGTTTGGATATGTAATCTATGTGTTTTCCCTCTCTGCCTAACGTACACCTCCTTTCTCTCTGCCGTCTGGAAACACAATGAGAAAGAGCATGGACGCTCAGGCACTTCCTGTTCCTGGAGTGACGTCACACACCTTGATATTCACATAATAACAGGATAAAAGGGATTATAGGAGTAATAATTCCTTATATCCTCTTCCATTCTGTGAAAACAATACAGTTTTGCGACGCCGTTGCGATTTTAACGAACTTCGTAACAAACTTTTTGAAAGTTCGGTACCGAACTGAACTTTTTGCAAAGTTCGTAACAAATCTGGTTCGTAACGGTTCGGTTCGCTCATCCCTACCAGGAACCTAAACATCCAGCACATGGAGTCAGAATACTGTGTACAAATGCTGTATTTCTCTTTAGTATGGAGCCATATGTGGTGTCCCACTATTAGTACCTATTAGCACCTGTCACAAAGTGGTGATGAGGTATTCTGAAGTTTCCCCACTAGGTGTCAGTGTTTTCTATATGCCTATGCTCTTCAATGCACAGCTGAGGAAGGTCATGGGTTAATGTTGTTGTTATACCATGTGTTTTGTGCTGACCAATAGGAGATGCTTTCTCTCTTTCTACCTATCCCTGCTCTATCAAGTTGCTTGATAAAGGCCCATGTTAGACAATAAAGGGCCGAAACGCGTTGCAATAAAGAGTATATGTTTACTATGCCATCTACCTCTGGATGATCCCTGGTTGCACTGCTGTGTGCAAATTTAAATACTCCTGCGCTTATTATACCTGGTGTGGATTCGACTCTTGGTCCTGTAATCGGCTGATTACACATCTGGATTTGCTTCTCCCACCGTTGGTGGTGACGTCCCCCAGTACAGCTGCGGAGTACACCCCTTTATGCTGCATATAGAGTTGTGCCTAAATTTTGCACAACCTATCCAGGTGAGTGGATCCCTGTAAGACCCTGCTACCATCCACCTGGTTATCTTTTATTACACGAGGAAGCGCCCCCTGTCTCTTTTTTTTCTCATTATCCCTGCTCTCTACACACTCACCCCCTGTGTAGGAGGAAGTACACAGTTGAGTTGAGTCTAGTCACCTAAGTGTATAGATGCATCAAGAGACCAACAGTTCTTTCATTACTACTACTACTTTACAGTGCTAAGCATACCAAAGGGAGGGGTAACCAAGGAACACCCTGATCCATGACAGGAACACGTCTACAATGAGGAGGGCAGTATCCTGATATCAGGGGAACTAGCCTCGATAGGACAAAGTTACCATAAAAGAAGGTCTACGTATCCTTTCGTGCAGTGCAGGTAACTGGGATGCCTCGGACACCTAGCTACACCCAGATAACCATGGCTGGGGCTTGTACTACCCTACTGGGACAGGTTCAACAATACCAGGGGCAGAAGATGGTCATAGTCTATACACAAGTACAAGTAACACTTCACTACAAAGATAACTCCAGGTTCCAGTAGAGTACATAGCTGTATTGGGTTGGGGCTCCTTTGGCCAACTCCTCTACTCTACAAGTATGGCTACAACTACCTCCCTTGTTTCTCCCAAGCACCTCCTCAAGCACAAAAGGTCAAGCACTCTAGAGTACCAAGATTTATCTATTCTGTTAAACAAGTACTGTTGTATTGAAAAGCCTGACAGTAAAGCTGTTCTATTTATAATACTACCGGGACTCTGTCATCTTCTTTACGAACCGGCACCAATAAACACAACCGCACACCTTGGGTTATTTTTCCCCCTTCTGTGGGTGGCGGTACCGACCATTTGGGGAACACAGCCAGCCATACTACACAGCAGGCACCAACATCTCACCTGTGTGCTGGACTAGCACTGGGGTCAGAACAGTAACACCACTGACTGAGCTGGCACAACCACCAGTACTACCATCACCTGGTGGCACCCCACACGTACAGTCTATGCTGGACACCATACATACAGAAGACAAGTTGCTGAAGGGGACGGCGGTGGCTTGTAACTCAGTAAGGAGCAAAGTCTCAGGAAGCTCCACCAATATACAGAATATAAATGCAGAAGACGGCACTACAACGTGGTTTATTCCCCCATCAATGGCTATCTCCAGCCATACATATATGCTCACCTCCCTGGATGCTACAATACAGAATCTCATTGTGCCCCCCCCATTGGGATTGTAGGTAAGGGGGTATAAGCATCAGTCTGTCTGTGTGAGAGGATGGAGAATGAACCATCTGTAAGGGGGGACAGGACCTGTGATATGGATGCCCCTCCAGAGTGCTGGCATACTGTCTGCTCCGAATTACAAGGTATACAGTTCATAGTGCGTCCTGAGAATCAAACACCCTGACACACTGATGGGTAATCTCCAAGATGGCGGCCAGTGTATATATCCTGGGGGCGGGTGTATCCTGGGGTGCTGTTCTTCTACTAAGGCTGGTATCAGCAGGGGCGGATTAACTTTAGCATAGGCCCCGGGCTGTTCACCAAGTCTGGGCCCCCCCACCCCCACCCCTCTGTAATGGCGGCACTAGTGTGGTGTTCATAGTACAGGATAAATAATATAATATCACAATGTCCGGATTTGTGTAAAACAGCGGTAAAAAAGCAGCGATTGTTTTGCAAATCATGGCAGAACTGTATCCAGGAGACAATACACCAGTGAGATTATGTATTTTTGGGTGGCCATGGGCCCCTTAGGAGCTCAGGGCCCGGGCTACCGCCCAAAACGCACCTATTATAATCCAGTACCCCATTGGCTGAGCTACGAGAACAGTTACTTGTATAGCAGCTGTGTGTTTAGAAGGTCGGCGCCATATTGTACTGGCTGCGCTAAGTACACAGAATATCCCTAACACTGTCAGCTCCTTGTAGAACATCTCCTCACAGACACTCCGCTCCTTCCTCCTCGCTCTCCTTTCTCCGCTTTAGACTTAGGCTCCTATTGGACGAGCCAATCAATAATGTAGACAAGCGCTGATCTGATAGATTGGATTGATAACCGTTTGGCACTGTCATACCTCACCTCTCCATGGTCCGGCTCTTCTCCTGCTCTCTTCTCACTTCCCGGTGCCGCGGCTACAGCTTTAGACCGATCTCAGAACTGACAGGCTGCTCAGCCAATCGTTACTGGTCGGCGACTGATGATTTTGGTGTCAGACCATTTGACACAATCAGCTGATGAGCGTTGTCTCTATTACACGCAGTGATAATCGGCTGAATCGGCACGCTTTGGCCAATTATCGCTCCGTATAACAGGACCCTTCCTCCTGAAGACAGGCTGGGCTAGAATTACGTGCTGCCTTTCCTTCCAGAAAATCTCGGGCTATTGGAGAGTTATTTCCGGCTACATTTAACCCCTCCCCCTTAATAAAGCCCCCCTCTTGTACCACCCATCCCCCCTCTTGTACCACCCATCCCCCCTCTTGTAGCACCCATCCCCCCTCTTGTATCACCCATCCCCCCTCTTGTACCACCCATCCCCCTTCTTGTACCACCCATCCCCCCTCTTGTACCTTTAATCCCCCCTCTTGTACCTTTAATCCCCCCTCTTGGACCACCCATCCACCTTCTTGGATGACCCATCCCCCTTCTTGTACCACCCATCCCCCCTCTTGTACCACCCATCCCCCCTCTTGTATCACCCATCCCCCTTCTTGTACCACCCATCCCCCCTCTTGGACCACCCATCCCCCCTCTTGGACCACCCATCCCCCCTCTTGGACCACCCATCCCCCCTCTTGGACCACCCATCCCCCCTCTTGTACCACCCATCCCCCCTCTTGTACCACCCATCCCCCCTCTTGTACCACCCATCCCCCCTCTTGTACCACCCATCCCCCCTCTTGTACCACCCATCCCCCCTCTTGTATCACCCATCCCCCCTCTTGTACCACCCATCCCCCTTCTTGTACCACCCATCCCCCCTCTTGTACCACCCATCCCCCCTCTTGGACCACCCATCCCCCCTCTTGGACCACCCATCCCCCCTCTTGGACCACCCATCCCCCCTCTTGTATCACCCATCCCCCCTCTTGGACCACCTATCCCCCCTCTTGTACCACCCACCCCCCTTCTTGGACCGCCCATCCCCCCTCTTGTATCACCCATCC
The DNA here is from genome assembly GCA_027789725.1 of Dendropsophus ebraccatus. NCBI lineage: Eukaryota > Metazoa > Chordata > Amphibia > Anura > Hylidae > Dendropsophus > Dendropsophus ebraccatus. The sequence continues at coordinate 3,213,607 of JAQFWZ010000005.1, forward strand.
CCCCTCTTGTATGAACTATCCCCCCTCTTGTATCACCCATCCCCCCTCTTGTATCACCCATCCCCCCTCTTGGACCACCTATCCCCCCTCTTGGACCACCCACCCCCCTTCTTGGACCACCCATCCCCCCTCTTGTATCATCCATCCCCCCTCTTGTATGAACTATCCCCCCTCTTGTATGACCCATCCCCCCTCTTGGACCACCCATCTCCCCTCTTGTATCACCTATCCCTCCTCTTGTATGAACTATCCCCCCTCTTGGACCACCCATCCCTTTTCTAACTGATCCCACAGAATCAATGGACGCTTACGGTAACTTTGGAGTAAATGGCCATAACAGCCTCCATATTAACCTGCTTCACAGAACACCATATAAATACAGTATAAATAAGATAAAACATGTCAAAGAGGCAAAACAAGGGAGGTCTGATGGGGGCGCTATCTAGCAGCTCCAGTACTGAAACCTTCTGCCCCTAGCTGCACCCCGCCGACTGAGGAGGTGACAATCTGTCAGATGGTGGTGCCATGCCACACCACGGTCCCGGGTACTACCCCAGTGCAAACACTGTATCTCCAAATCTCACACACATAACAAGTGGGGAAGTAGCATCCCTCTGCTGAGTCCCCTTTGCTGAGTCCCCTCTGCTGAGTCCCCTCTGCTGAGTCCCCTCTGCTGAGTCCCCTCTGCTGAGTCCACTCTGATTTGCCCTGCAGGACTTCCTTACTACAGCCTACAGGCGCTTTCACTAGCAGCTGGCAGTGTTGTTGTTTGGCTGGTCTCCCTGAGATCAGTGATCTGTTTCTCTTATGGCTCTATTAGGCATTGCTCCCACCCAGCCAGAATCCTGCTCCACACTGTTGAGGGGCAACACCCCGAAACAGCTGTATGTGGATGGATACCTGGCCTTGGTGGTTTTGGTGGTTTCCTCACAGGAGCCGCCCCTTGTCTGGGGCCTATCTGGAGGGATATCTGGCTAGTCCTGTGTTTCCCGACTCTTAGATGAGGCTCCACAAGCTCTTCTTATTCATGTTTCCCAGGGAGCAATGCACCAAGGATGTCACTACATTGAGCGCTTACCGGCAGCCGGCAGTGTTTGGCTGGTCTCCCTGAGATCAGTGATCTGTTTCTCTTAAGGCTACAGTCATGACAGGAAACCAAACAAAAAGCCCACACCGGACACCGCTACATTCAAGCTGCTGCTCCACCTCTTCTTATAGGCCCACTAGCTCCACCCGGTAAGTGACCTAATAGCTCCCCCCCTCCTTCCTAACTCCTCCCTTCCCTCACTGACCTCTCTTTAACCCTCCATGCCCCTCCCCCATCTCCTACACATCTTTTAACCCCTCACACTTGCTTCCTGAGCCTGCTGACCCAGACATGCTAAGGTGGCGCCCCCACTCCATGCCCTGCTTGCCAGTCAGAGCCACAAGGAAGCCATAACATGGTTGTGGGCTTTATCTCTTATCCAGTGCAATATTAGACTAGATGGACCAAGTGGTCTTTTTCTGCCAAACATTTTCTTATAGATTCCAAAAATAAAATGACAACTAGTAAGAGTGTATTGTAGTTTACGTGTCTTAATGCTGCCGATACACATAGGATAAAGCTGAAATGCCTCTCGCTGGAGGATATAGATATAGAATATATAGACACTTAGACAAATCACAGCTGGTGGATACAAGATAAAGTCTCTGGACACCTCAGGCTTGGGTTAAAGTGACTTAGACTTGACTGGCAGTCCACTGTTACTGATCGATGGTGACAATGGACTGACGGTAGTTTCAGGAGGTAGTTGGGGTTTGCTCCAGACTCTTGGGTATTCAGCTGTGGAGGCTTAAAGAACGAGTACCTACGTCCACGGGAATGAACATCTGCCTAACACTGTCTTGTGGGCACAGAGTGACACTAAACCAGGAACATAGGCCCCACCTAGTGAGAGAGCCAGCTGTCTGGGTGACCTCTAGGGAATCCTAGCAGCTTGCAGTGGAAGTTTTGGCAATCTGCCCTTACCCAGCCATTGTCTTGGTACCATGGAATGAACTATAGGATGTGTGGAGTATTGTTGCCCAGCGTGGATAGGTTTTTCTGTTCCTTCTACCACAGCCTCAAAGCTAGGGAAGGCGTGTGCAGGAAAAAAGCATCTGATTCAGTATCGTAATCCTCACATGGGTCCTGGCCTTCAGGCCAGGCCCTTGAAGAATCTCCCCAGTAGCCTGGAATTGGGCACAAAATACCAATGAGAGGACCCTGGAGTACTCAACCCAGGGATTGGTCAAGCATAAACATCATACAGTGGCATTAACAATGGAAAACACATAAGGCTATACTGTTTTACAGTTAACCCTTCATTAGTTTCTCATTCAGCTGTGCTAGACAGTGGGAAAACACCTAGTGACATCTGGTGGTGGGAGTGCTGCCACATCTTTTGGCCCCAGAGCATACAGATACACAGTACCTACCTACATATACTGTTATAAAGCATGGAACACCCGCTCTAGGGCATTGCAGTCTGGCCAGTCAGTCTAAGCGCTTGGACTATAGCAGAGGAGGGTGTAAGTAGGAATAGCCTGACCTCTCAGTTGGATGAGTGCGCCACCTACCTGTGTGTATCGGTATAATCCCAGTATCTGAGCCATGGACACTGTAGTAGCTGATCCCTGATCTCCGATAAAGCCGGCTACATTCATCCGTCCTCTACAGGAATAGTTGGGGACGGTCATTCTGGGTCCAGATAAAACCTGTAGGACGCTTCTCACGGCTTTCACGTTATCCATGCAGGAGTCAAATATGTGATATCCCAGAGAGACGTTGGGTAAAATTGTCTGATCTTGGTTAATTTCATTAATTACAAAACGGAAAGTGAGCAGATACTTGTAATACAGAGGTATGGGCCTGTGGAGACACAAGATGAGCGGTGACTATGCAGGCGGCCATGTGGCATAGCCATTACCCCCACTGCTGGCACAAAGGACATTCTAGGACTTCTTGTGGAACGTCTGTTTCCTAAAATTCTACTGGCTCAACAGATACGAGCCTAAAAAATCCTGATTCCTACCAGTCTGTAAGCAAGAATGGAGAAGTGTAAAGGTCTACAAATGTCTCTGATGGGGAAGCAGTCTGTGAGATGGGGGAGAGAAGCAGTCTGTGAGATGGGGAGAGAGAAGCAGTCTGTGAGATGGGGAGCAATCTGTGAGAGGGGGAGCAGTCTGTGAGATGGGGGAGAGAAGCAGTCTGTGAGATGGGGGAGAGAAGCAGTCTGTGAGATGGGGAGAGAGAAGCAGTCTGTGAGATGGGGAGCAATCTGTGAGAGGGGGAGCAGTCTGTGAGATGGGGGAGAGAAGCAGTCTGTGAGATGGGGGAGAGAAGCAGTCTGTGAGATGGGGAGAGAGAAGCAGTCTGTGAGATGGGGAGCAATCTGTGAGAGGGGGAGCAGTCTGTGAGATGGGGTGAGAGAAGCAGTCTGTGAGATGGGGAGAGAGAAGCAGTCTGTGACATGGGGAGCAATCTGTAAGAGGGGGAGCAGTCTGTGAGATGGGGGAGAGAAGCAGTCTGTGAGATGGGGAGAGAGAAGCAGTCTGTGAGATGGGGAGCAATCTGTAAGAGGGGGAGCAGTCTGTGAGATGGGGAGAGAGAAGCAGTCTGTGAGATGGGGAGCAATCTGTGAGAGGGGGAGCAGTCTGTGAGATGGGGGAGAGAAGCAGTCTGTGAGATGGGGGAGAGAAGCAGTCTGTGAGATGGGGAGAGAGAAGCAGTCTGTGAGATGGGGAGCAATCTGTGAGAGGGGGAGCAGTCTGTGAGATGGGGTGAGAGAAGCAGTCTGTGAGATGGGGAGAGAGAAGCAGTCTGTGACATGGGGAGCAATCTGTAAGAGGGGGAGCAGTCTGTGAGATGGGGGAGAGAAGCAGTCTGTGAGATGGGGAGAGAGAAGCAGTCTGTGAGATGGGGAGCAATCTGTAAGAGGGGGAGCAGTCTGTGAGATGGGGAGAGAGAAGCAGTCTGTGAGATGGGGAGCAATCTGTGAGAGGGGGAGCAGTCTGTGAGATGGGGGAGAGAAGCAGTCTGTGAGATGGGGGAGAGAAGCAGTCTGTGAGATGGGGAGAGAGAAGCAGTCTGTGAGATGGGGAGAGAGAAGCAGTCTGTGAGATGGGGAGCAATCTGTGAGAGGGGGACCAGTCTGTGAGATGGGGTGAGAGAAGCAGTCTGTGAGATGGGGAGAGAGAAGCAGTCTGTGAGATGGGGAGCAATCTGTAAGAGGGGGAGCAGTCTGTGAGATGGGGGAGAGAAGCAGTCTGAGATGGGGAGAGAGAAGCAGTCTGTGACATGGGGAGCAATCTTTAAGAGGGGGAGCAGTCTGTGAGATGGGGTGAGAGAAGCAGTCTGTAAGAGAGAGGGGCAGTCTGATAGTAGGAGGGTCAGTCTGTGTGAGAGAGGGGCAATCTGTGAGAGAGAAGGACAGTCTGTGAGAGAGAGAGGGGCAGTCTGTGAGAGAGAGAGGGGTAGTCTGTGAGAGAGAGGGGCAGTCTGATAGCAGGAGTGGCAGCCTGTGAGAGAGGGGCAGTCTGTGAGGGTAAGGCAGTCTGTGAGAGAGAGGGACAGTCTGACAGTAGGAGGGGCAGTCAGCAACAGAGGGGCAGCCTATGAGAGAGAAGCAGTCTGTGAGATGGGGAGCAATCTGTAAGAGGGGGAGCAGTCTGTGAGATGGGGTGAGAGAAGAAGTCTGCTCCCTTACATCTATATACCAGGAGGAAATACACGGTATACAGGAGACCTGAGCGCTCTGCAGCACCAACCTCGACACCTTCTCACTTACATCAATATAACAAGAGGAAATACAATGTATACAGGAGGAGACCTGAGCGCTCTGCAGCACTGACCCCGACACCTTCTCACTTACATCTATATACCAGGAGGAAATACAATGTATACAGGAGGAGACCTGAGCGCTCTGCAACACCGACCCCGACACCTTCACACTTACATCTATATACCAGGAGGAAATACAATGTATACAGGAGGAGACCTGAGCGCTCTGCAACACTGACCCCGACACCTTCTCACTTACATCTATATACCAGGAGGAAATACAATGTATACAGGAGGAGACCTGAGCGCTCTGCCAAACCGACCCCAAAACCTTCTCACTTACATCTATATACCAGGAGGAAATACAATGTATACAGGAGGAGACCTGAGCGCTCTGCAACACCGACCCCGACACCTTCTCACTTACATCTATATACCAGGGGGAAATACAATGTATACAGGAGACCTGAGCGCTCTGCAACACCAACCCCGACCCCTTCTCACTTACATCTATATACCAGGAGGAAATACAATGTATACAGGAGGAGACCTGAGCGCTCTGCAACACCGACCCCGACACCTTCTCACTTACATCTATATACCAGGGGGAAATACAATGTATACAGGAGACCTGAGCGCTCTGCAGCACTGACCCCGACACCTTCTCACTTACATCTATATACCAGGAGGAAATACAATGTATACAGGAGGAGACCTGAGCGCTCTGCAGCACCGACCCCGACACCTTCTCACTTACATCTATATACCAGGAGGAAATACAATGTATACAGGAGACCTGAGCGCTCTGCAACACCGACCCCGACACCTTCTCACTTACATCTATATACCAGGAGGAAATACAATGTATACAGGAGGACACCAGAGCGCTCTGCAGCACCGACCCCGACACCTTCTCACTTACATCTATATACCAGGAGGAAATACAATGTATACAGGAGGACACCAGAGCGCTCTGCAGCACCGACCCCGACCCCTTCTCACTTACATCTATATACCAGGAGGAAATACAATGTATACAGGAGACCTGAGCGCTCTGCAACACCGACCCCGACACCTTCTCACTTACATCTATATACCAGGAGGAAATACAATGTATACAGGAGACCTGAGCGCTCTGCAGCACTGACCCCCGACACCTTCTCACTTACATCTATATACCAGGAGGAAATACAATGTATACAGGAGACCTGAGCGCTCTGCAACACCGACCCCGACACCTTCTCACTTACATCTATATACCAGGAGGAAATACAATGTATACAGGAGGAGACCTGAGCGCTCTGCAACACCGACCCCGACACCTTTTCACTTACATCTATATACCAGGAGGAAATACAATGTATACAGGAGGAGACCAGAGCGCTCTGCAACACTGACCCCGACACCTTCTCACTTACATCTATATACCAGGAGGAAATACAATGTATACAGGAGGAGACCTGAGCGCTCTGCAGCACCGACCCCGACACCTTCTCACTTACATCTATATACCAGGAGGAAATACAATGTATACAGGAGACCTGAGCGCTCTGCAACACCGACCCCGACACCTTCTCACTTACATCTATATACCAGGAGGAAATACAATGTATACAGGAGGAGACCTGAGCGCTCTGCAGCACCGACCCCGACCCCTTCTCACTTACATCTATATACCAGGAGGAAATACAATGTATACAGGAGGAGACCAGAGCGCTCTGCAGCACCGACCCCGACACCTTCTCACTTACATCTATATACCAGGAGGAAATACAATGTATACAGGAGGAGACCTGAGCACTCTGCAACACTGACCCCCGACACCTTCTCACTTACATCTATATACCAGGGGGAAATACAATGTATACAGGAGACCTGAGCGCTCTGCAGCACCGACCCCGACACCTTCACACTTACATCTATATACCAGGAGGAAATACAATGTATACAGGAGGAGACCTGAGCGCTCTGCAACACTGACCCCCGACACCTTCTCACTTACATCTATATACCAGGGGGAAATACAATGTATACAGGAGACCTGAGCGCTCTGCAGCACCGACCCCGACACCTTCTCACTTACATCTATATACCAGGAGGAAATACAATGTATACAGGAGACCTGAGCGCTCTGCAGCACTGACCCCCGACACCTTCTCACTTACATCTATATACCAGGAGGAAATACAATGTATACAGGAGGAGACCTGAGCGCTCTGCAACACCGACCCCGACACCTTCTCACTTACATCTATATACCAGGAGGAAATACAATGTATACAGGAGACCTGAGCGCTCTGCAGCACTGACCCCCGACACCTTCTCACTTACATCTATATACCAGGAGGAAATACAATGTATACAGGAGACCTGAGCGCTCTGCAACACCGACCCCGACACCTTCTCACTTACATCTATATACCAGGAGGAAATACAATGTATACAGGAGACCTGAGCGCTCTGCAGCACTGACCCCCGACACCTTCTCACTTACATCTATATACCAGGAGGAAATACAATGTATACAGGAGACCTGAGCGCTCTGCAACACCGACCCCGACACCTTCTCACTTACATCTATATACCAGGAGGAAATACAATGTATACAGGAGGAGACCTGAGCGCTCTGCAACACCGACCCTGACACCTTTTCACTTACATCTATATACCAGGAGGAAATACAATGTATACAGGAGGAGACCAGAGCGCTCTGCAACACTGACCCCGACACCTTCTCACTTACATCTATATACCAGGAGGAAATACAATGTATACAGGAGGAGACCTGAGCGCTCTGCAGCACCGACCCCGACACCTTCTCACTTACATCTATATACCAGGAGGAAATACAATGTATACAGGAGACCTGAGCGCTCTGCAACACCGACCCCGACACCTTCTCACTTACATCTATATACCAGGAGGAAATACAATGTATACAGGAGGAGACCTGAGCGCTCTGCAACACCGACCCCGACCCCTTCTCACTTACATCTATATACCAGGAGGAAATACACTGTATACAGGAGGAGACCTGAGCGCTCTGCAACACCGACCCCGACACCTTCACACTTACATCTATATACCAGGAGGAAATACAATGTATACAGGAGGAGACCTGAGCGCTCTGCAGCACCGACCCCGACACCTTCTCACTTACATCTATATACCAGGAGGAAATACACTGTATACAGGAGGAGACCTGAGCGCTCTGCAGCACCGACCCCGACACCTTCTCACTTACATCTATATACCAGGAGGAAATACACTGTATACAGGAGGAGACCTGAGCGCTCTGCAGCACCGACCCCGACACCTTCTCACTTACATCTATATACCAGGAGGAAATACACTGTATACAGGAGGAGACCTGAGCGCTCTGCAGCACTGACCCCGACACCTTCTCACTTACATCTATATACCAGGAGGAAATACACTGTATACAGGAGGAGACCTGAGCGCTCTGCAGCACCGACCCCGAGCCCTTCTCACTTACATCTATATACCAGGAGGAAATACAATGTATACAGGAGGAGACCTGAGCGCTCTGCACTCACCTCAGGCAGATGTAATACTGAGTATATTTTTCCGATCCCAGCTGGTTCATTAGGCTGCTGACGGACAGGACTCCTCCGATAATGACGTCACCGTCCATGAAATATTGATATTCCTCCACATACTTCACCAGGTGCAGATCACAGGCCGGTGGTGGATTCTGGGATCTGCAATGTGTCACATAGAGGATCAGGACAAGGAAGAGGGCGATGCGGGTGTGTGCGGAGAGTAGAGGTCTGTGCAGGACTCCCCCAGATAAGGCTGTGCACCCCAGTATAACACAGAGCAGGAGGCTGCAGAGCTCAGGGCCATGGAGCATGGTATAGGACAGAGGATAGTGTATTAGATACCGGCATCTCCCCCCCCTTATATACACTACACTGTCATACATCTCTATCAGGTCTGGATATAGCGGCGGCTCAGCTGTTCAGGAAATAAGCGGCTTCTTTTGGTCTAAAAATACAGAACACTTCTAAGTGAGGACAATGAGCTCCTGAGGATCGGTTATAGCAACATCTTTGTAACTTTTACATTTGCACAACTTTTTACACACGTCTCCATCCTTACTTTTCTTTGACTTTGAGAGGATAGTAAGGAACGTTGTCGCCCCCCATCCCCCCTGCAAACACCAAGGGTCTATACATAGTCACACAGGCTGTTAGGAGGGGTGCCCTGATGGTGCGGATGTGCGCCACTAACAAAGCGTCCGTGTAACAAGGCAGTCTAAGCAATATCTTCTTACTGCAGTCAAGCACAATTGTTGATCCAATAAAGCTCCAACAGGTTGGCTGGGAAAAGCTGAAGTAAAGAGACCCCTGGGGATTTGCACTTCTGTAGAATAGGGGGCCATACAAAGGGACCTAACTACTAAATGGGGGCACAAAGAGGTTTAACTACTATATGAGGCACAGAAGGTCTCAATTTTTATATGGAGACAAAGGGACCTAACTACTAAATGGGGGCACAAAGAAGTGTAACTACTATATGGAGGCACAATGGTCCCAACTACTATATGGAGACAAAGGGACCTAACTACTAAATGGGGGCACAAAGAAGTGTAACTACTATATGGAGGCACAATGGTCCCAACTACTATATGGAGACAGAGGGACCTAACTACTAAATGGGGGCACAAAGAAGTGTTACTACTATATGGAGGCACAGAAGGTCCCAACTACTATATGGAGACAGAGGAACCTAACTACCATATGGGAGCACCAAGAAGCCTAACAACTATATAGAGCCACACAGGGTGCCTATAAAATATGGAGACAAAGTAGGGCTAACTACTTTGTAGAGGGACAGATTGCAGCCACCAGGAGCCTCTGTGTAACCATCATTTCACCTTTTTAAGTTATCGCCATTTCTTAAAGGGTTCAAACGTTTAAGGCAGAGTGGTAGCCTGATTAAAATGTTGTGATTCCCAAGAGAGTTGTCTAAGATGTAGATGAATCAGCATGTGACTTCTCACTAACTCCTCATTGGTGGCCCCCAGGATCAGTTCTACTGGAGGCCTTAGGTACCCAAGTCTAACACTGATGCTAGTCCTAATAGGAAGTGACTGGGTATCCACAAAGAATAATAGGCCTATAGCCTAAAAGCCACAGGGGTCCGGGTGCAGCAACTGGGTGTCGGCAGAACTCTCTTTCTAATAGTGATCTCCCTCAGGATGAGCTGTATACACCTAGCCAGGGTTTGTACACTCCAGGCACTCTCGGGGTGTAGGTTAAACTATATGAAGACAGAGGAAACCTGGCACTCCTTTCACCTGGGAATGTAGAAAGGCAAATCAGCTCACCATGTGTGCAATAGTCAGTGGTGCTGGTCCTCAATTACGTCTGGAGCAGGTGGAAGGAAACAGAGATCCGGGCCATTTTCCGGTGGCAATAGGTAAAAAGTGGAAGTCCACAGCTCCAAGTAAAATGTAAAGTCTTTATTTAGAAATCCTCTTAAAATCCAAACATAACAATAAAAAACACTTACCATGGCGTGTTTTTTATTGTTATGTTTGGATTTTAAGAGGATTTCTAAATAAAGACTTTACATTTTACTTGGAGCTGTGGACTTCCACTTTTTACCTACTCCTTTCACCTACTCACCCTAAGCTAATCTCCCCCAGTCTACTGGGCTGAACTTCCTGCCTGTAAGGGAAGAAGGGTGGAGCCAGGCAGACTCCTCCCACATTCTATATAAGTGAAAGGGGCAATATAGTGCACACTGCTACATTTACAGGTAGACGGCAATAGATTGTAACAGAAGACAAATATACAGATAACATAATAACCTAGTAACTTCAAAGATAAGCAATAAAGACATAGTACTTCACAGGTAACAAAGGACTCCTGGGCACTTATAGTGGAACACGGCATATATTGCTAAAAGTGTCCCCAAAGTGTGTTTTAAACCACTGATAATCTCCCACCATACACCTCTGTGTGAAAAGCCCTATTTGTCCCCAAACAGTGATAATGCCCCCTCTGGTGATACATCCCTAAATAGGATTCTCCTCTGCACCCCCAGACAGTAATAGTATTCTCCTCTGTGCCCCCCGACAGTAATAGTATTCTCCTCTGTGCCCCCCGACAGTAATAGTATTCTCCTCTGTGCCCCCCGACAGTGATAGTATTCTCCTCTGTGCCCCCCGACAGTAATAGTATTCTCCTCTGTGCCCCCCGACAGTGATAGTATTCTCCTCTGTGCCCCAGACAGTAATAGTATTCTCCTCTGTGCCCCCCGACAGTGATAGTATTCTCCTCTGTGCCCCCCAGACAGTAATAGTATTCTCCTCTGTGCCCCAGACAGTAATAGTATTCTCCTCTGTGCCCCCCGACAGTGATAGTATTCTCCTCTGTGCCCCCAGACAGTAATAGTATTCTCCTCTGTGCCCCAGACAGTAATAGTATTCTCCTCTGTGCCCCAGACAGTAATAGTATTCTCCTCTGTGCCCCCAGACAGTAATAGTATTCTCCTCTGTGCTCCCAGACAGTAATAGTATTCTCCTCTGTGCTCCCAGACAGTAATAGTATTCTCCTCTGTGCTCCCAGACAGTAATAGTATTCTCCTCTGTGCTCCCAGACAGTAATAGTATTCTCCTCTGTGCCCTCAGACAGTAATAGTATTCTCCTCTGTGCCCCCAGACAGACAGCATATACCTGACTGGTATGTTACAACAGTATTACCATTCTCCTCTGTGCCCCCAGACAGTAATAGTATTCTCCTCTGTGCCCCAGACAGTAATAGTATTCTCCTCTGTGCCCCCAGACAGTAATAGTATTCTCCTCTGTGCCCCAGACAGTAATAGTATTCTCCTCTGTGCTCCCAGACAGTAATAGTATTCTCCTCTGTGCTCCCAGACAGTAATAGTATTCTCCTCTGTGCTCCCAGACAGTAATAGTATTCTCCTCTGTGCTCCCAGACAGTAATAGTATTCTCCTCTGTGCCCTCAGACAGTAATAGTATTCTCCTCTGTGCCCCCAGACAGTAATAGTATTCTCCTCTGTGCCCTCAGACAGTAATAGTATTCTCCTCGTTGCTCCCAGACAGTAATAGTATTCTCCTCTGTGCCCCAGACAGTAATAGTATTCTCCTCTGTGCCCTCAGACAGTAATAGTATTCTCCTCTGTGCCCTCAGACAGTAATAGTATTCTCCTCTGTGCCCTCAGACAGTAATAGTATTCTCCTCTGTGCCCTCAGACAGTAATAGTATTCTCCTCTGTGCCCCCAGACAGTAATAGTATTCTCCTCTGTGCCCACAGACAGTAATAGTATTCTCCTCTGTGCCCCCAGACAGTAATAGTATTCTCCTCTGTGCCCCCAGACAGTAATAGTATTCTCCTCTGTGCCCCCAGACAGTAATAGTATTCTCCTCTGTGCCCCCAGACAGTGATATTATTCTCCTCTGTGCCCCCAGACAGTAAAAGTATTCTCCTCTGTGCCCCAGACAGTAATAGTATTCTCCTCTGTGCCCCAGACAGTAATAGTATTCTCCTCTGTGCCCCAGACAGTAATAGTATTCTCCTCTGTGCCCCAGACAGTAATAGTATTCTCCTCTGTGCCCCAGACAGTAATAGTATTCTCCTCTGTGCCCCCCGACAGTATTACCATTCTCCTCTGTGCCCCAGACAGTAATAGTATTCTCCTCTGTGCCCTCAGACAGTAATAGTATTCTCCTCTGTGCCCCCAGACAGTGATAGTATTCTCCTCTGTGCCCCCAGACAGTAATAGTAATCTCCTCTGTGCCCCCAGACAGTAATAGTATTCTCCTCTGTGCCCCCAGACAGTAATAGTATTCTCCTCTGTGCCCCCAGACAGTGATATTATTCTCCTCTGTGCCCCCAGACAGTAATAGTATTCTCCTCTGTGCCCCAGACAGTAATAGTATTCTCCTCTGTGCCCACAGACAGTAATAGTATTCTCCTCTGTGCCCCCAGACAGCAATAGTATTCTCTGCCCCCCCCAGACAGTAATAGTATTCTCCTCTGTGCCCACAGACAGTAATAGTATTCTCCTCTTTTCCCACAGACAGTAATAGTATTCTCCTCTGTGTCCCCAGACAGTAATAGTATTCTCCTCTGTGCCCCCGACAGTAATAGTATTCTCCTCTGTGCCCCCCGACAGTATTAGTATTCTCCTTTGTGCCCACAGACAGTAATAGTATTCTCCTCTGTGCCCCCCGACAGTATTACCATTCTCCTCTGTGCCCCAGACAGTAATAGTATTCTCCTCTGTGCCCTCAGACAGTAATAGTATTCTCCTCTGTGCCCCCCGACAGTATTACCATTCTCCTCTGTGCCCCAGACAGTAATAGTATTCTCCTCTGTGCCCTCAGACAGTAATAGTATTCTCCTCTGTGCCCCCCGACAGTATTACCATTCTCCTCTGTGCCCCAGACAGTAATAGTATTCTCCTCTGTGCCCCCAGACAGTAATAGTATTCTCCTCTTTTCCCACAGACAGTAATAGTATTCTCCTCTGTGCCCCCAGACAGTAATAGTATTCTTTGCCCCCCCCAGACAGTAATAGTATTCTCCTCTGTGCCCACAGACAGTAATAGTATTCTCCTCTTTTCCCACAGACAGTAATAGTATTCTCCTCTGTGCCCTCAGACAGTAATAGTATTCTCCTCTGTGTCCCCAGACAGTAATAGTATTCTCCTCTGTGCCCCCGACAGTAATAGTATTCTCCTCTGTGCCCCCAGACAGTAATAGTATTCTCCTCTGTGCCCCCCGACAGTATTACCATTCTCCTCTGTGCCCCAGACAGTAATAGTATTCTCCTCTGTGCCCTCAGACAGTAATAGTATTCTCCTCTGTGCCCCAGACAGTAATAGTATTCTCCTCTGTGCCCCCAGACAGTAATAGTATTCTCCTCTGTGCCCCAGACAGTAATAGTATTCTCCTCTGTGCCCCCAGACAGTAATAGTATTCTCCTCTGTGCCCCCAGACAGTAATAGTATTCTCCTCTGTGCCCCCAGACAGTAATAGTATTCTCCTCTGTGCCCCCAGACAGTAATAGTATTCTCCTTTGTGTCCCCAGACAGTAATAGTACTCTCTGCCCCCCCAGACAGTAATAGTATTCTCCTCTGTGCCCCCAGACAGTGATAGTATTCTCCTCTGTGCCCCCAGACAGTGATAGTATTCTCCTCTGTGCCCCCAGACAGTGATAGTATTCTCCTCTGTGCCCCCAGACAGTAATAGTATTCTCCTCTGTGTCCCCAGACAGTAACAGTATTCTCCTCTGTGTCCCCAGACAGTAATAGTATTCTCCTCTGTGCCCTCAGACAGTAATAGTATTCTCCTCTGTGCCCCCAGACAGTAATAGTATTCTCCTCTGTGCCCACAGACAGTAATAGTATTCTCCTCTGTGCCCACAGACAGTAATAGTATTCTCCTCTGTGTCCCCAGACAGTAATAGTATTCTCCTCTGTGCCCACAGACAGTAATAGTATTCTCCTCTGTGCCCCCAGACAGTAATAGTAATCTCCTCTGTGCTCCAGACAGTAATAGTATTCTCCTCTTTTTCCACAGACAGTAATAGTATTCTCCTCTGTGCCCCCAGACAGTTATAGTATTCTCCTCTGTGCCCCCAGACAGTAATAGTATTCTCCTCTGTGCCCCCCGACAGTATTACCATTCTCCTCTGTGCTCCCAGACAGTAATAGTATTCTCCTCTGTGCCCCCAGACAGTAATAGTATTCTCCTCTGTGCCCCCAGACAGTAATAGTATTCTCCTCTGTGTCCCCAGACAGTAATAGTATTCTCTGCCCCCCCAGACAGTAATAGTATTCTCCTCTGTGCCCCCAGACAGTGATAGTATTCTCCTCTGTGCCCCCAGACAGTAATAGTATTCTCTGCCCCCCCCAGACAGTAATAGTATTCTCCTCTGTGCCCCCAGACAGTGATAGTATTCTCCTCTGTGTCCCCAGACAGTAATAGTATTCTCTGCCCCCCCCAGACAGTAATAGTATTCTCCTCTGTGTCCCCAGACAGTAATAGTATTCTCCTCTGTGCCCACAGACAGTAATAGTATTCTCCTCTGTGCCCCCAGACAGTAATAGTATTCTCCTCTGTGCCCCCAGACAGTAATAGTATTCTCCTCTGTGCCCCCAGACAGTAATCTATTCTCCTCTGTGTCCCCAGACAGTAATAGTATTCTCCTCTGTGCCCACAGACAGTAATAGTATTCTCCTCTGTGTCCCCAGGCAGTAATAGTATTCTCCTCTGTGCCCCCAGGCAGTAATAGTATTCTCCTCTGTGTCCCCAGGCAGTAATAGTATTCTCCTCTGTGCTTCCAGACAGTAATAGTATTCTCCTCTGTGCTCCCAGACAGTAATAGTATTCTCCTCTGTGCCCCAGACAGTAATAGTATTCTCCTCTGTGCTCCCAGACAGTAATAGTATTCTCCTCTGTGCCCCCCGACAGTAATAGTATTCTCCTCTGTGTCCCCAGACAGTAATAGTATTCTCCTCTGTGCCCCCCGACAGTAATAGTATTCTCCTCTGTGCCCCCAGACAGTAATAGTATTCTCCTCTGTGCCCCCAGACAGTAATAGTATTCTCCTCTGTGCCCCCAGACAGTGATAGTATTCTCCTCTGTGCCCCCCGACAGTATTACCATTCTCCTCTGTGCCCACAGACAGTAATAGTATTCTCCTCTGTGCCCCCCGACAGTAATAGTATTCTCCTCTGTGCCCCCAGACAGTAATAGTATTCTCCTCTGTGCCCCCAGACAGTAATAGTATTCTCCTCTGTGCCCCCAGACAGTGATAGTATTCTCCTCTGTGCCCACAGATAGTAATAGTATTCTCCTCTTTTCCCACAGACAGTAATAGTATTCTCCTCTGTGCCCTCAGACAGTAATAGTATTCTCCTCTGTGCCCTCAGACAGTAATAGTATTCTCCTCTGTGCCCACAGATAGTAGTAGTATTCTCCTCTTTTCCCACAGACAGTAATAGTATTCTCCTCTGTGCCCTCAGACAGTAATAGTATTCTCCTCTGTGCCCTCAGACAGTAATAGTATTCTCCTCTGTGCTCCCAGACAGTAATAGTATTCTCCTCTGTGCCCCCAGACAGTAATAGTATTCTCCTCTGTGCTCCCAGACAGTAATAGTATTCTCCTCTGTGCCCACAGACAGTAATAGTATTCTCCTCTGTGCCCACAGACAGTAATAGTATTCTCCTCTGCACCCCCAGACAGTAATAGTATTCTCCTCTGTGCCCCCAGACAGTAATAGTATTCTCCTCTTTTCCCACAGACAGTAATAGTAATCTCCTCTTTGCCCCCTGACAGTAATAGTATTCTCCTCTTTGCCCCCTGACAGTAATAGAGCCCTCCTCTGTGTCTTTAGATAGTAATAGATCCCTTATCTTTGCCCCCAGACAGTAATAGTATTCTCCTCTTTTGTCACGTCCGTAGGGGAACAGTGAGCCCTAACTGAACCCAGCCCACTGTCTCTACCTACTTGGACGTACTGCCCTAGGTAGCAGACCCCAACTGGACGGCAGTCCCTACGCTACTAAGTGCAGGGCCAGACAAGGAGAAAAGTCAGCAGTCCGAGTCAAACCAGCCAGGTACGTATAAACCACAAATCAGAACCAAAATCACAGTCAGAAAACAAGCCAGAGGTCAAATCCAAGATAGCAAAACAGTACAAAATCACAATACAAAGGGAATACCGTATAAACAGGCCAAGGTCAGAAACACTGTCAGGAGCGAGGTACAAAATCAGATAACAAGCCAAAGTCAGGTAACAAATGCAGAGGTTAGGAATACAGGGAGTCAGAACACAGAGTAATGCTGGTGTAGTAAGCAAGGCAAAACTATCACTGGCAGCTATTGAGCCTCAGCTGCTTGTTTAAATACACCGCCCCTGATTTGCATGAAGCGCCTGGCAGCTCGCGATTGGCTCTGTGCTCCTGCACAGCTTCGCTCCTGCCCCCTACCTCTGATAGGCTGCTTATCTGCAGCATCAGCCGGCTGGGTGTGTATGGGAATGTCAGCCGGCCTCTGCCTCTGCAGCACTGCAGAGCAACCAGGTAAATACATGACACTACCCCCCCTTTTATGAGGGGCCACTGGACCCTTACCTGGTCTCGGCTTGTCCGGATGGGAATCATGGAATTCCTTGACTAACAAGTCAGCATGGATGAAACGAGCAGGAACCCATGATCTCTCTTCCGGACCATAACCTTTCCAATGGACCAAATACTGAACAGATCTTTGGACTCTGCGACTATCAACAATCCGGGCCACTTCGTATTCCACTTCACCCTTGACAACTACAGGAGGAGGGGGTTTTACAGAAGATGTGAGGGCTGGTATGTACTTTTTCAGCAAGGACCTATGAAATACATTGTGGACCCGGAGACATCTGGGAAGTTTTAACCGGTAAGCCACAGGATTTAATATTTCAGACACAGCATAAGGACCAATGAACCGTGGTGCCAACTTCCCAGAGGGAACTTTTAGACGAAGGTTTCTGGTGGATAGCCACACCCTATCACCAATAGCAAATCCACCAACACAAAGACGTTTCTTGTCACTTTTACCTTTTTGAATGCTCTGGGCTTTAACCAAGTTCTTCTGAACTTGGGCCCAGACTGTGCACAGGTCTTTTATGACAGCATCCACATCAGGCAGCCCAGACTGCATACCAGAAAACGACGCATGACGCGGGTGAAAACCATAATTGCAAAAAAAAGGCGAAGTACCTGAAGAGCTACTATCATGGTTGTTGAGTGCAAATTCTATGAGGGACAGATAGTTCACCCAGTTGGTTTGTTGATCAGAAACATAACATCGTAACCTTTGAATTACGGCCTGGTTCATTCTCTCAGTCTGTCCATTAGTCTCTGGATGGAAGGCAGAAGAAAATGACAGAGTGATGTCCAAGGCCTTACAGAGAGCCCTCCAGAAACGTGACACAAACTGTACCCCTCTATCGGACACTATATTCTCTGGGATACCATGCAGTCTGACAATATGTCTGATAAACAACTCAGCTAGCAACTTTGACGAAGGCAGCTTTTTCAGAGGTATTAAATGGCACATTTTACTAAAACGATCCACCACCACCCAAAGGACTGTGTTGCCATGCGAGACAGGAAGATCAGTCATGAAGTCCATTGAAATGTGGGTCCAAGGATGTTTAGGTATTGGTAACGGACAAAGTTCTCCTACAGGACGAGTTCTGGGAGCTTTGGCACGTGCACAAGTCGCACAGGCTGCAACATAGGAACCCACATCTCTGGACAGGGCTGGCCACCAATAGTTTCGAGCCACCAATCTCTTTGTGCCAGTGACTCCAGGATGCCCAGACAATACTGAATCATGCAGTTCTTTCAATAAAAGTAACCGTAACTGGGGAGGCACAAACAGCTTGGATACAGGGGTCTTTACTGGGGCCAGATCTTGATGTGCTTTAATTTGGGTAGCAAGATCAGGAGTAATTACTGAGACAACCGTCTCCTTGGGTAAAATGGGCTCTGGATTATCCTGTTGGGGGTGACTGGCACAAAAACTCCTGGACAAGGCATCAGCTTTAACATTTTTTGATCCTGGTCTATATGTGACAATGAAGTTAAACCGTGTAAAGAACAATGCCCAACGTGCCTGCCGTGGGTTTAACCTTTTAGCATTTTCAAGGAAGGTAAGGTTTTTATGATCCGTAAGGACCGTGACACAATCCCGTGCACCCTCGAGAAAGTGGCGCCATTCCTCGAAAGCCCACTTGATTGCCAATAGTTCACGGTTCCCCACGTCATAGTTCCTTTCAGCAGAGGAGAATTTTCTAGAAAAATAGGCACAAGGGCGAAGATTGGTCAAAGTGTCAGAACCTTGTGATAGTACAGCTCCTGCCCCGTATTCGGAAGCATCAACCTCCACTACAAAAGGCTTAGAATGGTCGGGTTGCACCAGCACAGGTGCGCTAACAAAACACTTCTTTAGTTTTTCAAAGGCCTCAAGTGCCTCCGGCTGCCAATTGTTGAGGTCCGCTCCTTTCTTAGTCATGTCAGTTAATGGCCGAACAATGACTGAGAAGTTCCTGATAAATTTGCGATAGTAGTTCGCAAATCCTAGAAAGCGTTGCAAGGCTTTCAAGGAGGTGGGGCGGACCCAATCAACAATGGCCTGGACTTTAGCTGGATCCATATGAAATGACTGTGGCGTCAAGATGTACCCCAAGAATGACACCTCTTGCCCCCCAAAAACACACTTCTCCAATTTTACAAACAGATGATTTTCCCGTAACACTTGTAAAATTTGACGGACATGCTGGACATGAACGGACCAATTTTCAGAATAAATCAAGATATCGTCAAGATAAACTACCATGAATCTACCTATATAGTTACGGAAAATATCATTTACCATGTTCTGGAAAACCGCAGGAGCATTACACAACCCGAAAGGCATAACTAGATATTCGAAATGTCCTTCCGGGGTGTTAAATGCAGTTTTCCACTCATCACCTTTACGAATCCGAATGAGATTATATGCCCCCCTGAGATCCAGTTTAGAAAACCATTTTGCTCCCTGAATTTGATTAAACAGATCTGGTATCAAAGGCAATGGATATTGGTTTTTTATAGTAATTTTGTTTAACTCTCTGTAATCAATACAGGGTCGGAGACCACCATCTTTTTTCCCTACAAAGAAAAAGCCTGCTCCCATAGGAGAAACAGAGGGTTGGATATGTCCTTTCTGAAGACTTTCTGCTATATACTCTTTCATAGCTGTCCTCTCAGGACCAGACAAATTATAAATCCTCCCCTTAGGGTATCTGACCCCAGGCAACAGGTCAATGGCACAGTCATATGACCTATGGGGGGGCAAGACCTCTGACTGAGATTTAGAAAAAACATCAGAGAAGTCACGAATGAAGGCAGGGATTTGTTCCACCTCCTGACAACCTAGAGTTACTGGAATACATTTACCAAAACATTTCTGACTCCATTTTGTTAATTCCCCTGAGTCCCAATCAAGCATAGGATTATGACATTGTAGCCATGGTAACCCCAACAACACATCAGAAGATAAGCCCTCCATAACCAACAGGGTACATCTTTCTGAATGCACACAGCCCACCAACATCTCAATCTCAGGGGTGCAGTACTGGATTGCTCCTTTAACCAATGGCGTGGAGTCTACAGCAACTACACGTAATGGATCAGGGAGAAGCAAACAAGGAAGACCCACACGCCTGGCAAAGGATGCATCCACAAAATTGCATGCTGACCCTGAATCAACAAATGCTGTCCCTGATACAGACTTAGATAAATAAGAAATCTTTACAGGGAGCAAAAACTTTTTTGACACAACAGAAAATACCTGACGGCCTAGGTGACCTTCCTGCAAGTCACCTAGACCCTGGAGTCCCTCTGGCTTGACCTTTTTCTTTGTGCATTCAGCAATGAGATGGTCAGCCCCTCCGCAGTAGTAACAGCGACCTTGGATACGACGGGAGGTTCTGCGTTCACGTGAAGGATCTGTAGCAGAAGCCCCCAGTTGCACGACCTGCTCAGCTGTAAAACCAGGAGTAACAGGAACTGGAGTAGCAGTGGTGCATGGGAGTGGAGTCTCAGACCTCTCACAATGTCTCTCCCTAAAACGTCGGTCCAATCTAACAGCCAAAGTCATAGCTTCATCAAGGGTGTCAGGGGTAGGGTAAGCAACCAGCAAGTCTTTCAGGTGATCAGCTAAACCCAACCTAAACTGGCATCTAAGTGCCGGGTCATTCCACCCAGACGGAACACACCACCGGCGAAACTCAGAACAATACTCCTCAACCGGCCTTTTACCCTGTCTCAGAGTAGTCAAGTGTGTCTCCGCTACAGCTGCCCTGTCAGGGTCATCATACAAAAGGCCCAAAGCTGCAAAAAAGGCATCAACCGAGACCAACTCAGGAGCACCTGGAGACAACGAAAAGGCCCACTCTTGAGGTGGCTCGTGCAGGAGTGAAACAACAATACCGACTCTCTGGACCTCATCACCAGATGACTGGGGACGGAGACGGAAATACAATCTACAGCCCTCCTGAAAGGTCAAAAAACTTTTTCTATCCCCACTAAACCTACCAGGCAGCTGAACTGGGGGTTCTTCGGGGATAGCGTGAGTTACAGCAACATAATGTGTCTGGGAAACCTCTTGCTGCTGCACTCTTTGTGCAAGATCCTGCACTGTATAAGTGAGACGTTGCATTTGCTCAGCTACTGCAGTCATTGCATCCATTGGGAAGGTAGTGAGCAACTCAGTAAATGTAGGCCAGTGATAATGTCACGTCCGTAGGGGAACAGTGAGCCCTAACTGAACCCAGCCCACTGTCTCTACCTACTTGGACGTACTGCCCTAGGTAGCAGACCCCAACTGGACGGCAGTCCCTACGCTACTAAGTGCAGGGCCAGACAAGGAGAAAAGTCAGCAGTCCGAGTCAAACCAGCCAGGTACGTATAAACCACAAATCAGAACCAAAATCACAGTCAGAAAACAAGCCAGAGGTCAAATCCAAGATAGCAAAACAGTACAAAATCACAATACAAAGGGAATACCGTATAAACAGGCCAAGGTCAGAAACACTGTCAGGAGCGAGGTACAAAATCAGATAACAAGCCAAAGTCAGGTAACAAATGCAGAGGTTAGGAATACAGGGAGTCAGAACACAGAGTAATGCTGGTGTAGTAAGCAAGGCAAAACTATCACTGGCAGCTATTGAGCCTCAGCTGCTTGTTTAAATACACCGCCCCTGATTTGCATGAAGCGCCTGGCAGCTCGCGATTGGCTCTGTGCTCCTGCACAGCTTCGCTCCTGCCCCCTACCTCTGATAGGCTGCTTATCTGCAGCATCAGCCGGCTGGGTGTGTATGGGAATGTCAGCCGGCCTCTGCCTCTGCAGCACTGCAGAGCAACCAGGTAAATACATGACATCTTTGCCCCCAGACATGAATAGAGCCCTCCTTTATGTATACGAAAATTTGCTTTATTAAATAAATACTAAGTATTACATGGAGCTGTATTGATGCCGGGGATCGCTAAAACAGCTCAATGTAATACTTAAGATTTAATTAAAACAGGAAATGTTTCTTCTAATTAAGCTGTTTTTTTATCACAATAGCAATATTAGAATAAACATTTTGTTTTATATGTGTGCCCAGCTGATTGGCTGAGCGGACATATAAGTAGCCGGAGCCGATACACTAAGCTTAGTGTGCCAGGCTCCGGCGAAGGGAGAAGACCTGGAGGGTTAGTAGAAAGCTCTCCCCCCACCCTCCCCTCCACTGCATCCATGACCAGCAAGGAAGGGGGTCGCTTAACCTCTTGCTTGCTGGTATGGGTACAGTGTGATATCAGTCTGGCCCCAAGGGGTTAAGTGGGGGCCCTTACTCTGACCCTGGGGGCCAGATTGCTGAGTATGGCAACTGAAGGGTTAAGGGGGATGCAATGCATCCTCCCTTAACCCCTTGGGTGCCACACTGTATCCTGTTTGTGTGTTTTCTGTGTGTTCCTTCCTTTTTATTTTTCAGATATTGGTATCCTGTGAATTACAGCAGATTCGGTGGACTACGTTGATGATGTTAATATTTTTTTAAATAAATGGTCAACAAGGGGTGTGGGGTGTTTTTATGTGAATAAAAAAAATTCACTTGTCTTGTCTTTATTTCTTTACTATATAGACTTACTAGTGGAAGCCGTCTTATCATCAGTCCAGGTGAAGTCATGCTACGGCGTCGCTCTCTGGTGAGAACTCGGTGGGAGCTCTACTTGTGTGGGGGGCTGTAGTTGTGTGGGGGCTGGGGGGGCTTGGGGCTATTGTTGTGCTGGAGGGGGGGTTTGGGGCTCTAAGTGTGCTGGGGGGCTTAAGGCTGTAGTTGTGTGGGGGGCTTGGGGCTGAAGTTGTGTGGGGGGCTGTGGGGGCTGCGGGGGCTTGGGGCTGGAGTTATGTGGGGGCTGGGGGGGCTTGGGGCTATTGTTGTGCTGGAGGGGGGGCTTAGGGCTCTAAGTGTGCTGGGGGGCTTAAGGCTGTAGTTGTGTGGGGGGCTTGGGGCTGAAGTTGTGTGGGGGGCTGTGGGGGCTGCGGGGGCTTGGGGCTGGAGTTATGTGGGGGCTGGGGGGGCTTGGGGCTATTGTTGTGCTGGAGGGGGGGCTTAGGGCTCTAAGTGTGCTGGGGGGCTTAAGGCTGTAGTTGTGTGGGGGGCTTGGGGCTGAAGTTGTGTGGGGGGCTTGGGAGTGGAGTTGTGTGGGGGCTGCGGGGGCTTGGGGCTGGAGTTATGTGGGGAGCTGGGGGGCTTGGGGATGGAGTTGTGTGCGGGGCTGGGGGGGCCTGGGGCTGGAGTTGTGTAGGGGGCTGGGGGGGGGTACTTGTTTGCATGACTGGGTGGGTACATTTTTGTATGGCTGGGGGGTAGTTGTTTGTATGGCTGGGAAAGTAGTTGTGTGTATGGCTGGGGGGGTCGGGTTCTTGTGTGTATGGCAGGGGGGTCGGGTTCTTGTGTGTATGGCTGGGGGGGTCGGGTTCTTGTGTGTATGGCTGGGGGGGTCGGGTTCTTGTGTGTATGGCTGGGGGGTAGGGTGATGGGTGGTGGATGTCGTCTGCAGGGGTGGGAGGCTGAAGGAGCTTTATGTTACCTTAAGGGGGGCGCCGAAAAAAAGGTTTCGCACAGGGTGCTATTTACCCTAAGGCTGGCCTTGGCTGGAACTGGCTGAACACAGAATGGCAAAACACAAAACCAATTCACCCCTTAAGCATCAGCCAGAGATGGAGACAGAGCCTAAATGATGCCAAAAGAAAAGCAGTGGTAACATTGCATCTGGCCACATGTCGCGCAATGAGAGAAGAAACTCATACACCGATGGCACATCCAGAGTGTGGCACAGAAGTGCAGCGTTTTTTTGTCAGAGAGCTTAAAGCTCTTGCTTTGGAGGTTCCCCCTTAAAGTGTCCCTGTCGTTATAACTTTCAAAATCTAAATCAACAGTAGATGTGAAATGAAGCAAGTTTGCAATATACATTCATTATTTTGTTTGTCGTTATCCTGCTGTAAAACAAAGAAAAAATGCAGGTCCAGTCTCCTATATAACAGCTATACTTACTATATCCTGGTCCAGTCTCCTATATAACAGCTATACTGACTATATCCAGGTTCATTCTCCTGAAGACAGCTATATAACAGCTATACTTACTGTATCCAGTTCCAGTCTCCTGAAGGCTGCTATATATATAAGATATACTTACTGTATCCAGGTCCAGTCTCCTGAAGGCTGCTATATATATAAGATATACTTACTGTATCCAGGTCCAGTCTCCTGAAGGCTGCTATATAACAGCTATACTTACTGTATCCAGGTCCAGTCTCCTGAAGGCTGCTATATATATAAGATATACTTACTGTATCCAGGTCCAGTCTCCTGAAGGCTGCTATATTACAGCTATACTTACTGTATCCAGGTCTAGTATCCTGAAGGCTGCTATATAACAGCTATACTTACTGTATCCAGTACCAGTCTCCTGGTAGATGCTATATAACAGCTATACTTACTGTATCCTGGTCCAGTCTCCTGAAGGCAGCTATATAACAGCTATACTTACTGTATCCTGGTCCAGTCTCCTGAAGGCTGCTATATAACAGCTATACTTACTGTATCCAGGTCCAGTCTCCTGAAGGCAGCTATATAACAGCTATACTTACTGTATCCAGGCCGAGTCTCCTGAAGGCTGCTATATAACAGCTATACTTACTGTATCCAGGTCCAGTCTCCTGAGAGCTTCTATATACCAGCTATACTCACTGTATCCAGGTCCAGTCTCCTGAAGGCTGCTATATAACAGCTATACTTACTGTATCCAGGTCCAGTCTCCTGAAGGCAGCTATATAACAGCTATACTTACTGTATCCAGGTCCAGTCTCCTGAAGGCAGCTACTATATATAAAACAGCTATACTGTACTTACTGTACAGTCCAGGTCCAGTCTCCTGAAGGCTGCTAAATAAAATCTATACTTATTGTATCCAGGTCCAGTCTCCTGAAGGCAGCTATGTAACAGCTATACTTACTGTATCCAGGTCCAGTCTCCTGAAGGCTGCTATATAACAGATATACTTACTGTATCCAGGTGCAGTCTCCTGAAGGCAGCTATATAAAAGCTATACTTACTATACCAAGGTCCACTCTCCTTTATAACAGCTATACTTACTATATCCAGGTTCATTCTCCTGAAGGCAGCAATATAACAGCTATACTTACTGTATCCAGGTCCAGTCTCCTGAAGGCTGCTATATAACAGCTATATTTACTGTATCCAGGTCCAGTCTCCTGAAGGCAGCTATACAACAGCTATACTTACTGTATCCAGGTCCAGTCTCCTGAAGGCTGCTATATAACAGCTATACTTACTGTATCCAGGTCCAGTCTCCTGAAGGCACCTATATAACAGCTATACTTACTGTATCCAGGTCCAGTGTCCTGAAGGCAGCTATATAACAGTTGTACATACTGTACAGTCCAGGTCCAGTCTCCTGAAGGCAGCTATATAAAATCTATACTTACTGTATCCAGGTCCAGTCTCCTAATGGCAGCTATGTAACAGCTATACTTACTGTATCCAGGTCCAGTCTCCTGAAGGCTGATATATACCAGCTATACTTACTGTATCCAGGTCCAGTCTCCTGAAGGCTGCTATATAACAGCTATACTTATTGTATCCAGGTCCAGTCTCCTGAAGGCAGCTATATAACAGCTATACTTACTGTATCCAGGTCCAGTCTCCTGAAGGCAGCTATATAACAGCTATACTTACTGTATCCAGGTCCAGTCTCCTGAAGGCAGCGATATAACAGCTATACTTACTGTATCCAGGTCCAGGCTCCTGAAGGCAGCGATATAACAGCTATACTTACTGTATCCAGGTCCAGTCTCCTGAAGGCTGCTATATAACAGCTATACTTACTTTATCCAGATCCAGTCTCCCGATGGCTTCTATATAACAGCTATACTTACTGTATCCAGGTCCAGTCTCCTGCTATATAACAGCTATACTTACTGTATCCAGGTCCAGTCTCCTGAAGGCAGCTATATAACAGCTATACTTACTGTATCCAGGGCCAGTCTCCTGACGGCAGCTATATAATAGCTATACTTACTGTATACAGGTCCAGTCTCCTGAAGGCTGCTATATAACAGCTGTACTTACTGTATCCAGGTCCAGTCTCCTGAAGGCGGCTATATAACAGCTATACTTACTGTATCCAGGTCCAGTCTCCTGAAGGCGGCTATATAACAGCTGTACTTACTGTATCCAGGTCCAGTCTCCTGAAGGCGGCTATATAACAGCTATACTTACTGTATTCAGGTCCAGTCTCCTGAAGGCGGCTATATAACAGCTATACTTACTTTGTCCAGGTCCAGTCTCCTGCTATATAACAGTTATACTTACTGTATCTAGGTCCAGTCTCGTGAAGGCTGCTATATAATAGCTATACTTACTGTATCCAGGTCCAGTCTCCTGCTATATAACAGTTATACTTACTGTATCCAGGTCCAGTCTCGTGAAGGCTGCTATATAACAGCTATACTTACTGTATCCAGGTCCAGTCTCCTGCTATATAACAGTTATACTTACTGTATCCAGGTCCAGTGTCCTGAAGGCAGCTATATAACAGCTATACTTACTGTATCCAGGTCCAGTCTCCTGAAGGCTGCTATATACCAGCTATACTTACTGTATCCAGGTCCAGTCTCCTGCTATATAACAGTTATACTTACTGTATCCAGGTCCAGTCTGGTGAAGGCTGCTATATAACAGCTATACTTACTGTATCCAGGTCCAGTCTCCTGCTATATAAGTTATACTTACTGTATCCAGGTCCAGTGTCCTGAAGGCTGCTATATAACAGCTATACTTACTGTATCCAGGTTCAGTCTCCTGCTATATAACAGTTATACTTACTGTATCCAGGTCCAGAGTCCTGAAGGCAGCTATATAACAGCTATACTTTCTGTATCCAGGTCTAGTCTCCTGAAGGCAGCTATATAACAGCTATACTTACTGTATCCAGGTCCACTGTTCTGAAGGCAGCTATATAACAGCTATACTTACTGTATCCAGGTCCAGTCTCCTGAAGGCGGCTATATAACAGCTATACTTACTGTATCCAGGTCCAGTCTCCTGAAGGCGGCTATATAACAGCTGTACTTACTGTATCCAGGTCCAGTCTCCTGAAGGCGGCTATATAACAGCTATACTTACTGTATTCAGGTCCAGTCTCCTGAAGGCGGCTATATAACAGCTATACTTACTTTGTCCAGGTCCAGTCTCCTGCTATATAACAGTTATACTTACTGTATCTAGGTCCAGTCTCGTGAAGGCTGCTATATAATAGCTATACTTACTGTATCCAGGTCCAGTCTCCTGCTATATAACAGTTATACTTACTGTATCCAGGTCCAGTCTCGTGAAGGCTGCTATATAACAGCTATACTTACTGTATCCAGGTCCAGTCTCCTGCTATATAACAGTTATACTTACTGTATCCAGGTCCAGTGTCCTGAAGGCAGCTATATAACAGCTATACTTACTGTATCCAGGTCCAGTCTCCTGAAGGCTGCTATATACCAGCTATACTTACTGTATCCAGGTCCAGTCTCCTGCTATATAACAGTTATACTTACTGTATCCAGGTCCAGTCTGGTGAAGGCTGCTATATAACAGCTATACTTACTGTATCCAGGTCCAGTCTCCTGCTATATAAGTTATACTTACTGTATCCAGGTCCAGTGTCCTGAAGGCTGCTATATAACAGCTATACTTACTGTATCCAGGTCCACTGTTCTGAAGGCAGCTATATAACAGCTATACTTACTGTATCCAGGTCCAGTCTCCTGAAGGCGGCTATATAACAGCTATACTTACTGTATCCAGGTCCAGTCTCCTGAAGGCGGCTATATAACAGCTGTACTTACTGTATCCAGGTCCAGTCTCCTGAAGGCGGCTATATAACAGCTATACTTACTGTATTCAGGTCCAGTCTCCTGAAGGCGGCTATATAACAGCTATACTTACTTTGTCCAGGTCCAGTCTCCTGCTATATAACAGTTATACTTACTGTATCTAGGTCCAGTCTCGTGAAGGCTGCTATATAATAGCTATACTTACTGTATCCAGGTCCAGTCTCCTGCTATATAACAGTTATACTTACTGTATCCAGGTCCAGTCTCGTGAAGGCTGCTATATAACAGCTATACTTACTGTATCCAGGTCCAGTCTCCTGCTATATAACAGTTATACTTACTGTATCCAGGTCCAGTGTCCTGAAGGCAGCTATATAACAGCTATACTTACTGTATCCAGGTCCAGTCTCCTGAAGGCTGCTATATACCAGCTATACTTACTGTATCCAGGTCCAGTCTCCTGCTATATAACAGTTATACTTACTGTATCCAGGTCCAGTCTCGTGAAGGCTGCTATATAACAGCTATACTTACTGTATCCAGGTCCAGTCTCCTGCTATATAAGTTATACTTACTGTATCCAGGTCCAGTGTCCTGAAGGCTGCTATATAACAGCTATACTTACTGTATCCAGGTTCAGTCTCCTGCTATATAACAGTTATACTTACTGTATCCAGGTCCAGAGTCCTGAAGGCAGCTATATAACAGCTATACTTTCTGTATCCAGGTCTAGTCTCCTGAAGGCAGCTATATAACAGCTATACTTACTATATCCAGGTCCACTGTTCTGAAGGCAGCTATATAACAGCTATACTTACTGTATCCAGGTCCAGTCTCGTGAAGGCTGCTGTATAACAGCTATACTTACTGTATCCAGGTCCAGTCTCCTGAAGGCTGCTATATAACAGATATACTTACTGTATCCAGGTCCAGTCTCCTGCTATATAACAGCTATACTTACTGTATCCAGGTCCAGTCTCCTGCTATATAACAGCTATACTTACTGTATCCAGGTCCAGTCTCCTGAAGGCTGCTATATAACAGCTATACTTACTGTATCCAGGTCCAGTCTCGTGAAGGCAGCTATATAACAGCTATACTTACTGTATCCAGGTCCAGTCTCCCGAAGGCAGCTATATAACAGCTATACTTACTGTATCCAGGTCCAGTCTCCTGAAGGCGGCTATATAACAGCTATACTTACTGTATCCAGGTCCAGTCTCCTGAAGGCTGCTATATAACAGCTATACTTACTGTATCCAGGTCCAGTCTCCTGAAGGCTGCTATATAACAGATATACTTACTGTATCCAGGTCCAGTCTCCTGAAGGCTGCTATATAACAGCTATACTTACTGTATCCAGGTCCAGTCTCCTGAAGGCTGCTATATAACAGCTATACTTACTGTATCCAGGTCCAGTCTCGTGAAGGCAGATTTTCTGGTTGCTGGTTGAAAAAAACAGACTAAACGCAGGAATTCTGGCCAGTACAGAGAGTCACGACTTAATGTGTCCGTCAATCACATGACTGCCTTCTCTCTGTGAGCGCTCAGATGACCTGGGATACATAGGACTTCCTGTTTTTTGAGAAGTGTGCTGTGTTCTCCATGATAACTTAAAACAAAATAATAAATATATATTACAAACTTGCTTTATATCTCATCTACTGTTGATTTAGATTTTGATAGTTGTAACGACAGGGACACTTTAAGGAACTGTTGGGAACCGTGAGTGGCCATTAAGAAAGCCTTTATTACAACTGAGGGAAATATTCTTGGAGAGCTTTGACATTTGGGCCTGGACAATGTAACATGAGGGCCTAGTAAAAGAGGGCGAGGAAGCTGCCCCCTGATGGCGATATTTAGTACAACATCAATGTCACCTAATTACAACTCAAGGACCACAACAGGATGCAGGGGATCCTAGTAAAGATTCTAAAGAAAGGGGTCAATTGGCCGGACATTATGCTTGCCTATAAAGTTCTTAAAGGGGAACTCTAGGTAGCCTTGTTAATAAAAAATGTAAAGAGTGAAAGGCTCTTCCCTATGTTCTCCTGATGCTCTTCATGTGTTTTGCAGCACTCATTGGATACGGTTTTTTTTCCCTTGCTGCTCTTCTTCCCATTCACTGATATCAGACTACATTTCCCAGCAGTCTAAGGGGCGCACTCCGACAGTATAGCTCCCTTCCACCTTCCACCCACATGACATTAGCAGCTGCTCTCTGTGTCCCTTTAATTTAGTTTGTAAGGTGATTCCTAACAAGGTTCAGGAGAAGCAGGGGCGGACACAGACTGCAGAGGGCCCCTGGGCAAAAAATGTGTTGGGCCCCCATAACCCATTCGTTTCTCCACCTTTCTACCTTAAGGCTAGGTTCACACGATGTAACTGTGCGGCTGTATTTTTTATGCGGCTGTAAATGTGCGGATGAAACTCCGGCCGTGGGAAAAAATAGACATGCGGCTGAAAACATACGGTCATTTACTTGGAAATCTGGTTCAACTAAAAATAACAAATAAAATGTTAAGAAAGTGATGGAAACACCTCTGGATGCATCTGGGAAAGCAGGGAAACAGTTTACAGGAATCGCTATTACCGGGGTTTGCGATCCTCTGCACTAATGCCGATGTCTCTCATGGTTAATATATTGAATTATTAAAACACATTTTAGTTGTAATAAAGTCCCTTTCGTTGTTCAATAATTTAATTCTAACGAATCCATCATTTTGCAATTAAATATACTGTTAAAATAAATATATATATAAATAAATGTATATTTATATATATATTTATTTTTTGACAGTATATTTAATTGCAAAATGATGGATTCGTTTAAATTAAATTATTGAACAACTAAACTGATTTTATTACAACTAAAATGTGTTTTATTAATTAAATATTAATTAGTACAGGAAGCTCCATAAGCCGTTAATTCATATTGCCGGTAATAGAGCTTTCTGTACTAATCATCACTTTACTTTAATGAAAACATCAAATGTTTCTTCTAATTATGTTATCACAATAGCATTATTAGAAGAAACATTTAGAATTATATGTGCGCTCAGCTGATTGGCTGATCGGCTGAGCGCACATATAATTAGCGGGTCCGCAGCACAGTGACTTCATTGTGCTGCGGACCAGCGAAGAGGACACATCGGGGTGAGTATAGAGCTCTCCCCACCCCCTCCCCAGCACTGCACCCCTCCCAGCAAGGAAGGGGGGTCACTTAACCCCTTCCTTGCTGGGATGGGTGCAGTCTGACATCAGTCTGGCCCCCAAGGGGTTAAGGGGGATGCAATGCATCCTCCCTTAACCCCTTGGGGGCCAGACTGTAAGCAGCGATCTGTAAAGATGCTGCATACTGTAAGGAGCACAACACCGCTCACAATGATGGGTGTTGTGCTCCTGTTTGTGTGTTTTTTGTGTGTTTCTCCCTTTTTGTTTTTCAGATATCGGTATCCTGGGGATTACGTCGGATTCCGTGGACTACGTCGATGACCAGCGGTTGTTTGTTGTTTTTTTTAAATAAAATGGTCAATGAGGGGTGTGGGGGTGTTTTTATTTGAATTAAAAAAATTTTTAACTTGTGTCTTGTCTTTATTTCTCTACTTTATAGACTTAGTAGTGGAAGCCGTCTAATAGACGGAATCCATTACTAAGTTGGGGCCTAGTGTTAGCCGGTATAAAATGGCTAACACTAACCCCCTATTATTACCCCAGTACCCAATGCCACCAGGGGTACTGGGAAGAGCCGGGTGCCAGTGGTCCCGGAGCATCAAAATTGGCGCTCCTGGACCGGGCGGCAGCAGGCTGGTAAGATTTAGGCTGGGGAGGGCCTAAACCAATGGCTCTTCCCACCCTGGTGTTACCAGGCTGCTGTTGTTTGGTTTTTAACCCGGCTGGTTATAAAAATAGGGGGGACCCTACTCGTTTTTTTTTTAAATAAATAAATAATAAAAAAAAACCGCATAGGGTCCCCCCTATTTTTATAACCAGCCGGGTTAAAAACCATACGACAGCAGCCTGGTAACACCAGGGTGGGAAGAGCCATTGGTTTAGGCCCTCCCCAGCCTAAATCTTACCAGCCTGCTGCCGCCCGGTCCAGGAGCGCCAATTTTGACGCTCCGGGACCACTGGCACCCGGCTCTTCCCAGTACACCTGGTGGCATTGGGTACTGGGGTAATAATAGGGGGTTAGTGTTAGCCATTTTATACCGGCTAACACTAGGCCCCGACTTAGTAATGGATTCCGTCTATTAGACGGCTTCCACTACTAAGTCTATAAAGTAGAGAAATAAAGACAAGACACAAGTTAAAAAATTTTTTAATTCAAATAAAAACACCCCCACACCCCTCATTGACCATTTTATTTAAAAAAAACAACAAACAACCGCTGGTCATCGACGTAGTCCACGGAATCCGACGTAATCCCCAGGATACCGATATCTGAAAAACAAAAAGGGAGAAACACACAAAAAACACACAAACAGGAGCACAACACCCATCATTGTGAGCGGTGTTGTGCTCCTTACAGTATGCAGCATCTTTACAGATCGCTGCTTACAGTCTGGCCCCCAAGGGGTTAAGGGAGGATGTATTGCTCACTGTGCTTGCTGACAAGTGGTTGGAAATAAGTGGAGTTTAAAGAGGAGTTGAAAGAAGGAGTTACAAGTTCTGGTAAGTGCTAAATCTCTTTCTTTTTCACTGTTTTTGTTGCACTGAGGATGATGGCTAGCAGGATGGAAGGATTCATTCAGTGCGCAGTCTGCCGCATGTACGCACAACTGGAGCAGGTGTTCCAGGGTGATGACCGCTGTGACAGATGTGAGCATGTTGCCCATCTAGAAGCTCGAGTTAGAGATCTGGAGAAGCATATTGCAACACTGAGGGAACTTGGCCACCTTGAGAGGGAACTTCGGCTCACTGAGCAGGAAGTTAGTGGGTTAGAGATGGAGGGTGGTGATATAGATCAGGAAGCCCAAGTAAGTAGCTGGGTTAATGTAGTTAGAGGGACCAGTAAGGGATCCAAGAAAAGGAAGGCCACTTCTCCTACTATATGCCCAAGCAAAATTGCCAAGTTAGGTGATGATGCAAGGGCATCCGTGTCAGAAATGGCAGCTCTAGTGGAACCTGTTCTCCCTAACAGCCGGGGGAACAGTTCAACTAGTAGTGGGCGGGATGGTATTGTAGGTAGGCCTAGACAGCTAGTGGTTGTAGGGGATTCTATAATCAGGAAGACGGATAGAATAATTTGTCGCCAAGACCGCCTCAACCGAATGGTTTGCTGTCTCCCTGGTGCCAGGGTTCGGCATGTGGTGGAAAGGGTGGATAAATTACTTGGGGGGGCTGGTGATGACCCAGCTGTCGTGGTCCATGTGGGAACCAATGACAGGATACAAGGTAGGTGGAGGTCTATTAAAAATAATTTTAGAGAACTAGGTGCTAAGTTGAAGGGAAGGACCTCCAAGCTGGTATTCTCTGGAATACTGCCTGTGCCATGCGCATCGCAGGAAAGACAGCGGGAGCTTAGGGAGTTAAATGCATGGCTCACGTCGTGGTGTAGAGGAGAAGGGTTTGGGTTTTTAGAGCACTGGGTTGACTTTTCATTGGGGTACAATCTGTTTTCCGCAGATAATTTGCACCTTAATGGAAGGGGGTCCGCTGTGCTGGGGGAGAGAATCCTAGAAGGGGTGGAGGGGTTTTTAAACTAGGGATGTGGAGGGAGGACAATGTAGTGTATAATATAGTGGTGGATAGGTTAGAGAGGGGACAGAACAATGAGGAGGGAGGAGAAGGGTCCTGCGGGGGAGGATAAAAACAGTGTATAGGGAGATCCATATGTTGCGGATGAACAGTGAGGATGATTGTAGCCACAGCACTGTAATAAATCCCATTTCTTATAATGAAGGGGTTAAACTCGATGGTAATATAAAGTGTATGGTTACTAATGCCAGAAGTATAGCAGCAAGATGGGGGAGCTGGAGGCCTGGGTGCTGGAGGAGTCCATTGATGTGGTTGGTGTGACTGAGACATGGCTGGACTCCTCACATGACTGGGCTGTCAATAGTCAGGGATTTACGTTGTTCAGAAGGGACCGGGTGGGCAGAAGGGGAGGAGGAATATGTCTGTATGGTATAAGGACAGGGTGGGCAGGGGGAGGAGGAGTATGTCTGTATGGTATAAGGACAGGGTGGCCAGGGGGAGGAGGAGTATGTCTGTATGGTATAAGGACAGGGTGGGCAGGAGGAGGAGTATGTCTGTATGGTATAAGGACAGGGCGGGCAGGAGGAGGAGTATGTCTGTATGGTATAAGGACAGGGTGGGCAGGGGGAGGAGGAGTATGTCTGTATGGTATAAGGACGGGACGGGCAGGGGGAGGAGGAGTATGTCTGTATGGTATAAGGACGGGACGGGCAGGGGGAGGAGGAGTATGTCTGTATGGTATAAGGACGGGACGGGCAGGGGGAGGAGGAGTATGTCTGTATGGTATAAGGACAGGGTGGGCAGGGGGAGGAGGAGTATGTCTGTATGGTATAAGGACAGGGTGGGCAGGGGGAGGAGGAGTATGTCTGTATGGTATAAGGACCGGGTGGGCAGAAGGGGAGGAGGAGTATGTCTGTATGTCAGAAATGATATTAAAGTGAGTGTAAAAGATGCAATAGTGGGAGATGACTGTGATGATGTGGAAGCATTATGGGTAGAACTACAGAAGGAGGTAAAGAGTGAAAAAATTATTCTTGGTGTAATCTATAGACCCCCCAACATTACTGAGGAGGTAGATGGCCAGCTGAATAGACAAATAGAGCGGGCTGCCCGGGAGGGGACAGTAGTGGTAATGGGGACAACTACCCAGATATAGATTGGGGTCACGGTTCAGCTAAAACCACAAAGGGGGGGGAATTTCTTACCCTCCTGCAGGATAATTTTCTGGGCCAGTTTGTGGAGGAGCCGACTAGAAGTGATGGCTGCCGGATCTGGTTATTTCTAACACCGCTGAGCTGGTTGGGGACGTCACTGTCCGTGAACACCTGGGGAATAGTCACCACAATATTGGGACTTTTAGCTTAAAGTGTAGAAAAGAAAAACATGTTGGGAGGGCAAAAACTCTTCATTTTAAAAGGGCCAATTTTCCTGGGTTACGGGCAGAACTTCAGGGCATAGACTGGGAGCGGCTGCTGTCACATACGGATACTGATGATACATGGGAAATCTGCTAATCCACATTACATAACTGTACGGCCAAATATATTCCTATGGGTAACAAATATAAACGGTTAAAATCCAATCCCACATGGCGACAACCGAGGTTAGAAGGGCTATAAATGAGAAAAAAGGGGCATTCAAAAAATATAAATCAGAGGGGTCAGCTGTATACAGATCAGAGGGGTCAGCTGTATACAGATCAGAGGGGTCAGCTGTATACAGTACAGATCAGAGGGGTCAGCTGTATACAGTACAGATCAGAGGGGTCAGCTGTATACAGTACAGATCAGAGGGGTCAGCTGTAGCATTTGAACATTACAAAGAAGTCAACAAAACCTTTAAAAATGTAATAAAAGCAGCAAAAATTCACAGTGAAAGGCAGGTAGCTATAGAAAGCAAAAGAAACCCCAAAAAATTCTTCAAATATATTAATGCAAAAAAACCAAAGTCAGAGCATGTAGGACCCCTAAATAATGGCGACGGGGAATTAATAACTGGAGATCAGGAGAAAGCTGAGTTACTGAATGGCTTCTTCAGTTCTGTATATACAAAAGAGGATGGAGCTGTGGTGGGTGGGGCCAGTACTGAGGTGGGTGGGGCCAGTGCTGAGGTGGGCGGGGCCAGTGCTGCTAACACATGTAATGTACTGAACTGGTTTACTATAGATATGGTCCAAGATAAATTAAACAAACTCAATGTAACCAAAGCTCCAGGGCCTGATGGATTGCACCCCAGAGTTCTTAGGGAACTCAGTTCTGTAATTTCTCTACCCTTGTATGAAATATTCAGTGATTCTTTGCTTACTGGTATTGTGCCGAGGGACTGGCGTAAGGCAAATGTAATGCCGATCTTCAAAAAGGGCTCTCGAACTTCCCCAGGTAACTATAGACCCGTAAGCTTAACGTCCATTGTGGGGAAACTATTTGAGGGGCTTATAAGGGACTACATGCAGGATTATATAGGGGTAATAGTATATAAGGGACTACATCCAGGAATATATAGAGGGTAATAGTATATAAGGGACTACATCCAGGAATATATAGGGGTAATAGTATATAAGGGACTACATCCAGGATTATATAGGGGGTAATAGTATATAAGGGACTACATCCAGGAATATATAGGGGGTAATAGTATATAAGGGACTACATCCAGGAATATATAGGGGGTAATAGTATATAAGGGACTACATCCAGGAATATATAGGGGTAATAGTATATAGGGGACTACATCCAGGAATATATAGGGGTAATAGTATATAAGGGACTACATCCAGGAATATATAGGGGGTAATAGTATATAAGGGACTACATCCAGGAATATATAGGGGGTAATAGTATATAAGGGACTACATCCAGGAATATATAGGGGGTAATAGTATATAAGGGACTACATCCAGGAATATGTAGTGGCTAATAGTATTATAAGTGATAACCAGCATGGTTTTACTAAGGACAGAAGCTGTCAAACCAACCTAATATGTTTCTATGAAGAGGTGAGTAGAAGCCTGGATGGCGGCGCGGCTGTGGGTATCGTGTACCTGGATGGGGGGCGGCTGTGGATATCGTGTACCTGGATGCGGGCGGCTGTGGATATCGTGTACCTGGATTTTGCAAAAGCGTTTGACACAGTTCCTCATGGACGTCTGATCGGTAAGTTAAAGTCTATCGGTTTGGAAAATTTAATGTGTAACTGGATTGAAAACTGGCTTAATAATCGTACCCAGAGAGTGGTGGTCAATGATTCCTACTCCGAATGGTCCCCGGTAATAAGTGGTGTACCCCAAGGGTCAGTACTGGGCCCTCTTCTGTTTAACTTGTTTATTAATGATATTGAGAATGGAATTAACAGCAATGTTTCTATCTTTGCAGATGACACCAAGCTTTGTAGTACAGTCCAGTCTATGGAGGATGTGCAGATGTTACAGGCTTTGTAGTACAGTACAGTCTATGCAGGATGTGCAGATGTTACAGGCTTTGTAGTACAGTACAGTCTATGCAGGATGTGCAGATGTTACAGGCTTTGTAGTACAGTACAGTCTATGGAGGATGTGCAGATGTTACAGGCTGTGTAGTACAGTACAGTCTATGTAGGATGTGCAGATGTTACAGGATGTGTAGTACAGTGCAGTCTATGGAGGATGTGCAGATGTTACAGGCTTTGTAGTACAGTACAGTCTATGGAGGATGTGCAGATGTTACAGGCTTTGTAGTACAGTCCAGTCTATGGAGGATGTGCAGATGTTACAGGCTTTGTAGTACAGTCTATGGAGGATGTGCAGATGTTACAGGCTTTGTAGTACAGTACAGTCTATGGAGGATGGGCAGATGTTACAGGCTTTGTAGTACAGTACAGTCTATGGAGGATGTGCAGATGTTACAGGCTTTGTAGTACAGTACAGTCTATGGAGGATGGGCAGATGTTACAGGCTTTGTAGTACAGTACAGTCTATGGAGGATGTGCAGATGTTACAGGCTTTGTAGTACAGTACAGTCTATGGAGGATGTGCAGATGTTACAGGCTTTGTAGTACAGTACAGTCTATGGAGGATGTGCAGATGTTACAGGCTTTGTAGTACAGTACAGTCTATGGAGGATGTGCAGATGTTACAGGCTTTGTAGTACAGTACAGTCTATGGAGGATGTGCAGATGTTTCAGGCTGTGTAGTACAGTACAGTCTATGGAGGATGGGCAGATGTTACAGGATGACTTAGACACACTGAGTGTTTGGGCGTCCACTTGGCAAATGAGGTTCAATGTGGATAAATGTAAAGTTCTGCACCTGGGTACTAATAACCCGCATGCATCATATGTCCTGGGGGGAGTAATAACCTGCAGCATCCTATGTCCTGGGGGGAGTAATAACCCACATGCATCATATGTCCTGGGGGGAATTACTCTGGGAGAGTCGCTGATGGAGAAGGATCTGGGTGTAACTTGTAGATAATAGACTACAGAACAGCACACAATGTCAGTCAGCTGCTTCTAAGGCCAGCAGGATATTGTCATGTATATACCAGGCCTGGACTCTGGGGACAGGGATATAATATTACCGCTCTATAAGGCCTTGGTGCGGCCTCATCTGGAGTATGCCGTCCAGTTTTGGAACCAGATTCATAAAAAGGACGTTCTAGAGCTGGAGAGGGAACAAAGACGGGCAACTAAACTAATAAGGGGAATGGAGCATCTTAGTTATGAGGAGAGATTAAAAGAATTACATTTGTTTAGTCTGGAGAAGTGAAAATTATTATGTTAATTTGTTTTCCCTGAGACCCATTGGCATCACAACATATGGGGTATTTTCGCCCCTGCGAGCCCCTGGGACGAAGGAATTTTAATGAAATAAATAAGCAAAGCTTTAATCCCCTCCTCCAGGAAGTATAATAGGCCCCACCTTCCCCACACACCTCAGTCAAATTATAACGAAAAACAATAATACAGGGCGGGTGCCTTGTGATGCCAATGGGTCTCAGGGAAAACAAATTAACATAATAATTTTCACTTCCCTATCGTCCCATTGGCATCACAACATATGGGGAACTAGCAAGTATCCTCATTGGGTGGGTCATTAATTACGGCAGCAGAAAGTACGGATTTAGCAAATACCGTTCTGGATGAACATAGAGACTGTAACCTATAATGGTTGACAAAGGTGGAAACTGAAGACCAGGTTGCCGCCTGACATATGTCCTCAATGGGCACTGATGTGCGCTCTGCCCAACTAGAGGCTACAGCCCTGGTTGAATGAGCTCTAGTGAACTCAGGTGGAGACATTCCAGCTGAAGTATAACAGAGGCCTATACAATCGCATATCCAACGCGATATTGTAGGTTTTGAGGCCTTTTTACCTCTGTTTTTACCAGCAAACAAAATGAAAAAATTTTCCTCTTTACGAAAAATATCAACTCTATTCAGGTATACCCTGATAGATCTGGACACGTCCAACAGTGAGAGATCCAGGACTTCTTCAGATGAAGATGCAGGAGAGAAAACAGGAAGGACCACCGACTGGTTAATGTTGGCGTGAGATGCCACCTTCGGAAGAAACCCTGGAAGGAACTTCAAGATGACCTTATCCTGAGAAAACATTATGTAAGGGGGCGCAGAACCCAAAGCCTGTAGCTCCCCTACCCTCTTGGCAGAAGTAATCGCCAAGAGAAAGGCAACTTTAAACGAAAGGAACTTGAAGTCCGTTTCTTCCAATGGCTCGAACGGCGGAAGACATAGACGTCTTAATACTAGGGATAGATCCCAGGTATCTACCTGTCTCACCAGACTAGGCCTTAGCCTAGTCACAGCCTTAACAAAGTTTTTTACCTCGAGGATCTGAAAGAGACGGCAGTTCAGGTGAGCCGATAGGGCTGCAATCTGTACCTTAATGGATCCGGGTTTCAACCCCTTATCGAACCCCTCCTGCAGGAATTCTAGCAACTGTGGAGTAGATGGTTTTGTAGGGTCGATCTCCTTGGTAGAACACCAGTTCTGAAAAATCTTCCAGATTCGGAGGTAGGATTTATTCGTAGCACTACTTCGTGCATGAGAAAGAGTATGCAAAACTTTCTCAGAAAACCCGGTATTTAGTATGGTCCCTCTAGCCTCCAAGCTGTTAGGCTGAGGCTGGCTAGGTCCTTGCACAGATGATGTCCCTGGGATATCAGATCTGGCTGTAGAGGGAGTTTCCAGAATTCTCCCTTGCTCATGTTCATGAGTAGCGTGAACCATGACCTCTTCGGCCAGAATGGGGTCACCATAATAATTGTCGCCTGATCCAATCGAATCTTCGCTAGAACTCGTGGGATCATGGCGATGGGTGGATAGATGTAAGCCAGCCGAAATGCCCATGGTATGGTCATCGCATCGACTATTGTCGGGTTGTCCGCTGCATATAGGGAGCAAAATCTCGTCAGTTTGGCATTGCTTGCTGATGCCATAAGATCGATTTGGGGAAGTCCCCATCTGCGAGTTATCTGAGTGAACACTCTCCTCGAGAGAGACCACTCCCCTGGGACCGTAAGTCCTCGACTTAGTCGATCCGCCAGAGTATTGTGTATCCCTCTGATGTGCATTGCAGATAGCCTGGACACCCTGGTCTCTGCCCAGATGAAAATCTTCTCCACCTCTTTGAGGAGCAAAGGGGATCTGGTACCTCCCTGTTTGTTCAGGTAAGCAACGCAGGCAACGTTGTCTGTCCTGATCCTTACAGACTTGTGCAATATTATTGGTGAAAAATGAAGAAGAGCAAGATAAATTGCCCTCAGTTCTCTTACATTGGAGGGAAGCATGGATTCTAGGGGACTCCAAAGTCCCGATATTGTTCTGTCCGACAGGTGGGCTCCCCATCCTGTGCCTGAAGCGTCCGTCGTTATGGTGACCCAGTGTGGCTCTGAAATCAAAACTCCATGTTTGACCTGCCTCCACCACATCAGGGATTCTCTTGTTCGTGTGGACAAGGTATGAACTGTGTCCAGATCCTCCAGTCTCCGGCTCCAAACGGCTAGGACCTCTGTTTGTAGGAATCTCATGTGCCACAGTGCCCAAGGCACTGCCTCGGCTGCTGAAGCGAGGAGTCCTAGGAATCTCATAAGGGTTCTTATGGAGACCTGGCGAGGAGGAATAAGAAATTGAGCACCTGCCTGGATTCGTTCGACTCTGGGGGTTGATAAGAATAGTCTCATCTGTGCAGAATCTATCAGAAATCCCAGGAACACCTTGGTTCTGGATGGGACTAGATCTGATTTGTCTAGGTTGATAAGCCAACCCAACTGCTGAAGTATGTCCTGGACATAATTCAACTGCTGATTCAGAAGATTCTGAGTCTGAGCCATAATCAACCAGTCGTCGAGGTATGGGATGATCTTTATCCCCTCCAGACGAAATAGGACCATCATGGCCGACACTATCTTTGTAAATATGTAGGGAGCAGAAGTTATCCCGAATGGGAGAACTCTGAATTGATAGTGTCTTACCTGGCCTCTGAGATGGATGGCAATCCTCAGATATTTTCTGTGCTCTCTTAGAATAGGAACATGTAGATAGGCGTCTTGGAGATCCACCGATGCCATGAAATCTCCCTCTTGGAGGATTGCTCTCACCGACTTTATGTTTTCCATGCGGAATTTTCTTTTCACTATGAATTTGTTTAGAAACCGCAAGTCTATAATAGGTCTCCACCTTCCTGATGGCTTGGGTACGAGAAATACCGGCGAGTACACACCTTGACCAATTTCCAATGGAGGAACGTCTTCCAGCGCCTGTATGGACAAGAGGTGAAGAATCTCCTCCTCCAGAACTATCTGTTTTTCTGGTCTTAGTTTTCGAGAGATTAGAAACCTTGGAGGAGGAAGGAGAGAAAAATGAAGGACATACCCATTGCGGATAAGGTTTACTATCCACAGATCCTTTATTAACCTCTCCCATGCCGGGAGAAACAAACTTAGACGCCCCCCTACCGGGATACTTCTGGCGTCAGAAGTCGGGTTTTTTATTGTCCTTATTAGGCTGCTTGCCTGGTCCTCTCCTGGAATAATTCTTCCCTCTTCCTCTGTACTGG
This sequence comes from Dendropsophus ebraccatus, assembly GCA_027789725.1. Taxonomy (NCBI): domain Eukaryota; kingdom Metazoa; phylum Chordata; class Amphibia; order Anura; family Hylidae; genus Dendropsophus; species Dendropsophus ebraccatus. The sequence goes on from JAQFWZ010000005.1 coordinate 3,255,153, forward strand.
TATCTAGTCCTTCCACGCTGAGGAGATTTGGCTCTCCGAAAGGACTCCCGAGTTTTATAGGATAGAGGAAGAGACTTCCCTTTTTTGTCTGACATCTCTTCCATCAGTCTGTCCAGCTCCGTGCCAAATAGCCTTCCTGGTTGGAATTCCATGTTGCACAACTGAAACTTGGAATTTGCATCACCAAACCAGGGTCTTAGCCATAATGCTCTTCTACCAGCAGTAGACAGAGCCATTGACTTAGAGGCTAGTCTTGTCCCTTGCGATGCTGCATCGCAGAGAAAATCTATGGCCATATTTACTTCCTTGAAGGAGCGAAGGATCTTATCCCTGCTTACCCCCGATTCCAAGTTTTCTTGGATCTTAGCCAGCCAACGCCTGAGGCTTCTAGAAACCTCGAATGAGGATATGGAAACTGCCCCTTGGGCAGCGGCCGCAGTGTAAGATCTCTTAAAGGCCACCTCGACCCTTCTATCCATAGGGTCCTTTAAGTTAGAGCCGTCCTCCGCAGGTAAAACCGTGCGTTTAGATAACTTGGCAATGGCTGTATCGACCTTGGGAGGTTCTAACCACTCCTTACATTGGTCCTCCTTGAGGACATATAAGGTTTTGAACCTCTTACTAAGAACCGGGGCTTTCTCCGGTTTTTTCCACTCCGTTTGTAACATGGTCATAGATGTCTCTCCGACATGAAAAGCCCTAGGCTTTCCCCTGGAGGACTGACCTTCCTCTAATTCTTCAGGATGGATCTCCGCCTGCACCGCCTTCCTTAGCTTATAGATCCTATCGGTGGTGAAGTATCCCTTGAACAGCTCTTTCTCATCTTCCGATGTGGAAGATGACTCAGACGAGGAGGAGGACTTGTCCTGTTGGCTTTTAGACAGAACCGACCCCTAGGGTAGAATAATATATATCAGATTCACTGAGAGGCACCATTTCTCAGCCAGACAATATATACTCACAGGCTGAGAAGTGGAAGGAGATATGCTACGCTTACTCCTCTTCTTGGAAGTATGCTGGACTATTTGACTAGCAGCCAAAGACTTTTGTACATAGTCCTTAACCCACACAACAACGTCCTGGACGTCGGGTTCATCATTGGACCTAGGTTTAGGTCTGCAAGACTCACAGCGAACTGTAATACATATATATATATATATCAACATCCTTTTTCTCTCAAGAAAAAAATGGGATAATCTTATCTGAATAGATGATCTTCATACGGTATTCATATCCGTCCGGCAACGGAGTCTCACAATCTGCACAAGCAAAATGCTTTCTTTTTGAAGACTTTTTACTAGATGGAGTAGTATCCATTTCCGACATCTAGGAAGAGCAAATACATGTTTCAATAGACCTAGTCTAATGACCAAACACAATAGACAGCAATTCCAAACCATGCCACAAGGTGGCAGCAGAGTACTTACTTTCAGTATAGCAGGTAGCTTTACCAAGTAGCTGGAAACAAGTAGTGGTGGATACTGTGTACTCTGGCAAGCAGGAACAGCACCCAAGATCTAACCGAGATCAGACCTCACTCAGACGGCCACTGTCTCTCTATATATACCTGCAGCTCTGCGGTGGAACGCACGCACCGCGAGCTGCCCCGAACCGGAAGTGACGTAGCGCCGACGCGGCGCTGACACGCACGCGTCATGCGTTCCACAGCCCGGCCAAACCGGAAGTGACGTGACACCGCTATGGAACGCACTATGCGTTCCACAGTAACACAAGCTAAAATAAGCATACCGCAATCCTGATGAGCTGGATACGCCATGCTGCTGAATACCGGCCTGATGCGGGATCCTGCGGTGACACCTGGACATCCTGGCAACTCCGCAGGTATCTTAAATAAAGAAATAGGGAGGAGGGAGAGAGTCCCTTAGGGCTTTCAGGAAACGAAGAAAAAAAGACTGAGGTGTGTGGGGAAGGTGGGGCCTATTATACTTCCTGGAGGAGGGGATTAAAGCTTTGCTTATTTATTTCATTAAAATTCCTTCGTCCCAGGGGCTCGCAGGGGCGAAAATACCCCATATGTTGTGATGCCAATGGGACGATAGGGAAGAGACGTTTAAGGGGAGATATGATTAACTTATTTACATATATAAATGGCCCCTACAAGAAATATGGGGAAAAGATGTTCCAGGTAAAACCCCCTCAAAGGACAAGAGGGCGCTGCCTCCACCCGGAGGGACAAGGGGGCGCTGCCTCCACCCGGAGAGACAAGGGGGCACTGCCTCCGCCCGGAGGGACAAGGGGGCACTGCCTCCGCCCGGAGGGACAAGGGGGCGCTGCCTCCGCCCGGAGGGACAAGGGGGCGCTGCCTCCGCCCGGAGGGACAAGGGGGCGCTGCCTCCGCCCGGAGAGACAAGGGGGCGCTGCCTCCGCCCGGAGAGACAAGGGGGCGCTGCCTCCGCCCGGAGAGACAAGAGGGCGCTGCCTCTACCCGGAGAGACAAGAGGGCGCTGCCTCCGCCCGGAGGGACAAGGGGGCGCTGCCTCCGCCTGGAGAAAAAAAGGTTCAATCTCCGGAGGTGACAAGCCTTCTTTACCATGAGAACTGTGAATCTGTGGAACAGTCTACTACAGGATCTGCTCACAGCAAAAACAGTAGAGGGCTTCAAAACAGGAGAGACAAGTTCTTAGACCAAAATAATATAGATGCATATGTATAGAACCTATCACCCCTCCCCCTTCCCTGTATGTATAGAACATATCACCCCTCCCCCTTCCCTGTATCCATCCCCTCCTTGGTTGAACTTGATGGACATGTGTCTTTTTTCAACCGTATTAACTATGTAACTATGTAACTATGTAACTATGTAACTATTGCATCCCATTTAACCCCTTTGGAGCCAGACTGATGTCAGACTGCTCCCATTCCAGCAAGGAAGGGGTTAAGTGACCCCCCCTTCCTTGCTGGGAGGGGTGCAGTGCTGGGGAGGGGGTGGGGAGAGCTCTATACTCTCCCCGATGTTGTCTCTTCGCTGGTCCGCAGCACAATGAAGTCACTGTGCTGCGGACCGGCTCATTATATGTGCGCTCAGCCGATCAGCCAATCAGCTGAGCGCACATATAATTCTAAATGTTTCTTCTAATAATGCTATTGTGATAACATAATTAGAAGAAACATTTGATGTTTTCATTAAAGTAAAGTGATGATTAGTACAGAAAGCTCTATTGCCGGCAATATGAATTAACGGCTTATGGAGCTTCCTGTACTAATTAATATTAAATTAATAAAACACATTTTCTTTGTAATAAAGTCCCTTTCGTTGGTCAATAATTTAATTCTAACGAATCCATCATTTTGCAATTAAATATACTGTTAAAATAAATAGATATATAAATATACATTTATTTATATATCTATTTATTTTAACAGTATATTTAATTGCAAAATGATGGATTCGTTAGAATTAAATTATTGAACAACGAAAGGGACTTTATTACAAAGAAAATGTGTTTTATTAATTTAATATATTAACTATTAGAGGCATCGGCATTCGGCATCATTGCCGGCTATTTTTGAAGTACTCCGTACGGACCGCCTGTCAATCCACGGCCGCGTTTCCAGCCGCAAACAATGGTCTTGTTCATTTTTTACGGGTCCGTTTACGATCGGGCCGTAGTTTCATACATAGTGTGCACTGTGCAGCCGTATATCGTATACTTTCCAGCGTACGCATGAACCGGAGAAATCCGGCCGATGATTTACCGCCCGCAATACAGCCGCACAGATACAGAGTGTGAACCTAGCCTAAAAGCGCACACATCTGTAGGCCCCGGTATCCATGTGTCCTGGTGTCTCGGGAGGGCCCTACAGCGCAGCACAGATGCCAGGGCCCACTATAGGACTGTACTGTAGTCTGTGGGACTGGGGTACCTGTGGCCACCAATAGGACTGATCATGGGGGGCACCCAAATAAAGAACCCATCAGAAGCGACATGCTGACCTGGTCCCATCCTGTACTGATGTATCTGTGACCACAACTCCTGGAATAACAATAACTACAACTCCCAGAATGCTGTACACTTATGAAGCGCTCAGAGAATGCTGGGAGTTGTAGTTCCCGAGAGGACAATCCCTTGTTTTGTCTGCTCATTTTGACTTCAAATTTCAGCAAATCCTGAAGGCTGAAGACTGCAGTAAATGCTGGGAGTTGTAGTGTTTGCAGCTGTTGTACTTGGGGGGTCCTGGGTGCATTATACACTGGATGCTGTGTGGGGGATGGGAGTATATAGCTCAGAGTGTGGAGGTGACCCCAGAACAGTACTAATAGGGGATAGAACACATGGGCCCTTAATCTGCACAGGTGGGGTACATGCACTGTATGTGGCTGCACAGGTGGGGGACATGTACTGTATGTGGCTGCACAGGTGTGAGACATGTACTGTATGTGGCTGCACAGGTGGGGTACATGTACTGTATGTGGCCGCACAGGTGGGAGACATGTACTGTATGTGGCTGCACAGGTGGGGTACATGTACTGTATGTGGCTGCACAGGTGGGAGACATGTACTGTATGTGGCTGCACAGGTGGGATACATGTACTGTATGTGGCTGCACAGGTGTGAGACATGTACTGTATGTGGCTGCACAGGTGGGGTACATGTACTGTATGTGGCTGCACAGGTGTGAGACATGTACTGTATGTGGCTGCACAGGTGGGGTACATGTACTGTATGTGGCCACACAGGTGGGAGACATGTACTGTATGTGGCTGCACAGGTGTGAGACATGTACTGTATGTGGCTTCACAGGTGGGGTACATGTACTGTATGTGGCTGCACAGGTGTGAGACATGTACTGTATGTGGCTGCACAGGTGGGAGACATGTACTGTATGTGGCTGCACAGGTGTGAGACATGTACTGTATGTGGCCACACAGGTGGGAGACATGTACTGTATGTGGCTGCACAGGTGGGGGACATGTACTGTATGTGGCTGCACAGGTGGGAGACATGTACTGTATGTGGCTGCACAGGTGGGGTACATGTACTGTATGTGGCTGCACAGGTGGGAGACATGTACTGTATGTGGCTGCACAGGTGGGATACATGTACTGTATGTGGCTGCACAGGTGTGAGACATGTACTGTATGTGGCTGCACAGGTGGGGTACATGTACTGTATGTGGCTGCACAGGTGTGAGACATGTACTGTATGTGGCTGCACAGGTGGGGTACATGTACTGTATGTGGCCACACAGGTGGGAGACATGTACTGTATGTGGCTGCACAGGTGTGAGACATGTACTGTATGTGGCTTCACAGGTGGGGTACATGTACTGTATGTGGCTGCACAGGTGTGAGACATGTACTGTATGTGGCTGCACAGGTGGGAGACATGTACTGTATGTGGCTGCACAGGTGTGAGACATGTACTGTATGTGGCCACACAGGTGGGAGACATGTACTGTATGTGGCTGCACAGGTGGGGGACATGTACTGTATGTGGCTGCACAGGTGGGATACATGTACTGTATGTGGCTGCACAGGTGAGGGACATGTACTGTATGTGGCTGCACAGATGGGAGACATGTACTGTATGTGGCTGCACAGATGGGAGACATGTACTGTATGTGGCTGCACAGATGGGAGACATGTACTGTATGTGGCTGCACAGGTGTGAGACATGTACTGTATGTGGCTGCACAGGTGGGGTACATGTACTGTATGTGGCTGCACAGGTTGTATACATGTACTGTATGTGGCTGCACAGGTGGGGTACATGTACTGTATGTGGCTGCTTAGGGGGGAGATGAAAGAGAAAAACAACCATGCTGCAGGGGGAGGGGGGCACAGATATTGGCAAAAAAGGCATAAACTTACAATCAAACATCAGCATCAGAGAGGGGGGGGGGGGGTAGGACAGTACACCCGCTGTCTTTCAACTTCCAGCAGCCTGACAGACACACTGACAATAATCCCTCCCTGTCAGAGCTGCTGCTGCTCCTCTTTATAGTCCTGTCCCTGGCAGCCATAACCCTGCAGGATCCCTCCAGCCCCTTCCATCACACGCTCTCTGTCCTCCCCTCCTCACACAAGGTGTGCCGGACAGTGGAGTACAGGAGGGGGAGGGGTGTCAGGAGCAGCAGTGTGCAGGAGGAGAGGAGAACCATCCCCGACCGGGCACAGCATCCAGTCACTAAGTGGGCCCCACAGAAGCAGGAGGCCCGCACTACCCGGATACTGATACCGCCTGGGGGCCCACTACAGACATGTGCCATGCTGAGCTGACACTTTAGAGTCTGAGCCTGGCGGGCCCCTCTATTGACCTGGGCCCCTGTGCAGCTGAACAGGCTGCACAAGTGATATGTCCGCCTCTGAGGAGAAGATAGATGCCATATTGCGGCAGCAGCCAGCTGGATTTTGCACTGGCAGATCCTGCATAGACCACTGCAGTGTCCCAGAACAGACTTTTCCTCTTGTTATTTTCCTCAAAAGTGTATTCCTATATCTGAGTCAGTCAGTATTTTATTGCCTCTGTTCTGGAAACTGTGGTCCACTGCAAACTGTGTATCCTGTCACCCCTCTCAGTATTCAGGTCTACTGTTTTACTCACTTCTCATGTATATTCAGTCCAATATGCCTAATGGTGTGATGATGCAATGGCTGGATGTCACGTGACTGCCCCTGCTGCCATGGTAACCCCAATAGCGTGGAGCTTTGGCTGGGGATACCATGTGACTTCCTGTCCTACCTCAGTCTTCTCTCCACCTTCAGGGGAGAAGGGTGTGTGTTGTTGCTGCTGCTCCTGTGTCACAAGGCCGCAACCCTGCGGTACCTGCTGCTGCACTGACTAGAAGTGTTCCTGGCTGTGTTCCATTCTCAAGTTCTCAAGATTCTCATCCTAACCACAAGATCTGGGTGCTGTCTCCAGTGATTACTCCCATCATCTTCTCTAATCATCAACAGCAAGTATTCATCTCAGTTCCATTCCGCCCAGCATCTTATCCTCAGTATCACTACTACTCCCATCATTCAGTACGCTATCATCACAGCCTATTGCAGCATCACCCATTACTTTGTATTATTTTAGTCTGCCTTATACCCGGTTGCATCCGGAGAGACTGTTGCTACTAGTTACCACCGTTATAATAAATATACAACTACCGTTGTTTCTGAACCTTGGCATTGGTGTGATAATTGGTGCCCTGACTAAGGACAACGAGGACTTGCTCGGCCTCCGCATGGTCAGGTCCCCGCTGGTTAGCTGCTACCCCTCGTGCCTACACCGTGACCTAACATCAGGCAAGCGGCTACCCGGGTCCTACCCAGTACTACCACCTACTACTACCCTCAGCGGAGTGGCCCGGCACACCACCTTATCACACTGCATATTATTCTAGAACAAATCAACAAATTCCAAGAATCTCTGTATTTGGTGTTTCTTGAAAAAGATTTAGTACTTTTCAACTATAATATGAATGTCCTGTGATGTAAGGATGTCCCCGAGAGGGTTGTTCATCTCAGCGGAGTATGAGGGAAGTTGTGGCTAACAAAGCCCTAGCAGAGCCCTTCCAGGTAGTCGCCGCTGTGAGACCTATCATATCAGCGCTACGTCTCTTCATTGGGATTTCATGAGGTTTCAGTAAGAACAATTCATCACAAGCCCATGGGGGTCTGGTGTGGCCTTTTATTCGTATAGCTGACGATGTGACATGTGGAATAAGCTCAGTGACCTAGCCAGGACATTAACGTGGACCACTCGTCCAGCTTCCTTGTAGAAGGTCAAATCATTGAGAACATTGAAACTTTTTAGTATCTAGGAAGCGACGTTGCTCCAGATGGTGACGCCAAGATCGATTTACAAAATCAGAAAGGCAAGGGGGGTATTCTGGAAGTCTCCAAACTGTCTGGCATTAGAACCAGGTAATCAAACACTGGAAAATACGAGTCTTGAACTCTAAGGCCGGGTTCACACTGAGCAAAATTAGCGGAATTCCGCGGCGGAATGCCGTTAGCCTCCCTCTGATAATGGGAGTCTATGGGAGGCGCCCGCTCCTGCTCTGTCCGCGCTGAAGAATAAACATGTTCGTTCTGTAGCGCAGAGAGACGCTGTGAGTACAGCCGCACGCGCCTCCCATAGACTCCCATCATGAGAGGAAGGCTAACGGCATTCCACCACGGACAATTCCGCTAGATTTGCTCAGTGTGAACCCGGCCTAATGTAAAGTCAGGCTGTAACAGATAGTGAGTGTGGAGCCGCTGGCTTTGAGCCACACCAGGCCTGTAGGTCTTCCCTCTTATCCGCTCCAGGATGCAGAAGCTGGACCTCTGTGACTAGAGGGCACCAGGTCGCTCCACAAGCGCGGTCCTGGTGTGAACAGCAGCTGGTTCCCAAGGCACTGGGTAACAGGCTTAGTATATGTGGTCATCAAGTCGTGTTGTCAGCAGGAAAGTCAGAGTAATCCAAAGAACAGGTACGAGTCGGGATACACAGGAATACAGCAAAAACAGCCAAGAACACTCAGGCAAGAAGGGGCAGGTGGAGCTGCTTTAAATAAATGCAGGTGGCTCCGGATTGTCAGTAGCAGGTGGAGAGAAGCTGCCTTTATAAATTGCAGGCAGTTGGCCACATGCGCACCCTTGTGGCTAGAGGTGTCACTGCAGCAGAAAGAGGATGAAGAGGGCAGAAGACACGAGCAGCCCCAGGACAAGCAGAGAGCCGAGGAGCGGACAGGATGGCACCACCAGGGAGTCCAGCAGCATTACTCCTCTCTCCATGCCCCTTTTTTTTTTGGAAGTGAGGCGGGCAAGACATTTTCCCCTAAATACCTAGATACAGTCTAGGATGTCCTTTACCTTGTATTCAGAGTCCATGTCCGTAGAGACTGAGCCGGCTTATAGTATTTATTGAGAACCAGCAGCTTGAGGAGAGATAAAATGTAGAAAGGAGACGATCCAGAGGATTCCCCATAATGGTTATTACAGCAGAACTCTGCCCGGGAAGATAAGGGCCCAGCCATCATGATGTGCAGAGACAAAATAAGCCAGTAAGTATCCAGTGTCACACGCTCTACCTCAGAGTTGGACTGTAGGTGGCAACCAGAGGAATAGTCCAAGTCATTTCTTAGTAGTGAACATAGGGCCCTCCTGAATCTGGAAGTAAACTGTGATCAGAGACTATATGGGATGGCCGGCCGTGCAGGCAGTGAAGTGGGCCATATTGGAAAAGCAGTCCGAAATTACCCAGATAACTGTACAGCCGGAGGAGGGGAGGCCGGTCCCTATGAATTCCATGGTGAAGGGCTTCCAGGGCGACTCTGGGATAGGAAATGGCTGCAGAAAGCCAGCAAGCTTGATTCTTTACACCTTGTTCTGGGCACAACTGGAAAACATTGACACATAGTCCCATACATCCTGGGCAATGTTAGGCCACCAATAGTGCCAGATAACCAGGTCAGACATCTTACGGACATTACGGAAAATTTTCCTAGGCCCATCTTTGGTTTGTGGATGGAACCAATGTCTTCCTGGTGGAATATCCTTGATCAGAACTGGAGCCATGGCAATCAGATGACCAGGATTCATAACATATTGTGGCTCCTACTCCCTATCAGCAGAGACAAAAGATTGTGAGAGCGAATCCGCTCTGACATTTTTATCTGCGGATATCAGTGTGGTGTCCCACCACAGGTGTTACTATTGGTTACACCCTTCGTAAAAGCCTGTACTTATTGTGAGTCAGTGGTGATGAAAGTAGTGATAAAGTTTCACCACTAGATGTCATTGTTACAGATTGTCAGGACTGGAGGCAGTGGATCCGCGTAGCCCTCACTAGCGATGATATAGAGCCGTACCAGGGAGCGGAGTCTAAGGGGCTGCTGGTCTTCACCAGAGCCTGCCGCAAGGCAGGATGGGCTTGCTGCGGCAGGCGACCCCCAGGTTTGCTACCCCTGGCGCACCTGCTAGTGTGAGTGTCGAGAGAGGCAAGGTACAGAGACGTATGACAAAGACGTGGTCAGGGACAGGCCGAAAGGTCAGGGCAGGAGGCAGACAAGGGGTAATCGAGGAACGTGAGCAGGCGATCTGGTACACTGGAAACACAGTAAGGAATGCTTTCTCTGATAGGCAAAGGCACTATAGATCCGGCAAGGAGGAACAGGAAGGGGTCAGCTTTATTGGGGCAGGAAAATGCCCAGGACCAATAATAGGGACACGGTCCCTTTAAGACACAGCAGAGCTGGTGCGCGTGCGCCCTAGGAGGTGGGGAGGCGCGCCGGCTCAGAGATGCTGGGACGCGGCGACGTGAGGACCAGGCGCCGGGAACCAGGGGGGACACAGCAGGTCGGGGGGACATGGACGAGCTGCTGGGGCCAGGTGAGTGACAGGCAGGCATGTGAAGGAGAGCACGGGCCGGCGATGAGAGCGAGCGGACGTGACAGCCACGCGGGGAGCTCGGGCGGCCATGACACAGATGTATGTACACAGATGCTGTACAGCTGAAGTATGGAAGGGGTTATTGTTTATTAGTGTGTCACATGGATCTGTGAACCTATGGGAATGTCTTCTTCTTCTATCCTATCATCTCTGTCTTAACTTCTTCTAATTACATTGACTTATGGGGCCACTTAATATGGTGGTTTTGGGGGTTTCCTTACAGCAGCCACCCCTTGGCTGGGTCCTTCCCGCAGGGATGTCTGGCTAGTCCTGTGTTTTGAGACTCTTCAATGAGGCTCCACAGGCTCTTTTTTTTTGCATATTCATGTTTCCCAGGGGGCAATGCACCTAGGACTTCACTGCATTGAGCGCTTTCACTAGCAGCCGGCAGTGTTGTCGTTTGGCTGGTCTCCCTTAGATCAGTGATCTGTTTCTCTTATGGCTCTACTAGGCATTGCTCCCACCTAGCCAGAATCCTGCTCCACACTGATGAGGGGCAACACCCTGAAACAGCTGTATGTGGATGGTTACCTGGCCTTGGTTTTTCCCTTGTCATTACATTGACTTATGGGGCCACTTAGTGTGGTGGTTTTGGTGGTTTCCTTACAGGTTGGGTCCTTCCCGTAGGGATATCTGGCTAGTCCTGTGTTTCGAGACTCTTTGATGAGGCTCCATGGGCTCTTTTTTTGCATATTCATGTTTCCCAGGGGGCAATGCACCTAGGACTTCACTGCTTTGAGCGCCTTTACTAGCATCCAGCAGTTTTGTCGTTTGGCTGGTCTCCCTGAGATCAGCGATCTGTTTCTCTTATAACTTCTTGTAATGCACTCTTCACCCACTCACAGTGCACCTTAGATACGCTGGGGAAGGAAGTCACATGGGTAGAGGAAGTGTATGAGTCTTTTGTGTTGGGCGTTGTACGGGAAGGACGCAAGCTAGAAAGCTCCCTACAGCTGTCCTCTTGGGCCCTAGCCCTCTGCCAGGTCCCCCTACCTTGAAAGTGCAGTCTTAGTCAGATCCCCGTATAAGTAGGAAGCAAGACAAGGCGCAGCTAACAGTTCCCCCTCAGATTACTTTACACAACACTATGCAGTGTTAAACTCCTACAGGAGATGACAAATCAGAGATACCCTCAATCCACGCCGTGGACTAGGAGTCAAAGTGCAGGACAGTGTCCACGAAAGCCAAAGAAGCTAGTAACTTATCCGGATACAGCAAAGTTGCTAAGAACCTAGGAACTCTATCTCGCAGTGCGGTTGTCAGCAGGAAATCCTCAGCATTCCGCTCATCCCAGGTTAGAAGGTCTGGGGCCTTGTGTCACCCTTTAGGACGGGTCCCCCGACACTGGTGGGCATTAGGTGGCGCAAAGACCCAAAGGTCAAAACACAGGCACAAGTATTCTCTTCTTCTTGTTCTAAGATTTCTTCTAACTCATCCACCAACATCCCGGCAGAGCACAGTACTACTTGGGTTGGGACGCTCACGACATCCTCCTATCTGCTCCTCTGATCCTTTGTATCGCTCAACACGCAACTCAGTCAGCACAACTGTACTCGTCACTGTATCCCTATCACAGATCTGGTTGCTGTATTATCAAGTGTACTATGGAGTGTATTATCAAGTGCTTTCTCAAGAGAAACATACCCTATCAAAGGAAAAGTTGTATTATTTTACTTACTAAGTAAAACGAGATTATTTATGATAAAGAGACTCTGTGATTCTTCACCCCACACCAACACATCTATAGCACATCCTTGGGACATTTCCCCTTTCTGTGGGTGGCAGAACCAATAGTCCGGGTGGGTCAACACTCCACTCCGTACCACCGTGATTATAACAACCCAAGGGACCCCGTAGCAACTCAGCAGGTCACTGTCCACTAAAAGCAGGTGTGCCACCATGCCACTGGCGTCACGACATAACATCACTGGGCCCGGCTGTATCTCGGCCAACCACCATAGAACTGGCGTCACACCTCACCACCTAGCAAGTGAGCGGTGATCCTCCCACATAACACCTCGGGGGCACACCACATAAGCATGGCCAGCTTGCTTCTGCAGATCTATCTGGATAAAGTTCAGAAAAGGCACAAGGTCTTCTCAAAGACACATTTCTCAAGCTTTGCGTACCGTCTATTCTCTCTCAAACGCTGCAAGACCTGATGAACGTGTAAAAACCAGCTTGCTCATCCTTGATCTGGTTGGACAGACCCTCCCAAAATAATGTCAGTAGAGCCTCATCTTTTCAGGCCAGTTCTGCTGCCATGGAACTGGGTGGCATACTGTCCATTGGTCAGAAAACTCTGACGTAGGAGAAACAGAGGCAAAGCTGTAGAGGAGACGTGGCCTAGTTCAGTGCGTTGCCCATGCAGCTCAAGGTGGATCGGCAATGGTTTAAGAAGCCTCGACAGGACTTGGGGTCCCCATCAAATCAGGGGGGCCATGGAAACTAGATATCTTCCGCACTTAGGTCTGGTCATGAGGAGCCTGGAACTGTTGAAGCTGCTGGAACATGTGGTTCCTTAGGTAGCAGAGTGAAAATGGCGCAGTGCCAGGGATCAGACAGGTATCATAGTGTCCAGGCAGGCGGATTCAGAGGCAGGTCAGGCAATCTGAGTAAGCAATGAGAGAGGCAGGCGGTGCAGACAAGGGTCAGAAAGAAAGAGTCAGGATACACGAGAATACAGCAGAAACAGCAGACAGATCGATGGGAATGCTAGAATCCAGCAATGCTCTGGAAAGAAGCAGCAGGTAAAGCAGGTTTAACTAGGTCCAGTTGGCTCTGGACTGGCACACGGCAGTAGCAGGTGGAGATAAGCAGTTGGCCGCATGTGCGTCCTAGTGGCCAGAGAAGGAGTAAGAAGATGTCGGAAGACATGAGCAGCCCTAGGACAATCATGGAGGACAGCACAGAAGCGGGAAGGGTAGCCCAAGTGTTGCTGACCCGGTCCTAAAGCCAGAATCCAGTCATTCAAGTTGGCCTCATATGTCCTCATATGCAAGGACAGGACTCTAAGTTAGTAAGTAAGTATACTCAAGGCACATTCATTCCCGGTACAACAAACATTTAACATATTGTTGATTTTTTATTTTTTACTGTCAGATCCGAGAAGAGAATAGTGAATAATTTTTCAGGACTATAACTGATGTCTCACGTGACTGTAACACTTATAGTAAGAGAAAAAGAAGCTGGAATCTCAGAAGGTGAACAGCTGAGGCTCGAACTAAATCCAGATCACATAGAGATGTATGACAGTGTACTGTATATAAGGAGCCAGAGAGGCAGATATCTAATACATTGTCCTCTATCCTATCCTGTTATATTGGGGTGTCTCATCCTACACCAGGCTCCATGTCCCTGAGCTCTACGGCTTCCTGTCCTGTTATATTGGGGTGTCCTATATCCTACATCAGGCTCCGTGTCCCTGAGCTCTAGGGTCTCCTGTCCTGTTATATTGGGGTGTCCTATATCCTACATCAGGCTCCGTGTCCCTGAGCTCTAGGGCCTCCTGTCCTGTTATATTGGGGTGTCCTATATCCTACATCAGGCTCCGTGTCCCTGAGCTCTACAGTCTCGTGTACTGAGTTATATTGGGGTGTCCTCTATCCTACACGATGCTCCATGTCCCTGAGCTCTAGGGCCTCCTGTCCTGTTATATTGGGGTGACCTATATCCTACATCAGGCTCTGTGTCCCTGAGCTCTACGGCCTCCTGTCCTGTTATATTGGGGTGTCCTATATCCTACATCAGACTCTGTGTCCCTGAGCTCTACAGTCTCGTGTGCTGAGTTATATTGGGGTGTTCTTTATCCTACACAATGCTCCATGTCCCTGAGCTCTACGGCCTCCTGTCCTGTTATATTGGAGTGACCTATATCCTACATCAGGCTCCATGTCCCTGAGCCCTACGGCCTCCTGTCCTGTTATATTGGGGTGTCCTATATCCTACATCAGGCTCCATGTCCCTGAGCTCTACGGCCTCCTGTCCTGTTATATTGGGGTGTCCTCTATCCTACATCAGGCTCTGTGTCCCTGAGCTCTACGGCCTCCTGTCCTGTTATATTGGGGTGTCCTATATCCTACATCAGGCTCCGTGTCCCTGAGCTCTACAGCCTCCTGTCCTGTTATATTGGGGTGTCCTTTATCCTACACAATGCTCCATGTCCCTGAGCTCTAGGGCCTCCTGTCCTGTTATATTGGGGTGTCCTATATCCTACATCAGGCTCCGTGTCCCTGAGCTCTACGGCCTCCTGTCCTGTTATATTGGGGTGTCCTTTATTCTACACAATGCTCCATGTCCCTGAGCTCTACGGCCTCCTGTCCTGTTATATTGGGGTGTCCTATATCCTACATCAGGCTCCGTGTCCCTGAGCTCTACGGCCTCCTGTCCTGTTATATTGGGGTGTCCTTTATCCTACATCAGGCTCTGTGTCCCTGAGCTCTAGGGTCTCCTGTCTTGTTATATTGGGGTGTCCTCTATCCTACACGATGCTCCATGTCCCTGAGCTCTACAGCCTCCTGTCCTGTTATATTGGGTTGTCCTCTATCCTACACGATGCTCCATGTCCCTGAGCTCTACGGTCTCGTGTGCTGAGTTATATTGGGTTGTCCTCTATCCTACACGATGCTCCATGTCCCTGAGCTCTACGGCCTCCTCCTTCTGCTCTGTATCATATTGGGGTGCTCAGCCTTATCTGGGGGAGTCCTGCACAGACCTGTACTCTCCGCACACACCAGGATGGTCCTTTTCCTTGTCCTGATTCTGTATGTGACACATTGTAGATCCCAGAACCCACCACCGGCCTGTGATTTGCACCTGGTGAATATTATAGAGGATTATGAATATTTTCGGGATGGGGACGTCATCGTTGGAGGAGTCTTCACCGTCAATAATTTTATAAATCAGCTTTTATTCTATAAATTTATTCCTACTGACATATGCTTGAGGTAAGGGAATGTTTCAGAGCTCCCTGGTCCACATCTTCTGGGTTCAGAACGTAGATGCTGTCATCAGATGTGAGACTGCATTTTGCTAGAGCTGTTGTAGTTGTCCAGTAGACCTCCTGTGGTGTGGTGGTACACCTCCGATATGGAGGAGGTACGGCCGGTCACTTGCTAGGTGGTGGAGTGTGACGCCAGTTCTATGGTGGTTGGCCGAGATGTTGTGACACCAGTGCCGGTTGGGCACACAGGTATGGTGGCACACCTGCTTTTATTTTAAAGGGCCGGATACACCTTGTTCACCTGTAAACAGTGTCCTGCTGGGTTGTTGTGGGGCCCCTTAGGTACTTATCATGGTGGTCCGGAGTGGAATAGTGACCTACCCGGACTATCGGCACTGCCACTCACAGAAAGGGGAGATGACCCAAGGAGTGTGTGTGTGTACTGTGTTGGTGCTTGACGAGGAATTACAGAGTCTCTTTATCATAAATAAAATCTGTTTTACTCCGAAGACACTTGTATACAACAGGTCATACAGCTTGGCATTGATGTAAGACTTTATACTTAATAAGACACTTTATAGTTCAGGATGCAGATCTGTAGTGAGAGTATAGAGAGTGGTACAGTCGTGCTGACTGGGTTGCGTGTTAAGAATAGAGAATCAGAAGAGTAGAGAGGAGGATGTTGTGAGAGTCCCAACCCAAGTAGTACTGTGCTCTGCCGGGAAGTCGGCAGTAGAAATAGAAAAATACTTGAGAAGAGAGAGAATACTTGTGCCTGTGTTTTGACTCTTTTGGTCTTTGCACCACCTATTGCCCTACCAGTGTCGGAGGACCCGTCCTAGTGGGTGACACAAGCCCCAGACCTTGTTACCTGGTATGAGCACAATGATAGATTGCATAGGCTTCCAGCAACTTTGCTCTACCCAGATCAGTTTACTTTTTTTTATATATATACTGTCCTGTACTGTGACTCTCCACAGCGTGGGTTGAGATGATCTCTGACTTGTCTTCTCTAGTAAAGGGTTTAACACTGCATAGTGTTGTGTGGAGTTACTTGAGAAGAAAATGTAGGTTGCATCCTGTCTCTGCAGGGTCTAGCGGTAAAAGACACTGCTCTTCCTCTACCTATGTGACTTCCTATCTACAGTCCCTGTAAGGTGTATGGGTGAAGAGTGCATATGTAAGATGTAAACAGAGAAATAATAGGTTACAAGAAGAAAGTACTCTCATTGGTCTACAGATCCATGTGACATACAAACAATAGCGCCTTCAGTACTACAACTGTGCAACACTGAATACACATACTTACAATAGCGACATCTTGTGGCAAAACTTTACACTACCACATCACCACTTACACACAAAAAGTACAGGCTTTTACGAAGGGTGTAACTAATAGCAACACCCATGGTGGGACACCACACTTCAGTAGCGCTCTGACTGATCCCAGTTATCAGAGGAGACGTGCTGCACTCTGGAACATCCTGGATATTGGGGACTATATCGTGGACATGTGTTGGCCATGGGTTGGGGAGTATGTGAAGCCTGTCTTTTTTTCAAGCAGCCCAACATTTGCTGTCACTATACAGTCCATTTTTATACGTCTATGATTCTTGGATTCTTCTCTGCATGATACCATCCCAATTATCCCTTATAACTACTATCCTTATCCTCACAGACCGGTGCCTCTCTATTACAAGGATCTTCTAACTTTCCGTTTCGCCATCGAGGGAATTAACCAAGATCAGGAGATATTACCCAATGTCTCTCTGGGATATCACGTATTCGACTCCTGCTCTGACAGTAAGAAAGCCATGAAGAGCGTCCTACAGATATTATCCGGACCTAGAATGACCGTCCCCAACTATTCCTGCAGAGGACGGATGAATGTAGCCGGTTTTATCGGAGATCAGGGATCCGCTACTACAGTGTCCATGGCTCAGATCTTGGGATTATACCGACACTCCCAGGCAGGTGGTGGTGTCTTACAGACCAGATGCACACTGGTCAGGATTTAGTACAATCCAAACAAATACACAGCACATAATGTTGGTGTTTTTGGTGTTAATTTTTTAAAGGGATATTCTGGTATCAAAAGGTATTTAAATACTCATCACCCCAAGGTATATAACTTACTAATATGATGTTATTGTACTGGCTTTAGCATGTTTTGTAGTTGTATAGTTCTTCCATTGTTGTGTAGTTCTTCCACTGTCAGTGTGGTGTTGACTTTCGCTCCAGCTTTACAGCTTCTCAGTTTCTATCTCTGGCCTCAGACAATGCAGCATCCTCTTCTGCATCGTCATCATCTCTGACCACCCCCTACAGCATATATCACCTCACCATCTCCCTGTCATGTACACATATAGATATATATCTTTATTGGGACATTTAGGGAGAATGAGGTGTGAATACATGTTACCTTGTACTGAATGATGCCACAGGCCAAGGAGCAGACAGGGAATGAACACAGCAGGTGCTGCAGATTTACTGACTGCAGAGCAATAGACTGCTGTGTACTGAAATGTCCTGGTTGGGGAACTGTCAGGAGTAATGTGGGAGGGAAACCGGCAGGGTGGGAGGGTCGTGATGGATAACTGAGGGTAAGCAATGCATTCTGGGAATTTTTTGAGCAGTTTTGAGCAACTGGGCAACCAGGAAGGAGAGAGCAATAAAAACCCTGATACAGTGATACCCTCAGTCGTGGTCCAGGGTTTCCTATATCCAGCCTCATATCCCCAAAACCCTATATAAATTCTTTTCACTCTTCTATTCTATTCCAAAATATAATTTCACAGTTTTTATGAGATAATACCATTTCATCTGTCTTGTATTATTATCACAATAATTACAGCCTTGGTGCTATAAGAGAGCTAGCGTACCACTCAGACCCCAGGACGAATGCTTCGGCAGTGCCGTAACACCCGCTAGCCTGCACATTAACACCTTGCTGCTGACTCCTCGGCCATATATATTCTTCTATTGTATTTTTCAGATCAGCTACGGGGCCACAAGTTACGTCCTCAGTGACAGAAATCTCTACCCAACATTTTACCGTACAATTCAAACTATCCGGATGAGTTATTTGGTTTTATCCAGACTGATTGCTTTCTTTGGATGGACGTGGGTGGGGATTGTCTCTTCGGATGATGAGAGTGGTGATGAGGAGATTCAGATTGTGGCACAATATCTGACCATGAATGGGATCTGTGTGGCCTACACCATCAAGGTGAAGTATGTGAAGTTACGTGATCTAGATGAGATTGAGAGAAGAAACATGGAGACCATCAGGAAGTCTTCAGCCCAGGTCATACTACTCTGCGGGAGGTATTCTCCAGCCCTTGCAGATCGCTTACATGCAATACGAGACGTGCTCCGGGATAAAACGCTGGTCTTCGGTCCTGCATTTGCTTTAATCACAACTCTCATTGAGCATCATCGAGAGGCGTTTCATGGGAGTTTGGCTCTTGAGCCTTCTGTCTTGCCTCTTCCAGATATAAGAAGCTTCTATGAAAGTTTTCAGACCAGAAGTCACCCAGAAGATATGTTACTGGCTCATATATGGCTGGTGAACTTCCACTGCTTATCAAGAGATCCCAGAATGAATCAATTTCATCAATCGGTATACAAGATTTCTCTCCGTAACTGCACGGGGACAGAACGGGTCACAGATTTTCATAACTTTAAAGGCCTAGGCTTTTCTGACCGAGTGTATAAAGCTGTATATATATTGGCCCAGGCTCTACATGATCTATACATGTCTATAGACAGACTGTCAGGTGATAAGATCGCTCTTCTCCATAGATACAGACATAAGGTAATGAATTGTAAGATGATGGTTTTGAAAACTAAAGACCAGTACTGTAAAGACTAGCAGGTGTGTTACCATTGTGCTAAGTAACAGGCAGGGCTGTGGAGTCGGTAAGCCGCAGCTCCGACTCCTGAATTTTATCAGGACCGACTCCCGACTCCCGACTCGGCCTCCTGCTCCATGATAAATGGCCGGTCATATACCAGGGGAGATATCTATCACACCGGCTCAGCAGCTTCTCCCTAATGTCCTACATGATCCTGGGGCGACTTCTGAGGGAATATATACTGTATATACAGCAGCTTCTCCTGTGTGTGCAGAGGGTGCAGCCAGTCTCCAGCCTCCATGGCCTGAACTACTCACAACTAGACTAGATGGAGCAGGGGGGCTTTTCCTGCTGACATCTTCTATGTTTCTAACTAAATATTCTCCATACACACAGAAACACAGAAACACTGCTAACACTGCCAGATCCCTGTAATATAGAGGTCACACATAGTGATATAGAGGTCACACATAGTGATATAGAGGTCACACATAGTGATATAGAGGGGGGTCACACATAGTGATATAGAGGTCACACATAGTGATATAGAGGTCACACATAGTGATATAGAGGGGGGTCACACATAGTGATATAGAGGTCACACATAGTGATATAGAGGTCACACACAGTGATATAGAGAGGGGTCACACATAGTGATATAGAGGTCACACATAGTGATATAGAGGTCACACATAGTGATATAGAGGGGTCACACATAGTGATATAGAGGGGTCACACATAGTGATATAGAGGTCACACATAGTGATATAGAGGTCACACATAGTGATATAGAGAGGTCACACATAGTAATATAGAGAGGTCACACATAATGATATAGAGAGGGGTCACACATAGTGATATAGAGAGGGGTCACACATAGTGATATAGAGAGGGGTCACACATAGTGATATAGAGAGGGGTCACACATAGTGATATAGAGGGGTCACACATAGTGATATAGAGAGGGGTCACACATAGTGATATAGAGAGGGGTCACACAGTGATATAGAGGGGTCACACAGTGATATAGAGGGGTCACACATAGTGATATAGAGAGGGGTCACACATAGTGATATAGAGAGGGGGGTCACACATAGT
Organism: Dendropsophus ebraccatus; assembly: GCA_027789725.1. Classification (NCBI taxonomy): domain Eukaryota; kingdom Metazoa; phylum Chordata; class Amphibia; order Anura; family Hylidae; genus Dendropsophus; species Dendropsophus ebraccatus. The sequence continues at coordinate 3,275,437 of JAQFWZ010000005.1, forward strand.
GATATAGAGAGAGGTCACACATAGTGATATAGAGAGGGGGGTCACACATAGTGATATAGAGAGGGGTCACACATAGTGATATAGAGAGAGGGGTCACACATAGTGATATAGAGAGAGGTCACACATAGTGATATAGAGAGAGGTCACACATAGTGATATAGAGAGAGGTCACACATAGTGATATAGAGAGGGGTCACACATAGTGATATAGAGAGAGGGGTCACACATAGTGATATAGAGAGAGGGGTCACACATAGTGATATAGAGAGGTCACACATAGTGATATAGAGAGGGGTCACACATAGTGATATAGAGGGGTCACACATAGTGATATAGAGAGAGGTCCCACATAGTGATATAGAGAGGGGTCACACATAGTGATATAGAGAGGGGTCACACATAGTGATATAGAGAGGTCACACATAGTGATATAGAGAGGGGTCACACATAGTGATATAGAGAGGGGTCACACATAGTGATATAGAGAGGTCACACATAGTGATATAGAGGGGTCACACATAGTGATATAGAGAGGGGTCACACATAGTGATATAGAGAGGGGTCACACATAGTGATATAGAGAGGGGTCACACATAGTGATATAGAGAGGGGTCACACATAGTGATATAGAGAGGGGTCACACATAGTGATATAGAGAGGGGTCACACATAGTGATATAGAGAGGTAACACACAGTGATATACAGGGGGTCACAGTGGTATAGAGAGGGGTCACACATAGTGATATAGAGAGGGGTCACACATAGTGATATAGAGAGGGGTCACACAGTGATATAGAGAGGGGTCACACATAGTGATATAGAGAGGCCACACATAGTGATATAGAGAGGTCACACATAGTGATATACAGGGGGTCACACATAGTGATATAGAGAGGGGTCACACACAGTGATATACAGGGGGTCACACATAGTGATATAGAGAGGGGTCACACACAGTGATATAGAGAGGGGTCACACATAGTGATATAGAGAGGGGTCACACATAGTGATATAGAGGGGTCACACCTAGTGATATAGAGAGGGGTCACACATAGTGATATAGAGAGGGGTCACACATAGTGATATAGAGAGGGGTCACACATAGTGATATAGAGAGGGGTCACACAGTGATATAGAGAGGGGTCACACATAGTGATATAGAGAGGGGTCACACATAGTGATATAGAGAGGGGTCACACATAGTGATATAGAGAGGGGTCACACAGTGATATAGAGAGGGGTCACACATAGTGATATAGAGAGGTCACACATAGTGATATAGAGAGGGGTCACACATAGTGATATAGAGAGAGGTCACACATAGTGATATAGAGAGGGGTCACACATAGTGATATAGAGGGGTCACACCTAGTGATATAGAGAGGGGTCACACATAGTGATATAGAGGTCACACAGTGATATAGGACACTGTGGGGGCACGCAATAGCACGCACGCACACACACACACACACACACACACACAGTTTGCTGCAGCCATAGCGCACACCACACACACAGCCTGCTCCAGCCATAGCACACACACACACACACACACACACACCGATTGCTGCAGCCATAGCACACACACACACACCGATTGCTGCAGCCATAGCACACACACACACAGCCTGCTGCAGCCATACTGTGCACACACACACACACAGCCTGCTGCAGCCATAGCACACACACAGCCTGCTGCAGTGATAGCACACACACACACAGCTGCAGCCATAGAACACTGAAGAAAAACACACAATCTTCTCCCAGAAAGAAAACACCGCACTGAGGACAGAGGATACTGCTTTACTACTTATGTCTCCTCCTCCTCCTCTATATTACACAGGATATCTCCATATTACACTGCTGCTCATATACAGTCATCAGCATCCAGGAAGAGACCAGCACAGATCTCTCCCCACACAATGGACTCTTCCAGCTCAGGAACAAACTGCCAAATAGTGACCAACCATTTTTTTCCCCGACCACCCTTATCTAATAGGACCAGTGTCCTATTACTGATATATTCCCGACCCCCCTTATGTAATAGAGCCAGTGTCCTATTACTGATATATTCCCCGACCACCCTTATGTAATAGGGCCAGTGTCCTATTACTGATATATTCCCCGACCACCCTTATGTAATAGGGCCAGTGTCCTATTACTGATATATTCCCAGACCACCCTTATGTAATAGGGCCACTGTCCTATTACTGATATATTCCCTGACCACCCTTATGTAATAGGGCCAGTGTCCTATTACTGATATATTCCCCGACCACCCTTATGTAATAGGGCCAATGTCCTATTACTGATATATTCCCCGACCACCCTTATGTAATAGGGCCACTGTCCTATTACTGATATATTCCCCGACCACCCTTATGTAATAGGGCCAGTGTCCTATTACTGATATATTCCCCGACCACCCTTATGTAATAGGGCCAATGTCCTATTACTGATATATTCCCCGACCACCCTTATCTAATCGGGACAGTGTCCTATTACTGATATATTCCCAGACCACCCTTATGTAATAGAGCCAGTGCCCTATTACTGATATATTCCCCGACCACCCTTATGTAATAGGGCCAGTGTCCTTTTAGAAAGTTGCTCATAATATATATTCATGAGCAAAATTTGTAAAATTCATATAAAAATTAAATTCTACATTTCTATTCTAAAGATTTTTTTAAAGCTGGAGTCGGAGTCGGTACTTTTTTCCCTACTCCAACTCCGACTCCGACTCCAGCCAAAACTAGCTCCGACTCCATGACTCCGACTCCACAGCCCTGGTAACAGGTCTGGTATTACTCTGGTATTTAACCATTAACCCCTCTTAAAAGATCAGGACCAGTCAATACTAATGATAAGTGAACTAAACTTCCCTAACAGAGGTTCGTTACGAAACGTTCAGTTCCCGACTGATCCAAATTTTTGAAAAGTTCGTACAAACCTAGTCCAAATTGTCATTCACAATGACACTTATTCTGCTGCCAGACATGGTTTTAGAACAGGCCACCTGATGTAAACTGACAGGTGACTCACTGGGTTAGCGCTACCCAGAAGAGCAGTGGACGTTGGTGAATCACTGATGCACAATGATTAATTGTACATCAGTGATCCACCAATGTCCACAGCTCTCCTGGGTGAAGTTAACCCTCTTGATAAGGAGAACGTGTGTTTAAGCAATAATCAAGTCTTGTCACATGCCAGTTCCTATAATTCTCTCCTGAGGAAATTGGCTACAGAGGTTTAAGGGGGCTGTACATAGGTGGTGTTGATATTAATGGATGTTATAGTTTCCCCTTTTGTCTGAGGTGATCACAGAGATGCCCTTGGTTTTGGTGAGGTGCAGTAGAAATCAGCCAATGGGGAAATGAGCTTAAATGGTTCGATAGTGACTATACTCGAACATCAGGTAATATTTACAGTCTATGATCTGTGGAGTACCTTCAAAATGGCCACCAGACAATGATGGGTCACTTCAGATGGGTCAATAAGTACAAATTTCATTTTCAAATACAACAGTTATATACCTCATATTCAATGCAATAGCAGCATAGGTGAATATTCCTAAATATAGTGCAATAGACCAATATCACAATAAATAGAAACCTGAGTTATAAAGCAGGATGGGCTTCTGCCCAATAGGAAACACTCAAAGTGATTGATAAGTCACTTTTCACTTCTAATGGTGACTTGACATAACTACAAACACCTGTAAATAAAAGAGTCTGGTGACTACTGCAGTGGTGCCAAGATAACATAAAGCTTCTGCCACTGTAGATCTGTATAGCGTCCCTTTTTGTACATAGAGGTCCTCTAGCACATAGCAAGTAGCATCTATTAGAGTCTCTTCACGCTTCTCAACCCCCCCCCCCCTCCCCCCCCCCCCCGGAGAAACACTTCTTCCATTAAACTCAATAGGACATTAAAAAGCATATTTTTACGCTGTTTTCGCAGCAAAAGAGTCCCAATATTCCTACTATAAAGTTGCCATCGTTTAGCTGTTTTATTGCTGTTTGGTCCAGATGAACGCAAACTTTGTGTCAAAGTTTGGCTAACCTGACAAACTTTTGAAAAATTCTAGTCACTACCTCTAAGCGTGGTCCTGGTATAGGTAATGGTTGGCCAAGCAGGCCAAGAAATACTGGTGGGCTAAGGTAAAGGGTCTGGGACAAGGTAAGTCAAGGTATAGTCTGATGTTTAGGGTTGGCACTGGGTGGACCATTAATCCACCAGGAGCCTCCCGCCAGTTTTATAAGCACAGACCCCAACACCTGTATAATCACTGATAGTAACAAAAACCACCACAGCTGCTCGGTGACTCTATGTACTTCTTCTCACATGTTTGAAAAGTTTTCTGAATACACCCAGACATGTCCTTCTTTTCATCCCCACAGCTTCACTGCTACCTGGAAAGCCAGAAAGATGGAGCTGGGAACCGTCTCTTCTATACAGATGGAGATTTCATCACCCAATACTCCATTGTGAATTGGCTCAGTTTACAGGACAGATCAAATGTTGGTTCTACAAAAATGACGGAAAACCATCTGACATTTAATATCAAAGCAGAGAAGATCATATGGAAGAACAGCGCCAACCAGGTGAGATGGGGGTGCTCTGCGCTTACTAGAAAGGTTACTCCTTCCTGGAAGATCCTATTATACTATTCCTCAGATTGTACAGAGATCGCAGCATCATCCCGGAGTTTTCATTGTCTTTTTCTAGATTCCGACATCTCAATGTTCAGATCACTGTTTACCGGGAAATCGGAAAATCTCCAAATCCAATATCTATTCCTGCTGCTATGACTGTGTCCAGTGCTCCCAGGGAGAGATCTCCAACAAGACAGGTATTAAGATGTCATACTCTGGTCATGTGACCACAATATTATTACATTCCACCCCATCAAGAAATCTGGAAACAGATGTGTCCATCCTTACCTTTACTTTCCTTAAAGGACAACTCCAGCCAAAAGTATTTTTTAATATGGTATTACTTATGGAAAGTTAGACAAATTTCTAATGTACATTAATTATGGGAAATGCACATATACTGCTATTTCCCTTAATTTAGTAGATCGTGGAGTGTTAGAATTCTGTCAAAAACCATGATGTCACAAATCAGTTGTAATTCCTATGGAGTGTCCAGCAGGGGCGCACTATATATAGAAGTCAATGAGTACCATTGACTTCTATATATATATATAGTGCGCCCCCTGCTGGGCACTTTATAGATTCAATTGATGTGTATCTAAAAATGTATTTTACAGTACATTTTTGATTGAATACATTTATGGAATGGTACAATATGGTGCACTATATAGCGCTATCCACTCTAAATTTGGTGCTGCGTAACAGTATAGAGCTACTACCTGCAGGTAGCTCGTAATGGTAACAAAATAAAGCAAAGTATCTGATCGCGCTCCTCTTAATTGCTAAGTCCTCAGGGTGTTAGCTTAAAGTAGTGACTCTTTGTTCTCAGGCTAAATATACACAGTATTTAAACTCTTTCACTACAATGGAGTGTGGAAGATCAAAGTATATTGATATACATATATAGAGACGCAAGTAGTATATGTTAGTTAGATATATTTTGTATAAATAGTAGCGTTCCCCTCATCACAGCATTATACTATCCAAGGTCAGTTAGTATACTTGAGAAATGGAGCTATAATAAACGCACTCACCCTCTCACGGTTATTGTATAGCAGAGTCCCGATGTGCTCCGGTAATAAAGAGGATTCTAGTATGTTGTTCCAATATACAAAACAATACTTGGTTTGCTGTTCTGATCCTCTGTGATTGCTAGCAATCCTCTGTCTTCAGTTCTTTGCGTCCGGAGGAGCACGTCCCGGCCGGTGATGGCTCTATTGTCCGGTACTTTTGTAGAACAGGTGAGTCTCTCAGAAACTCAAAGTCTCAGAAGTTCAGTGCGACGTCATATCTTCTACTGATTCCTGAAAGGGTCAGAATACCTTCGACATGTTTCAAAGGGTAAGCCCCTCTTTCTCAAGAAGATCTTCTTGAGAAAGAGGGGCGTACCTATCGAAACATGGTACTCATTGACTTCTATATATAGTGCGCCCCCTGCTGGACACTCCATAGGAATTACAAGTGATTCGTGACATCACGGTTTAGGACAGAATTCTAACACTCCACGATCTACTAAATTAAGGGAAATGGCAGTATATGTGCATTTCCCATAATTAATGTACATTAGAAATTTGTCTAACTTTCCATAAAAAATATTAAAAAAGGTTTAGTTTTCTATTGTTTCCTTTTGACAATAAAGTGACAGCACTCAGAAGTCTTACATAACAATTTAGAATAGAGTGAGCACTTAATTGAGTGCTAGTTACTTCAGTCACGCATTTTTCAGTGTTCGAGTGCTCAACTCGAGTAATAAGAGCCTCGTTGAATATTATAGGAGGTCTCCCCCTCTTGACAGAACAGAGGGAACCTGGCTCGAATAAAAATACTAGCAAGGGACAGTCTGGCCCCCAGGGGGTTAAGTTACCTCTGGGTGGCAGACTAAGCTCTATAAGGGGGGGAAGGGGGTTATACTGACTGCCCTGGGCTGCCGGCGTGGAGTCTCTTCTCTTTCATTTTCTTTAAGGCCAATGTACCATCAGGCCAGTGCCATAATAGACCGGTGCTGTGGCGGGAATTGGCCACAGTTCAAAAAAAGGACTGCGGCACTGGCTTCCTCGCACCGGCGCCATTCTATTCATGTGCAACACTTGAAGCGAATGTACCTGATGATACATTCGCTTTAATGAGCCAATCACTGGGTGTCCACACATAACAGATTGTCATAGAGAGAAATGAGAGAGAGAGAGAAACGTATCCAAATCACTATAGGAGGATTTGCTGTGAATTGTCCTTTGATGCAATTCAGATTCAAATAGGTCGGAATTGTCTCTTTACCTGCCGGACCAAGTGAATACATAGCACATCCCTTACTACTTAAAAAATAATCTTTGGGCATTGCCAGAAGCGTCACCACCTCCTTTTGTGTAATAAAAAAGCAATGATGCACCGAGCATCACTGCTGACTGTAGGGGAATAGTAACTATAGTATTTGAGAGAAATCCTTTAACCACTATGTAATTTTCATGGCATCCCCACACTAGGGTACTATGGAAACTAAGTACCGAGCAGCGGGGCATAAGTCACATACCTCACTGCTCACTACAATAGACTCCATAGTGTAGTCATACTGTGCCCAAAGCCAGGGGTTTTCTCAGTCAACAGCTCCGGATAGGTATCAATGGTCTGATGACTGTAGGTCCAGTTGCTGAGGATCTTATATTGTGTGATATCCAATAAATGGTCATCATCGTGTTTTCCAGACAGTGAAACCTGTGAGAAATGCTCAGACCTCCACTGGCCCAATGAGAAGAAGGATGGCTGTGTCCCAAAGCTGCTGGAGTTTCTCTCCTACACAGATGACACAATCGTTCTGGTTATTTCTCTGGTTTCTACATCATTTGCTTTCCTTACATTTATGATTCTTATGACTTTTATTCTGCACCAAGACACGGCCATCGTGAAGGCCAATAACAGGAACCTGAGCTTCCTTCTCCTGGTCTCCATCATGCTCAGCTTCCTCTGTGTCTTCTTGTTCCTCGGACATCCAGTGGACCTCACCTGCATGCTACGTCAGGTCTCATTCGGAATCCTCTTCTCTGTAGCAGTTTCTTGTGTCTTGGCCAAAACTGTCATGGTTTGCATTGCTTTCAGGGCCACTAAGCCCGGCAGCTCCTGGAAAAGCTGGATTGGAAGCAAGTGGTCCAATTCTCTGGTGTTGTTCTGCTCGTCCATCCAAGTAAAAATCTGCATGGGTTGGTTGGCCCTAGCACCCCCCTTCCCAGAGTCGGACACCAAAACCTATCAGGGGAAAATCATTGTGCAGTGTAACGAAGGCTGCACCATTGGGTTCTACTCTGTGCTGGGTTATTTGGGGGTCTTGGCTGCTGTTAGTTTTATTACAGCTTTTTCAGCTCGGACATTACCGGACAGCTTTAATGAGGCCAAGTACATCACCTTCAGCATGCTGGTGTTCTGCAGTGTCTGGACTGCCATGATCCCGGCTTATCTAAGCACCAAAGGGAAATACATGGTGGCCGTGGAGATATTCGCCATATTGGCTTCATGTGCTGGACTTTTAGGATGTATTTTCTTCCCAAAATGCTACATTATCCTATGGAGACCGGAACGCAACTCAAGGACGCATTTACTAGAGAGAAGGAACAGGTGATCGGGATATGTGCAATTGAGAAAGGTATATTCCTCTGACTTGGGTTAAGTCTAAAACCCAGAACTTGTCCTGGTTGTTAGAATTGTAAGAGAGAAGTGTGGGCTCCAATGCAAGTCTGGGGATGACACAGATGTGCCAAGGCCTGTAGTAGCCAAGAGCAAAGTTCTGGTATGAGTAATGTGCGTTTAAGGAGCTGGGTAGAGATGAGCAAACTTTTCAAAAGTTCAGTTCGGCAACTTCGGGTTTGTGCCGAACCAAACTTTAACAAACCTGCAGGCGTTTGTTTGTTTTGCTGCGGCTTATAAAAGCTGCTAATTTTACTTACCTATCCTCACTTTCCCAAAGTCCTTCTTCTCCGGTCTCTTTTTTGGTGACAGTCTGCTCAGCCAATCACTGGCGGCAGGTGCTGTCCGTCCCAGTCAGCCAGTGATTGGCTGAGCGGACTTCAACAAAAAAAAGAGACCGGAGACTCTTGTCTGAGTGACAGCTACCTCAGCCAATCACTGCCTGACTTGGACTGGACCAGCTGAGCGGGCTGTCACTCTAGAGACAAGAGTCACAGCGCACTTAGCCAATCACTGGCTGCAGTGCTGTTCTGCCTTAGAAAGTGATTGACTGAACGGGCTGAAGACTCAAAAGACCGGAGGAGGACACCAGGGGAGCGCAGATAGGTGAGAAAACCCATGTTTTTTTTTTCTTTGATGTGCAACCGCCATCTTGCCGAACTTTTGCAAAAAGTTTTGTTTAGTGGAGAATTGAACTTTTTGCAATTCAAAACGAACCTGGGTTTGGCAGGCTCTGTTTGCTCATCTCTAATGCTGGCCTGAGAGTGAGGGACCAACCTTTGCTGACAACACCCTGTTCCACATAAAATCATTTCATAGATAAGGAATTAAAACTATTTTTGAAGTTCTTCGGGTGCTCATGAATCACTATCACTTCAGCACTTTTAGGTACTTGGATTTTTATCCATAGATTAGATGCATACATTAAAAATATTATAACAATTTAATAGAACGGATACACAGTAGGCAGAATAACACTTTAAAGATTTCAAATTTTCTTAAAATTGATGTTTTGTCTAATGTAAATTCCAGAAATAATTTATAAGACGATAGATGGTTTTCTTGGAGAATAAAACAGTCCAGAATTAAACATGATGCAATGTTTAACCCCATCCCTGCCAAGCACGTATCTTATACCTTAAGTTGGTGCGGTAACTCAGCCTGCAAGATGGTACGTGCAAGAGCTAAGATGTTAAAAATCAGTTTACTGGCGAGTTTTCTTTAAGGCGCTTAAAAAAACTGCAATAGAAGATAGACTTGGGTAAACAATACTTAAGGTTTGGAAAATCTCTTAGGAGTTACTTGAGGAAGACTTGGACTTGTAGTGGGGACTACCTGAAGGACACCTGCCCAATACGCCGCGAGGGCTTACAATCTATAAGGTAATGGGAGAGAAACAGGAGGCAAAGTGCAGCCAGTCAAGTGTGATGTAGAATTGGTATAGGTTGTAGACTACTTTGAAGAGATGAGTTTTCAGGTCACTTTTAAAGGACTTGATGGTGGATGAGAGCCGGATGTGTCGGGGCAGTGAGAGCTGGATGTGTCGGGGTAGCGAGTTATAGAGTATGGGGGAGACTCAGGCAAAGTCTTGGAGGCGGTTGTGCGAGGTAAAAACAAGGGGGGAGCACAGAAGGAGGTCACTGGAGAATTAAAGGTTGTGTGAGGGACGGTAGCGGGATATCAGATCAGAGACGTACGGAGGGGACAGGTTGTGGATGGCCGTGTACGTCATGGTCAACAATTTAAAGTGAATATGTTGGGCAATGGGGAGCCAGTGGAGGGATTGGCAGAGGAGATAGGTAGAGGCAAAGCGAGAGGAAAAGTGGATTAGTCGGGAAGCAGAGTTAAGGATAGACTGGAGGGAAGCAAAGGAGTTAGCTGGAAGGCCAGAGAGGAGGATGTTACAGTAGTGCAAGCGAGAGATGATGAGAGCATGGACCAGCAGTTTTGTGGAGCCAGGTGTGAGAAAATAGCGGATTCTGGAAATGTTTTTGAGGTGAAGGCGGCAGGAGGTGGTCAGGGCCTGAATATGTGGTTTAAAAGACAGGGCAGAGTCAAAGGTGACCCCAAGGCAGCAGACTTGGAGGACTGATAAGGCTAGGTGATGTGATTTTACCTGCTTACACCGTACCTGTGGGACTACACCTATATATACAGGTCTCTGAATCAGAAGATGATCACAGCGTGACAGGAAGATGGTCTGGAAGGAAGAAAGGATGTGAACTCTCACTCACAATGATCATTTTCAGGAAATCTGATGAATATGTTACATTTGCAATAATAATATAATAATAATATTTATTTGTATAGCGCCAACAGATTCCGCAGCACTTGTTTAAATATATAAATACAATACAGGTTGTACTTAAATTATACAATGAATAAATTAAGATAAAATTAAAAATACACAATTAAAGACCTGCTCTCGAGAGCGTACAGACTAGGATAACTGGCGATGACACGAGAGGCAACAAGGGCTTTACTTGTCAATGTTTCAGTCATTGTACATAGAATCTTAAAGTGCCAATAGGTGACTGGGCGAGCCGGTCACACGCCATTTTCTGGGCTAAGGTAGCAAGTACAAAGTAGATGGCACCAAAGAGGTTATAGGGAGGAAGCAGAAGGGATAGCAGACGAGAGGGAGACGAGATTAGGAAATGGTATAAGCGCACCTAAAGAGAGAAGTCTTCAGAGCACGCTTGAAACTGGGGGTGTGGGGGGGACTGAGGTCTTTGGGTAGGGAATTCCAGGGAACTGGTGCAGCACAAGAGAAGTCTTGGAGGTGGGAGTGAGAGGCTCTGATTATGGAGGATGTTAGTGTAAGGTCATTAGCAGAACACAGAGCACGGGAAGGATGATAGGTGGAGATGAGGGAGGAGATGTATGGAGGGCAGAGTTGTGGAGATGAGGGAGGAGATGTATGGAGAGCAGAGTTGTGGAGATGAGGGAGGAGATGTATGGAGGCAGAGTTGTGGAGATGAGGGAGGAGATGTATGGGGGGCAGAGTTGTGGAGATGAGGGAGGAGATGTATGGAGGCAGAGTTGTGGAGATGAGGGAGGAGATGTATGGAGGGGCAGAGTTGTGGAGATGAGGGAGGAGGTGTATGGAGGCAGAGTTGTGGAGATGAGGGAGGAGGTGTATGAAGGGCAGAGTTGTGGAGATGAGGAGATGTATGGAGGGCAGAGTTGTGGAGATGAGGGAGGAGATGTATGGAGGGCAGAGTTGTGGAGATGAGGAGATGTATGGAGGCAGAGTTGTGGAGATGAGGGAGGAGATGTATGGAGGCAGAGTTGTGGAGATGAGGGAGGAGATGTATGGAGGCAGAGTTGTGGAGATGAGGGAGGAGATGTATGGAGGGCAGAGTTGTGGAGATGAGGGAGGAGATGTATGGAGGGCAGAGTTGTGGAGATGAGGGAGGAGATGTATGGAGGGCAGAGTTGTGGAGATGAGGGAGGAGATGTATGGGGGGCAGAGTTGTGGAGATGAGGGAGGAGATGTATGGAGGCAGAGTTGTGGAGATGAGGAGATGTATGGAGGGCAGAGTTGTGGAGATGAGGGAGGAGATGTATGGAGGGCAGAGTTGTGGAGATGAGGGAGGAGATGTATGGAGGGCAGAGTTGTGGAGATGAGGGAGGAGATGTATGAAGGGGCAGAGTTGTGGAGATGAGGGAGGAGATGTATGGAGGGCAGAGTTGTGGAGATGAGGGAGGAGATGTATGGAGGGCAGAGTTGTGGAGATGAGGGAGGAGATGTATGGGGGGCAGAGTTGTGGAGATGAGGGAGGAGATGTATGGGGGGCAGAGTTGTGGAGATGAGGGAGGAGATGTATGGAGGGCAGAGTTGTGGAGATGAGGGAGGAGGTGTATGAAGGGCAGAGTTGTGGAGATGAGGAGATGTATGGAGGGCAGAGTTGTGGAGATGAGGGAGGAGATGTATGGAGGGCAGAGTTGTGGAGATGAGGAGATGTATGGAGGGCAGAGTTGTGGAGATGAGGGAGGAGATGTATGGAGGGCAGAGTTGTGGAGATGAGGGAGGAGATGTATGGAGGGCAGAGTTGTGGAGATGAGGGAGGAGATGTATGGAGGGGCAGAGTTGTGGAGATGAGGGAGGAGATGTATGGAGGGCAGAGTTGTGGAGATGAGGGAGGAGATGTATGGAGGGCAGAGTTGTGGAGATGAGGGAGGAGATGTATGGAGGGCAGAGTTGTGGAGATGATGGAGGAGATGTATGGGGGGCAGAGTTGTGGAGATGAGGGAGGAGATGTATGGAGGGCAGAGTTGTGGAGATGAGGGAGGAGATGTATGGGGGGCAGAGTTGTGGAGATGAGGGAGGAGATGTATGGAGGGCAGAGTTGTGGAGATGAGGAGATGTATGGAGGGCAGAGTTGTGGAGATGAGGGAGGAGATGTATGAAGGGCAGAGTTGTGGAGATGAGGGAGGAGATGTATGGAGGGCAGAGTTGTGGAGATGAGGGAGGAGATGTATGGAGGGGCAGAGTTGTGGAGATGAGGGAGGAGATGTATGGGGGGCAGAGTTGTGGAGATGAGGAGATGGATGGAGGGCAGAGCTGTGGAGATGAGGAGATGGATGGAGGGCAGAGCTGTGGAGATGAGGGAGGAGATGTATGGAGAGCAGAGTTGTGGAGATGAGGGAGGAGATGTATGGAGAGCAGAGTTGTGGAGATGAGGGAGGAGATGTATGGAGGGGCAGAGTTGTGGAGATGAGGGAGGAGATGTATGGAGGGCAGAGTTGTGGAGATGTATGGAGGGGCAGAGTTGTAAAGAGCTTTATGGGTGAGGGTGAGGAGTTTGAACTGTATTCTGTATTTAATATGTAACCAGAGCAGTGACTGGCACAGGGGGAGACGTCAGTATTATGGTTGGAGAGGAAGGTGAGTCTGGCTGCTGCGTTCAGGATATGCTGGAAAGGGGAGAGCTTAGAGAAAGACCAAATAGTAGGGAGTTACAATAGTCAAGACGGGAGTTGATCAGGGCGACAGGGCAATACTTGAATACACTGCGCATGAGTAGTACTGCCCCATATTTTGTCTATAAAAAGCGAAAACAAATCAATAAAGGGGGCGCTTCCCCAGTGTATGTTACTGATACGTACATCAGCTGTCTGTGTCTGTGATTTTAAGTTGTAAGCAGAACTGCAGCTGCTAACTCTCAATCAGGAACCATTCTATCCTGGGGAGTGTCTGGCTTCATAAAGTCAGACAAAACATAAGTTAAACTTATCAGGGACAGGATCGCACCGCACACCCCGCACCGCACACCCCGCACCGCACACCCCGCACCGCCATCCCCGCACACCCCGCACCGCACACCCCGCACCGCCATCCCCGCACACCCCGCACCGCACACCCCGCACCGCCATCCCCGCACACCCCGCACCGCCATCCCCGCACACCCCGCACCGCACACCCCGCACCGCCATCCCCGCACACCCCGCACCGCCATCCCCGCACACCCCGCACCACACACCCCGCACCGCACACCCCGCACACCCCGCACCGCCATCCCAGCACACCACGCACCGCACACCCTGCACCGCCGTCCCCGCACCACACACCCCGCACCGCACACCCCGCACCGCCATCCCCGCACACCCCGCACCGCCTGCACCGCCATCCCCGCACCGCACACCCTGCACCGCCGTCCCCGCACCGCACACCCCGCACCGCCGTCCCCGCACCGCACACCCTGCACCGCCGTCCCCGCACCGCACACCCTGCACCGCCGTCCCCGCACCGCACACCCCGCACCGCCGTCCCCGCACCGCCATCCCCGCACCGCACACCCTGCACCGCCGTCCCCGCACCGCCATCCCCGCACCGCCATCCCCACAATACCATCCTCGCACCGCCATCCCCACACTAGCATCCCCGCACCGCACCGCCATCCCCGCACACCCTGCACCGCCGTCCCCGCACCGCACACCCCGCACCGCCGTCCCCGCACCGCCATCCCCGCACACCCCGCACCGCACACCCCGCACCGCCATCCCCGCACAGCCATCCCCGCACCGCCATCCCCACAATACCATCCTCGCACCGCCATCCCCACACTAGCATCCCCGCACCGCACCGCCATCCCCGCACACCCCGCACCGCACACCCCGCACCGCCATCCCCGCACACCCCGCACCGCCATCCCCGCACCGCCATCCCCGCACACCCCGCACCGCCATCCCCGCACCGCCGTCCCCGCACCGCCGTCCCCGCACACCCATCCCCGCACACCCATCCCCGCACCGCACACCCCGCACCGCCATCCCCAGTTTGGCAGCACGTTGTCTTGGCCTCCTTCATCTCACTATATATCTCAAACATAACACAAAACTTGTGAGGAAACTAAAAAAAAAAAAAAAAAAAAAAAAAAAAAATCAAGAGCATGATCCCCATTTACCGCAGAGCGGCGTCCTCCTATCTCCATAGCAACTGCTGTCAATGCTACGAGTCATGTGACCGGCCACAGGCTCCTCCCCTTCTATCATCTCCCGGCCGACGTAATCCTAAAGAGCAAGGACGTGGCGGAGGCTGACGTAACGCTCCGCACTCGGCTGCCTTACAGGAGCTGGGCCAATCAGAGAAAGATACGTCACCAGTCCTGGGCGGAAGGGGCGGGCTGCATGGTTACAGCTTGCCGGAAGTGACGCCGGGCTGTGAGCACAGACATCAGACAGACATGGCTTCCGGATCTACCGGCGATGGAAAATGGAAAGTGGTCGGGAAGAGCAAGAAGAACGGAGACCGGAGGAGGGCGCTGGGGGAGAGCAACCTGCCCCCCACCCTGGCAGCCATCACCTCGGGGGGTACGTGCTCACCACAGGGCTCCTCTAAGGACTACAAGTCCCAGCATGCTCGGCGAGCCTGAGTGACGGCTGCAGATGGCGAGGCTGCTGGGAGTTGTAGTTCTGTGACAGCTGGGAGTTGTGGTTCCTGCTCCTACCCACATGTCAGACAGGGAGTAAGTAGCAGGAGGCTGCTGGGAGATGTAGTGCTGCTGGAGGCTGGGAGGACACTGACTATTGTGTGAGATGCTTGTCCTCTGTGGGCTACATCTCCCAGCATGCACTAGGCGCTGGGATCTGTCTGTCTCTGTAGATCAGGGGTGGGGAACCTTTTCCATGTCGAGGGCCGGTCGGGCATTAATAAAATCATTCGAGGGCCGCAGACCGTGTGCGCCAGTTAGTAGCGGGGGTTTGCAGCACATGGGGCAAAGTATTGTTCCCCTAGTGCCCCTGCTATTGTAGTTACCCCCCCATCAGTCATGTCCCTTGTAGCCTAAATAACCCCCATCAGTCATGTCCCTGGTGGCCTATTAAACCCCCAAATAAAAAAAATAAGCATCCCACTCACCTTACCTCCGCTCCCACGCCGCCCATGTCCTCTTCTCTCCCAGGTCCTCTGTGCCGGTCTTCTCCTGCAGGCGGCGTGCGATGAAATGACGTCATCGCGCGCCGCCCGCAGGAGACTGAAGACACGCGCTGCTCTGCTGGGGAAGAAGCCGGCATAGACAGCACAGCATCCTCCTGTATCCGGCAGCTGTCAGAGACACGGAGGATGCTGTGTATGCCGGCTTCTTCCTCCTCCAGAACGGCGCGCATCACAGGGGAGCTGCGGGCCGCGGGCCGCATCGGGAGGTCTCAGGGGCCGGATGCGGCCCACGGGCCGGAGGTTCCCCACCCCTGCTGTAGAAGATGTCTGAAGTGATGACACACTGGCACACTGCCCCCTCACCCTCCCTCCTCCTCACCCCCTCGGCTGCCGCCTCCTCCTCCTCCTCACCCCCTCGGCTGCCGCCTCCTCCTCCTCCTCACCCCCTCGGCTGCCGCCTCCTCCTCCTCCTCACCCCCTCGGCCGCCGCCTCCTCCTCCTCCTCACCCCCTCGGCCGCCGCCTCCTCCTCCTCCTCACCCCCTCGGCTGCAGCCTCCTCCTCCTCACCCCCTCGGCTGCCGCCTCCTCCTCCTCACCCCCTCGGCCGCCGCCGCCTCCTCCTCCTCCTCCTCACCCCCTCGGCCGCCTCCTCCTCCTCACCCCCTCGGCCGCCTCCTCCTCCTCCTCCTCACCCCCTCGGCCGCCTCCTCCTCCTCACCCCCTCGGCCGCCTCCTCCTCCTCACCCCCTCGGCCGCCTCCTCCTCTTCACCCCCTCGGCCGCCTCCTCCTCTTCACCCCCTCGGCCGCCTCCTCCTCTTCACCCCCTCGGCCGCCGCCTCCTCTTCACCCCCTCGGCCGCCTCCTCCTCTTCACCCCCTCGGCCGCCTCCTCCTCCTCACCCCCTCCTCCTCCTCCTCCTCCTCACCCCCTCCTCCTCCTCCTCCTCCTCACCCCCTCCTCCTCCTCCTCCTCCTCACCCCCTCGGCCGCCTCCTCCTCCTCCTCACCCCCTCGGCCGCCTCCTCCTCCTCCCCCTCGGCCGCCTCCTCCTCCTCCTCCTCACCCCCTCGGCCGCCTCCTCCTCCTCACCCCCTCGGCCGCCTCCTCCTCCTCACCCCCTCGGCCTCCTCTCTCTTACAGTCCCCATAAAGCCGTCGGTCTATGAGCAGGGCTTTGAGAAGATGATGAAGAAGCAGAACAAGGAGCAGGTTCCTCCCCGCCCCCCCGAGCCCCAGAACCACAAGAAGTCACCGCAGCCCAACACCAGCAAGAGCTCCAAGAAGATGTCAGGAGGGGGCGCCACATCCTCACCGGGGAAACATGCCACCCTGGAGGAGGCGCTGCGGGCGGTGAGTTATACTTCCAGAGCTGCACTCACTATTCTGCTGTTACACCATGTCTCATCCTCCAGAGCTGCACTCACTATTCTGCTGTTACATCCTGTCTCATCCTCCAGAGCTGCACTCACTATTCTGCTGTTACACCATGTCTCATCCTCCAGAGCTGCACTCACTATTCTGCTGTTACACCATGTCTCATCCTCCAGAGCTGCACTCACTATTCTGCTGTTACATCATGTCTCATCCTCCAGAGCTGCACTCACTATTCTGCTGTTACATCCTGTCTCATCCTCCAGAGCTGCACTCACTATTCTGCTGTTACACCATGTCTCCTCCTCCAGAGCTGCACTCACTATTCTGCTGTTACATCATGTCTCCTCCTCCAGAGCTGCACTCACTATTCTGCTGTTACACCATGTCTCATCCTCCAGAGCTGCACTCACTATTCTGCTGTTACATCCAGTCTCATCCTCCAGAGCTGCACTCACTATTCTGCTGTTACATCCAGTCTCATCCTCCAGAGCTGCACTCACTATTCTGCTGTTACATCATTTCTCATCCTCCAGAGCTGCACTCACTATTCTGCTGTTACGTCGTGTCTCATCCTCCGGAGCTGCACTCACTATTCTGCTGTTACACCATGTCTCATCCTCCAGAGCTGCACTCACTATTCTGCTGTTACATCCTGTCTCATCCTCCAGAGCTGCACTCACTATTCTGCTGTTACATCCTGTCTCATCCTCCAGAGCTGCACTCACTATTCTGCTGTTACATCCTGTCTCATCCTCCAGAGCTGCACTCACTATTCTGCTGTTATATCCTGTCTCATCCTCCAGAGCTGCACTCACTATTCTGCTGTTACATCATTTCTCATCCTCCAGAGCTGCACTCACTATTCTGCTGTTACATCGTGTCTCATCCTCCAGAGCTGCACTCACTATTCTGCTGTTACGTCGTGTCTCATCCTCCGGAGCTGCACTCACTATTCTGCTGTTACATCCTGTCCCATCCTCCAGAGCTGCACTCACTATTCTGCTGTTCCATCATGCCTCATCCTCCAGAGCTGCACTCACTATTCTGCTGTTACATCCTGTCCCATCCTCCAGAGCTGCACTCACTATTCTGCTGTTACACCATGTCTTATCCTCCAGAGCTGCACTCACTATTCTGCTGTTACATCATGTCTCATCCTCCAGAGCTGCACTCACTATACTGCTGTTACATCATGTCTTATCCCCCGGAGCTGCACTCACTATACTGCTGTTACATCCTGTCCCATCCTCCAGAGCTGCACTCACATTGATCTCTTTCCAGCTGGACCTGGTGGAGCTGCAGAGGGAGATGCAGAACAGTCAGAACATGTTTCCTGAGAATCCTCAGATCTGGGTGAAGGATCTGGCCGGGTACCTGAACTCCAAGCTGCAGACCCCCAAGAACGAGGCGGTGCCGAGCCACCAGTCCCACGGTCAGTCCTGTGACTATCTCCACCTGTCAGAGGTCCATGGGGGGGGGGGAGGGGGACTGGCTGTCGGTGCGCTGCTTAGGCATTGTTGTTCTTACTCCATGGTTTATTGTGTAGTGTAACTCCGCCTTCTCCCCCTCAGATTACCCCTACTGCCTGGTGGGTAAGGAGCTGCGGGGCATCGTGCGGGGGCTGCTGGTCCGGGCCTCCTCCGTGCTCGACATGTTTGTGGATCACTGTATATTCTCCATGATGCAGGAGCTGGATAAACCTTCAGGTAACGTCACCCGACTGTCCACACCATCCCCCCCGCCCCGCCTCGCCTCACCTCACCTGACTGGTCGCCTACTCTCTCCCTACCCCCCTCACCTGACTGTTCAACCCCCCCCCCTTACACGACTGGTCGCCTACCCTCTACACACTCCCCCACCCCTCTCACCCGACTGGTCGCCTGCCCTCTCCCCACCCTCCTCACCCGACTGGTCGCCTGCCCTCTCCCCACCCTCCTCACCCGACTGGTCGCCTGCCCTCTCCCCACCCTCCCCCCAGCCTCCTCACCCGACTGGTCGCCTGCCCTCTCCCCACCCTCCTCACCCGACTGGTCGCCTGCCCGAGCCCCCACGTCTTACCTGACTGGTCGCCTGCTGCTGGGCTTGGGGTGTCACCTCTTATAGCCTCCTCTTTCGTACACAGCGGAGTCCGTCCACGGCTACCGGATCTGTCTCCAGGCTGTTCTGCTGGACAAGCCCAAAACTGTCACTGTCAATTTAAAGAAGGTAACAGTGGGCGGGGCTAATTATTACTATACACTGTGGGTGTGGTCTTGTCTGTACACACCTGCAGCTGCCCTCTCTATATAGCCTCACACCTGCAGCTGCCCTCCGGCCTCTCTGTAGCCTCACACCTGCAGCTGCCCTCTCTGTAGCCTCACACCTGCAGCTGCCCTCTCTATATAGCCTCACACCTGCAGCTGCCCTCTCTATATAGCCTCACACCTGCAGCTGCCCTCTCTATATAGCCTCACACCTGCAGCTGCCCTCCGGCCTCTCTGTAGCCTCACACCTGCAGCTGCCTTCCGGCCTCTCTGTAGCCTCACACCTGCAGCTGCCCTCTCTATATAGCCTCACACCTGCAGCTGCCCTCTCTATATAGCCTCACACCTGCAGCTGCCCTCTCTATATAGCCTCACACCTGCAGCTGCCCTCCGGCCTCTCTGTAGCCTCACACCTGCAGCTGCCCTCTCTATATAGCCTCACACCTGCAGCTGCCCTCTCTATATAGCCTCACACCTGCAGCTGCCCTCTCTATATAGCCTCACACCTGCAGCTGCCCTCCGGCCTCTCTGTAGCCTCACACCTGCAGCTGCCCTCTCTATATAGCCTCACACCTGCAGCTGCCCTCCGGCCTCTCTGTAGCCTCACACCTGCAGCTGCCTTCCGGCCTCTCTGTAGCCTCACACCTGCAGCTGCCCTCTCTATATAGCCTCACACCTGCAGCTGCCCTCTCTATATAGCCTCACACCTGCAGCTGCCCTCTCTATATAGCCTCACACCTGCAGCTGCCCTCTCTATATAGCCTCACACCTGCAGCTGCCCTCCGGCCTCTCTGTAGCCTCACACCTGCAGCTGCCCTCCGGCCTCTCTGTAGCCTCACACCTGCTGCTGCCCTCCGGCCTCTCACACCTGCAGCTTGGATGATGCCGTGGTACCAGGGACCCCTTACACTCACCCCCCCCCCCTTCTCTCCTCAGTACCTGGAGATGCTGCGAGCTCAGCAGAATCGGCCGCTGCGTTGTCTTGTCATGATGTGGGCTGTGGGACAGGCGGGATACACCGATCTAACAGAGGGACTGAAAGGTTGGTGTCTGGGAGGGCGGGGGGGGGGGAGGTATGGTGTTTGTGGGGGGGAGGTATGGTGTTTGTGGGGGGAGGTATGGTGTTTGTGGGGGGGGTATGGTGTTTGTGGGGGGAGGTATGGTGTTTGTGGGGGGAGGTATGGTGTTTGTGGGGGGAGGTATGGTGTTTGTGGGGGGAGGGGGTATGGTGTTTGTGGGGGGGGGGGGGGTATGGTGTTTGTGGGGGGAGGTATGGTGTTTGTGGGGGGAGGTATGGTGTTTGTGGGGGGAGGTATGGTGTTTGTGGGGGGAGGTATGGTGTTTGTGGGGGGAGGTATGGTGTTTGTGGGGGGAGGTATGGTGTTTGTGGGGGGAGGTATGGTGTTTGTGGGGGGAGGTATGGTGTTTGTGGGGGGAGGTATGGTGTTTGTGGGGGGAGGTATGGTGTTTGTGGGGGGAGGTATGGTGTTTGTGGGGGGAGGTATGGTGTTTGTGGGGGGAGGTATGGTGTTTGTGGGGGGAGGTATGGTGTTTGTGGGGGGGGGGGGTATGGTGTTTGTGTGGGGAGAGGTATGGTGTTTATAGGGGGGGGTATGGTGTTTGTGTGGGGAGAGGTATGGTGTTTATAGGGGGGGGTATGGTGTTTGTGGGGGGAGGTATGGTGTTTGTGGGGGGAGGTATGGTGTTTGTGGGGGGAGGTATGGTGTTTGTGGGGGGAGGTATGGTGTTTGTGGGGGGAGGTATGGTGTTTGTGGGGGGGGGGGTATGGTGTTTGTGTGGGGAGAGGTATGGTGTTTATAGGGGGGGGTATGGTGTTTGTGGGGGGGGGGGTATGGTGTTTATAGGGGGGGGGTGCTGTGTCCCCTCACCCCCCATACCCCGGGCTCACGCTCTCCTCTTCCTTACAGTCTGGCTCGGCCTGATGCTTCCAGTCTTGGGGATGAAGGCTCTGTCACCTTACGCCATCTCTTACCTGGACCGTCTCCTGCTGTGAGTACCCCTGGGGGGGGGGGGGGGGCATGCTGGGAGTTGTAGTATAGTCCTGTGAGGGTTGGTCCGGGTAATGGCGCAGTCCTGAGCGCTCTCTCTCTCCGTCTTCTGCAGGATGCACTCTAATCTCACCAAAGGATTCGGCATGATCGGCCCCAAGGATTTCTTTCCGCTCCTGGACTTTGCTTTTATGCCAAACAACTCGCTGTCTGCCAGGTAAGACCGCCCCCCATTACTGAGACCTGGGGGTAGTGGGCGGGGCCAGAGTGGCCGGTCACATAGCTCTCTGTGTGTCTCGCTGTTGTATGACACAGGACACTCTCTCTTCCTCTGTGACATGTCTCTCTCTCTTCCTCTCTCTCTCGCTCTTATATCACACAGGACTCCCTTTCTCTCTCTCGCTCTCTCTCTCTCGCTCTTATATCACACAGGACACTCTCTCTTCCTCTCTCTCTCTCTCTCTCTCTCTCTCTCGTATATCACACAGGACACTCTCTCTTCCTCTCTCTCTCTCTCTCTCTTATATCACACAGGACACTCTCTCTTTCTCTCTCTCTCTCTCTCTCTCTCTCTCTCTCTCTCTCTCTCTCTCTCATATCACACAGGACACTCTCTTTCTCTCTCTCTCTCTTATATCACACAGGACACTCTCTTCCTCTCTCTCTCTCTCTCTCTTATATCACACAGGACACTCTCTCTTCCTCTCTCTCTCTCTCTCTCTATCTCTCTCTCTTATATCACAGGACACTCTCTCTTCCTCTCTCTCTCTCTCTCTCTCTCTCTCTCTCTTATATCACACAGGACACTCTCTCTTCCTCTCTCTCTCTCTCTCTCTCTCTCTCTTATATCACACAGGACACTCTCTCTTCCTCTCTCTCTCTCTCTCTCTCTCTCTCTCTCTCGCTCTTATATGACACAGGACACTTTCTCTCTTATATGACACAGGACACTCTCTCTTCCTCTCTCTCTCTCGCTCTTATATGACACAGGACACTCTCTCTTCCTCTCTCTCTCTCGCTCTTATATGACACAGGACACTCTCTCTTCCTCTCTCTCTCTCGCTCTTATATGACACAGGACACTCTCTTCCTCTCTCTCTCGCTCTTATATGACACAGGACACTCTCTCTTCCTCTCTCTCTCGCTCTTATATGACACAGGACACTCTCTCTTCCTCTCTCTCTCGCTCTTATATGACACAGGACACTCTCTCTTCCTCTCTCTCTCTCTCTCTCTCTCTCTCTCTCTCTCTCTCTCTCTCTCTCTCTCTCTCTCTCTCTCATATCACACAGGACACTCTCTTCCTCTCTCTCTCTCTCTCATATCACACAGGACACTCTCTTCCTCTCTCTCTCTCTCTCTCTCTCTCTCTCATATCACACAGGACACTCTCTTCCTCTCTCTCTCTCTCTCTCTCTCTCATATCACACAGGACACTCTCTCTTCCTCTCTCTCTCTCTCTCTCTTATATCACACAGGACACTCTCTCTTCCTCTCTCTCTCTCTCTCTCTTATATCACACAGGACACTCTCTCTTCCTCTCTCTCTCTCTCTCTCTTATATCACACAGGACACTCTCTCTTCCTCTCTCTCTCGCTCTTATATGACACAGGACACTCTCTCTTCCTCTCTCTCTCGCTCTCTCGCTCTTATATGACACAGGACACTCTCTCTTCCTCTCTCTCTCTCTCTCTCGCTCTTATATGACACAGGACACTCTCTCTTCCTCTCTCTCTCTCTCTCTCTCTTATATCACACAGGACACTCTCTCTTCCTCTCTCTCTCTCTCTCTCTTATATCACACAGGACACTCTCTCTTCCTCGCTCTCTCGCTCTTATATGACACAGGACACTCTCTCTTCCTCTCTCTCTCGCTCTCTCGCTCTTATATGACACAGGACACTCTCTCTTCCTCTCTCTCTCGCTCTTATATGACACAGGACACTCTCTCTTCCTCTCTCTCTCTCTCTCGCTCTTTTATGACACAGGACACTCTCTCTTCCTCTCTCTCTCTCTCTCTCTCGCTCTTATATGACACAGGACACTCTCTCTCTTCCTCTCTCTCTTCCTCTCTCGCTCTTATATGACACAGGACACTCTCTCTTCCTCTCTCTCTCGCTCTTATATGACACAGGACACTCTCTCTCTTCCTCTCTCGCTCTCTCGCTCTTATATGACACAGGACACTCTCTCTCTCTCTTCCTCTCTCTCTCTCGCTCTCTCGCTCTTATATGACACAGGACACTCTCTCTCTCTCTTCCTCTCTCTCTCTCGCTCTCTCGCTCTTATATGACACAGGACACTCTCTCTTCCTCTGTGACACGTCTCTCTCTCTCTCTCTCCATGTTGCAGTCAGCAGGAGCAGCTCAGACACCTGTATCCCCGGCTGAAGGTTCTGGCGTTTGGGGCGACCCCGGAGAGCACGCTGCACACCTACTTCCCCTCCTTCCTGTCCAGGGCCACCCCCAACTGCCCCGCCATCATGAAGAAAGAGGTAGGCAGCTGAGCGAGCGGACTTAGTGTGAGCGCAGCTCCGGCCCCCGCCGTACTCACCGCTGCTCCCTCTGCTTATTCCACAGCTTCTTCACAGTCTCTGCGAGTGTCTGAACCTCGACCCCCTGAGCTTCAGCGTCTGGAGGCAGCTCTACACCAAGCACCTGGCCCAGTCCAGGTCAGTGCCCACCTCTACATAGAGCCCACCTGGGTCATTGGCCCCTCCCCCACCGTCCCATAGTGCCCATCATATATCAGTGTTGGTGACGGTTTCTCCGGTCTTGTCTTGCAGTCTGCTCCTGCAGCATCTGGTCAGATCCTGGGACACGACCTCCAAAGCGGTGAGTCAGCTCTGACATCATGTCCTAATCCAGCACATGTCACATTGTACCGAACCCTCAGCTGTGTCAGCTCCTCCCGTCCTGATTGGGTTAATCTTTCAGATGAGGAAGTCTGTTCGGGAGACGGTGCAGTCCTTCCGTGTGACCAATGAGGAATTTGCCGCAAAGACGCCAAATTCTAAGGAGGTGGAGCTGTGCGAGTCTGCGTGTCAGGTACAAGAGGTGTTACACGCTATACTCCAGAGCTGCACTCACTGTTCTGTGTGTGTGTGATAGGGAGGATGTGGAGCTGTGAGTCCGTGTGTGAGGTGTTACACTTTATACTCCAGAGCTGCACTCACTGTTCTGCTGTATGTGTGATGGGGAGGATGTGGCCTTCGGGTCCTGATGCTTACCCCTTTTCCTCCAGGCCCTCTTGAAGAAGATGAAGGGACGAGGAATTCCCTGGTTCCGGATTTTCCTGGTCGCCCTTGTGTTCACGTCGGGGTTTGTGATCCACGACATCCGGACGCACGGCTCCTTCCACGGTCAGTGATGTGATATAACCTGTGACAGTGTGACGGCACTGCAGCTGTGGAGGCGCAGGATGCAGCGGCTGATAACGTCTCTTTGTGGTTTCAGCTTCATCCACGGCCAGCGCGCTGCAGCAGACGGGGCTCATCCCCCTCGCCCAGCAGGCCTGGAGCAAAGGGTCCAGTATTGCTCAGCATTGTCACAGGTGGGTCCCTCCCCGACCACTGTGACATCACCACCCCCCAAGTGATGTCACACCCCGACAGAGGGGATAAGGGATAGTGCTCCCCAACAACCTCTCTCCTAGAGACTGGGCTGTGCAACAGCTGTTCCCCCCCCAGCCACACACACACACACACACACACACACACACACACACACACACACACACACACACACACACACACACACACACACACACACACACACACACACACACCACCAGGATCACCAATATGGTTACATACTGCCCACTGGCCCTGTTAACGTCCATTCATGTGACATTACTCTGCAGTTGGTTGGAGCGCAATGTTCCGGTCTATTATGCTCAGGCGGTGGAGGTGCTGGGACCAGTCCTGGAGCAGGTGTGGGAAAAGACTCGGGACGGATTTATACTGGTGACACAGAAATGTTCCATACAGCTGGCGTACATGAGTGACAATCTGCCCTGGTTCATTGAATGGGTAAGGACTCTGTGTAGTCTGATCCTGTAGTCGTACTCTCCTCCGTCTGTCCTGTATGGTCTGATCCTGTAGTCGTACTCTCCTCCGTCTGTCCTGTATGGTCTGATCCTGTAGTCGTACTCTCCTCCGTCTGTCCTGTATGGTCTGATCCTGTAGTCGTACTCTCCTCTGTCTGTCCTGCATTGTCTGATCCTGTAGTCGTACTCTCCTCCGTCTGTCCCGTGTTGTCTGATCCTGTAGTCGTACTCTCCTCCGTCTGTCCCGTATGGTCTGATCCTGTAGTCGTACTCTCCTCCGTCTGTCCCGTATGGTCTGATCCTGTAGTCGTACTCTCCTCCGTCTGTCCCGTATGGTCTGATCCTGTAGTCGTACTCTCCTCCGTCTGTCCCGTATGGTCTGATCCTGTAGTCGTACTCTCCTCCGTCTGTCCCGTATGGTCTGATCCTGTAGTCGTACTCTCCTCCGTCTGTCCCGTATGGTCTGATCCTGTAGTCGTACTCTCCTCCGTCTGTCCCGTATGGTCTGATCCTGTAGTCGTACTCTCCTCCGTCTGTCCCGTATGGTCTGATCCTGTAGTCGTACTCTCCTCCGTCTGTCCCGTATGGTCTGATCCTGTAGTCGTACTCTCCTCCGTCTGTCCCGTATGGTCTGATCCTGTAGTCGTACTCTCCTCCGTCTGTCCCGTATGGTCTGATCCTGTAGTCGTACTCTCCTCCGTCTGTCCCGTATGGTCTGATCCTGTAGTCGTACTCTCCTCCGTCTGTCCCGTATGGTCTGATCCTGTAGTCGTACTCTCCTCCGTCTGTCCCGTATGGTCTGATCCTGTAGTCGTACTCTCCTCCGTCTGTCCCGTATGGTCTGATCCTGTAGTCGTACTCTCCTCCGTCTGTCCCGTATGGTCTGATCCTGTAGTCGTACTCTCCTCCGTCTGTCCCGTATGGTCTGATCCTGTAGTCGTACTCTCCTCCGTCTGTCCCGTATGGTCTGATCCTGTAGTCGTACTCTCCTCCGTCTGTCCTGCATTGTCTGATCCTGTAGTCGTACTCTCCTCCGTCTGTCCCGTATGGTCTGATCCTGTGGTCGTAGTCTGATCCTGTAGTCGTACTCTCCTCCGTCTGTCCCGTATGGTCTGATCCTGTGGTCGTAGTCTGATCCTGTAGTCGTACTCTCCTCCGTCTGTCCCGTATGGTCTGATCCTGTAGTCGTACTCTCCTCCGTCTGTCCCGTATGGTCTGATCCTGTAGTCGTACTCTCCTCCGTCTGTCCTGCATTGTCTGATCCTGTAGTCGTACTCTCCTCCGTCTGTCCTGTATGGTCTGATCCTGTGGTCGTAGTCTGATCCTGTAGTCGTACTCTCCTCCGTCTGTCCCGCGTTGTCTGATCCTGTGGTCGTAGTCTGATTATGTCCTCTTTTGTCCGGGCAGATCCAGTCCCAGATCCCGGACTCCGTCTTCCATTTTCTCGAGTACCTGAGAGACCTGCTCATCCTCCTGTATCAGGATTACCTCCTGCCCGCGGTGCAGCATTGTGAGGCTGCCCTCCAGCGCACGTGGCAGCGATATGTGGACTCCTGCAGGTGCGTACACGTTCCCCTTCATCACATTACTGCACCCGCCTGTCGTATCGTGTCTCTGTATATGATGACGTTTTTGTTTGTTTGTACAGTGGCAAGGTGACGTGGGACTGCACGAGAGGTCATCTGACCAACATAACCCAGTCTTCCTGGACCTTCCTGCAGAACACTACTTTGGCCATCAGGGACTGGGCTTTTGCCCTGATCTCCAATCACTAGACGGGGAAGCAATACATACAATGACTTTATCATCAGCTTCTCTCCCACCCTCCCCTCCCCCGGTCTGAGTCAGCGGGTAACCACACACCCGTAATGGGGACCAGTACCAGGATGATGACTGGTACAGACGATCTGGGATCAGACACACTACCCTCCTCCCCCCGCCTTCTGTTATTGTGTTCCTGGCGCAGTATCTGCTGGGAATCTGTGGCTTTCCTCGGGTATTTGCTCCAGACTTCTTACGAGACTGCGACGACTGTGGATCTTCTCAGTTTTTTTTCTGGTGAATGTGACATTGGCGGTTTTTATCCTCCTCCTGTGGACTTAATACTTCATCCTATTGTCCGAGGATCATGTGGTTGGGTCTCGTTCCGATCACTTCATCCTGGTGGCCCGTGATCACCTGATCTGGTCAGATTAGGTCTCGTTCCGATCACTTCCTTCTGGTGGCCGGTAATCACCTGATCTGATCTGGATGGGTTAGGTCTCTTTCCGATCACTTCCCTCTGGTGGTCGGTGATGACCTGATCTGGCAAGGTCTTAATCTCTCATCCCGATGCCGACCAGCCTGAACCTGAGTCTTTGTAGACTTTCTTTTTGGTAATTCTTGTCATTAAATACGTACGTCTGGTCTTGTCGGACTCCACTACAGCCGTGTGTGATATCATGACTGTTTCTTCTGTATCGTCCTATGCATTTTAATAAACTCGTCAGTATTCCAGTAGACACTGAAGAAGGTGATGATGTTGATGATTTAAAGCTTTGTACAATTTCTATATGGTAAGATGTAAAATATTTACTTACCAAATTTTCAATTTCCTGGAGTCTGTAGGCAGCACAACACATGGGGCTAAAGCCCTCCAGTTCCAATCAGATAGAGACGGCCGTATTACATGCTCCGATCACTATAGTAAACGGACATGGATCTGCTAGATGAGCCTACTAAACAGTCTCTATTATTGTGCAGAAAGGGGGGAGGTGTGTGTATGTGTGTATATATATATATATATATATATATATAATAATCTCTATATCATGTATTTATTTTCATATTCTTGTTAGTGATGTCTGTGCAGCCCTTGCTTTAACAGTGTAAAAGGTTTATACATTAGCTCTCCAGGCATGCTGGTGTTCTCTTTTGCTTCTCCTGGCAGCTGCTGCTGAAGCTTCTACACTGGTTTCTGAATGTGACAGGCCGCTCAACCAATCACTGGCTGTGGTGGTCCCATCCTAGCCAGTGATTGGCTGAGCAGCCTGTCACTTCAGAGACTGGCTCTGAAGTTGCACCAGTGGTTGCGGGGAGAAGCGAAGAGAACACTGGGGAGCGTGGTTAGGTGTGTACAAACGTTATTTATTTTTTTACATATTTATCAGCTGTCGGCCGTGCATCACTATTACACGTAGCCGCGCAGGGTCAGGAGCTAAAGACACAATCAGCCGATCGTTTTTTTTCTATTACATGGAGCGATAATCTGTGGGATCGGCCTTATCACCTGCAGATCATTGCTGTGTGTAATAGGGTGCTTAGGGAACGTTCACACATGTTGGAGTGTCGCTGTGTTACCGCAGTGCAGGACGGTAATTACTAATATTTGTATAGCGCCAAGAGATTCTGCAGCGCCTACTGCAATGAAATGATGCAGCAACACAATGAAAGGTTTGTGTGACCACAGCCTCAGTATCCACCTTATAACTCCGATCACCAGGCCAGGAACCAGTGTGTAAGCGGGTGGGAAGCTTGTACTGCCTACAGACTCCTGGAAACTAATGGTGGGTTTACACAGAGATTAATCTGACAGATTTTGGAAGCCAGTCGACCAGCCGCACAACACGAGACTCTATAGCAGTCCTCTAAATGGGAGGGAACAATGAAGCCAACTAGAGCCCAGTATTGATAGAATGTGAGCCCTCTGGCGCTAGCTTGTAATGACGGCCACATGGAGATGTCACTGACTTCTGATTTATCCAATGGAACGCAAACCAACGTAGCACAGGAACAGACTTTAAACAGGGAACAGGTCTAAGATTTCTCCTCTTTTCACATCTATTCCTGGCTTTGGCTTCAATAATCTGTCAGAATTCCCTGCT
Source organism: Dendropsophus ebraccatus (assembly GCA_027789725.1). NCBI lineage: Eukaryota > Metazoa > Chordata > Amphibia > Anura > Hylidae > Dendropsophus > Dendropsophus ebraccatus. Next base: position 3,304,684 of record JAQFWZ010000005.1, read on the forward strand.
GATACAACAATACTTCCCTGTCGTCCCATTAGCGTCACGGTGTATGGAGTCTCAGGGAAAACACATTACCATTATAATGTATGACTATCGGTGATGATGGGGCCCATTGAAGTGTGATTAGATTTATTGCTCATTATTCTCTGATTGCACCCAGCGGGCTTTAACCTGTGCGTTGTGCTGCCATAGAACAATCAGGAACGATAGCTTTTATTATGACAATGGTGTCATAATATGTTGAAAGGTAATGGTGAGCACAATTCCATCTGAAACCTAACGCAACCCCCCTTTAAAGGGGTACTCTGTCTCATCTTACTTCCTGGGCAGCTCTGCCGACAGAAGTGTGACGGTGTGGCTGCCATTCTTTGCCATGATGCCAGCTGCGGTGGGGGTCTGTTCCTCTATGTGCCGCTCTCATCTTCAGGAGCTTGCGTGCTGTACTCTTGCAATGTACTCTCACGATAAGCAGGAGAACAAGAACATGGAGGAAGAGATGCCCGACGCAGCTGACGTCATGGCACAGAACGGCGGCAGAGCTGCTCAGGAAATAAGATGGAGTGGAGTACCCCTTTAAGTCTTGTGGCCGCTGTCTTTATACTATAGGGGGCAGTATAACACTGGAGCCAACTTTACACTTGATTCACAAAACGAATGCTGCAGCGTTTAATACAGAAATCTTTATTAATATCTCTATCTGTACATGAGTTCTGTACAGGCCGCCGGCTTTTATATTCTACACACAGTATACAAGAAGTCGAACAGTAAATGAATATACAGACCGGTCCCTAAACAATAAACCTCTGTCACGCCTCGTTCCTGTGATGCCCAGTTGTACAGCCTGATCCCTATAGGGGAAGCCATAATGTAGAACACGTAGATGTGAGAGGAACAGCTGTCAAAATCTTAGAAGATACAAACAATGTAGTAGGTTCCTGGGGCAACACTTGTCCTCTTAGGATGGGTACCGGGACTGTCTATGGAATCCATATTCTACGGCATCCATTCTCTATGGTATCCATATTCTACGGTGTCTATTCTCTATCGTATCCGTACTTTATGGTATCCATATTCTATGGCATCCACTCTCTAGTGTATACATATTCTACGGCATACATTCTCTATCATATCCATTCTCTATGGCAGTGCTTCTCAATTCCAGTCCTCAGGCCTCACCAACAGGTCATGTTTTGAGGATATCCCATACAAAGAACAGCTGTGATAATACCTGATGCACTGAGTATAATGATATCACCTGTGAAATACTAAGGAAATCCTCAAAACATGACCTGTTGGTGAGGCCTGAGGATTGGAATTGCGAAGCACTGCTCTATGGTATCCATATTCTATGGCATCCACTCTCTATTGTGTATATATATATATATATATATATATATATTCTCAACATCCATTCTCTATCGTATCCATAATTTATGGTATCCGTATTCTACGGTATCCACTCTATCGTTTCCATATTCTATGGCATCCACTCTATCGTATCCATACTTTATGGTATCCATATTCTAAGGCATCCACTCTCTATTGTATACATATTTTACAGCATTCATTCTCTATGGTATCCATATTCTACGACATCCATTCTCTATCGTTTCCATATTCTACAGCATCCACTCTCTATTGTATACATATTCTACGGCATCCATTCTCTATGGTATCCATATTCTATGGTATCCATATTCTATGGCATCCATTCTCTATGGTATCCATATTCTATGGCATCCATTCTCTATGGTATCCATATTCTATGGCATCCATTCTCTATGGTATCCATATTCTACGGCATCCATTCTCTATGGTATCCATATTCTACGGCATCCATTCTCTATGGTATCCATATTCTACGGCATCCATTCTCTAGCGTATCCATATTCTAAGGCATCCATTCTCTATGGTATCTATATTCTACGGCATCCATTCTCTATGGTATCCATATTCTACGACATCCATTCTCTATGGTATCTATATTCTAAGGCATACATTCTTTATCGTATCCATACTCTATGGCAGTGCTTCTCAATTCCAGTCCTCAGGCCTCACCAACAGGTCATGTTTTGAGGATTTCCTTAGTATTTTACAGGTGATATAATTATACTCAGTGCATCAGGTATTATCACAGGTGTGCTTTGTATGGGAAATCCTCAAAACATGACCTGTTGGTGAGGCCTGAGGACTGGAATTGAGAAGCACTGCTGTGTGGCATCCATTCTCTACCCTATCATGTTTGTACACTATACTCTCTATCGTATCTCTACTGTACTGTATTGCTTCCACTCTCTATCGGATCCATACTTGAAACCTCCAGCTGTTGCACAACTACAATTCCCATCATGCCTCGACAACCAAAGTGAAGGTTCCCCATCCCTGCTATACACCCTATAGCGCATCCATTCTCTATTGCCTGCATTCTATCATCATATCCATACTCTACACATCCTTACTCCCTCTTGCATCTATATTCCTATTGGGTAATGCTGATGTAGGAATTGACACCTGAACTTTAGCACCACTATTTTTTTTCTCTATAGTGTATTTCTTACCTCACCTCTTGGAGCTGCAGTTTATACTCTAGAGCTGCTCTTCCTACTTTGCAATGGTTCTCGGGGCCATAGAGGGCTGAGTCTTGTCACCCAGCCACCCTTGGTGTATTAAAGTATGCAACGTCCATATACCACCCATCGTTACATATCACACTCTCTTGGGTCTATAACCTTGGTAAGGGGAGTTAAAGGGGTTATCTGGAAATACAAAACATGGATGCTTTCTTCCAGAAACAAATCGACTATTATCTCCAGGTCAGGTGTGGTTTAAACTTAAGCTCCATTCACTTCAATGTTGCAAAACCTGCACCCAAACTGGAGACAAGAGTCCTGCAGTTTCCGGAAGAAAGCGGACATGTTTTTTTAAGGGTCCTATTACACAGAAAGATTATTGTGCAAAAAATCGTTATAGTTTGAATCTAAGCGATGATCTTTCCATGTGTATGCGGGCAATGATCAAAGGCTAACGAGAATTCCTTCATATTGTATGTCCTTCATAGTATCCCTTTAGCCGACCATAAAATCCTCGTTAATTGTTCGCACATCTTTCAGTGTATGTACACACCGTTCGTTCACTGGCATCAGAAGAAGAATGGAGTATACGAACAATCGCATGGAGTTCTGATTATGGTGAACTTTCTCAGGTCGTTTGTGATCAGTTATCATTAACCAGGAAAAAAACTAAAAATTGCTTTGTCTAATAGGACCCTAAGCCTGAAGAACTCCGTTACTGTCTGTGATGCCTAGCCCACCATGCACATTACACAAGTGTCAGCCCAACACCTGTTTTCAGCAGGACCACGTGGTCATCTAACGTGTAGGAGGCCTCATGACTTTGCAGATCTTGAGAAGCGACTGGGTATGTTAGATTTCAACCTCGTCCATTCAGTCTCCCCAATGAAAAGACATGCTTGGGCACACTGTGCATGTGTGTGTATGGGTGGATCAGAAGAGATAGGGCTGCTAAATGAGTGTTGGCTGCACCATATGGGAAATTTCCAGTTAACTTTTGTTGGTTTCTATAGTCATAGCTAAAACCAGTGGTGACCATAGAATAGACCGCTCCTTATCGGTTATTACAGTAACATGGTAGATACAATGAATGATAGCCTACCCAATGGACTCTACATAGACCTCAAGCCTCATGCACAGGGAGAAGCCTGATAATATGGCCACCCCCTGACGTCTATGAGTCAAAGTGGTATGTTCCCGCATGCGTTTCCGGACATCAGACCCGTTCCCTAACTTCCAACTAGATGCAACATTCGGATCCAGAAATAGATTTTTTCTCTTCTTACCTAAACGTTATCTGCGACTTCTGTATGTGGAACCATCTAAAGGCAGAATTCTCAGCAGTGAAGGCACAAAAGCAGATGGGGCCTGGGGTACAAGAGGCAGAAATCAGAGGCTGGGCTTACTGTTTTATGTTTGGGGTAAACCATACCTTACCATAATGAGCACCGGATTGTGCAAAAATGCGTTCCTGTCTCGCAAGACGTCTAACATTAGTGCTCATGGATCTGGAAATGTGAAAAAAAGTAGCTTTTTTTAATGTTATCATCCCCCTCCCCCCAATTTTTCTTACTATGGAAGCAGGATGGGGTAAACATTACCTGCGTGTTTGCTGGTGTATCTGTGCTTGGTTCGGCAACAGACCGCTACGCCATCGGCTTGTAATTATACTACTGATTACATTCTGATCATTTGCTGAGCGCAATGTCTTTTGCTGCTCGGTCAGAGCCGAATCTTGCATAAGCTTGAAATATTGGCCAAATTTTTGGCATCGAGAAATCCTTTTAATCATCAATTATCCACACAGCCGAGGATTATTGTTAGAAATAACTCAACTACTGTTAAATCTAAAGTCACCACATCAGTCGTGTAATTGTATAACTGGAGGCAATGCTACGATTGAGTCGGAGACAATGAAGAAGTTCACTGTCTAGAGGACTGGACATGTAATACTTATTATCGTGCCTGGTTGGTCTCCAAGTTCTAAGCCTGGAAGTGGCTATAGGTAGTGTTGTCCTTGTGTCTGTGTGTGGGCAAATGGTCCTTCCTGCTCAGTCCTTAAGGAATAAACTTATATATAACTTGAGACGTCCCCGCATATATACCATTGTTGGTTCAGTCAACTTTCATTTTATTAGGCCAAGTTAGAGATGCCCATATATGTTGGAGGCAAAGCCATCAATTTCATCTGGATGGGCTGGTAAATGCCTGTACAGTATATGAGGGTGTCCTGACTATTCACCAACATCAGATATCATGGGAAAGGAGGATCGGATTCGACTTACACACAGGATGAAGGGGTGGCTTATTCCTCTCTCCACACTGAAAACATGTGCACAGTTAGCCAAGAGTATGGTAAAAGGGTGGCAAGGGGGTTGAGAAGAATAATAACACAGTAAGGGCACCTTTCATCACAACACACCCGTTGTAGGGATCGAGCAGTGCTTTATGCACCATGACGGAAGTACAGGAGGTAGATCAGTGTCAATAGCTTATCTCAGGGATAGTCCTATATACACTCACCGGCCACTTTATTAGGTACACCATGCTAGTAACGGGTGGTCTTCTGCTGCTGTAGCCCATCTGCCTCAGAGTTGGCCGTACTGTGCGCTCAGAGATGCTCTTCTGCCTACCTTGGTTGTAACGGTTGGCTATTTGAGTCCCTGTTGCCTTTCTATCAGTCTGCCCATTCTCCTCTGACCTCTGGCATCAACAAGGCATTTCCGCCCACAGAACTGCCGCTCGCTGGATGTTTTTTCTTTTTCGGACCATTCTCTGTAAACCCTAGAGATGGTTGTGCGTGAAAATCCCAGTAGATCAGCAGTTTCTGAAATACTCAGACCAGCCCTTCTGGCACCAACAACCATGCCACATTCAAAGGCACCAAATCACCTTTCTTCCCCATACTGATGCTCGGTTTGAACTGCAGGAGATTGTCTTGACCATGTCTACATGCCTAAATGCACTGAGTTGCCGCCATGTGATTGGCTGATTAGAAATTAAGTGGTAACGTGCAGTTGGACAGGTGTACCTAATAAAGTGGCCGGTGAGTGTACAATAGCTTTGTCTTTGTAGTGCCGATTCTAGGCTGTAGGGGAAGCAGTGGGGGTCCAGGGACCTTAACCCTCCAATAGGGGTATTGCAGATTTAGCTACAATCCATATGGACTTAAACCAGCTGCATGCGGGGTCATAACTAATCAACCATCAGACGTTCTGTCTATGGAGGGTAAGTACAGATCTGTCTATAGTGGATGAAGAACACTACTCTTCAGCACACTTGTTCCAAGCCTATATGGCTCCATGCACTATTGTACGCCCTCCACGGGTCAGAAAGGTTTGTAGGGACATGGTTTCCTCTAGGAGGAATGGTTTTGTCAGAATCAGACAGGGACAGTAGTAGGCTTGATATATAAGGAGTGTATGACACTGAAGCTGGCCATGCTCACTCTATTGGACAACAGTGGTATCTTCCCTTTGTCTCCCACATAGACTTATAAAAGTTCTATGGAGGTGACTTATGTCCCCAAGAACAAAATGACCAGGCAGTTAAAATCCAACATGTCCGATCTCTCTCTGCCCCGACATTTGCTGTTGGGAAGAATCAGGAGACCTCCAGATGGTTGGATGATCCCAATGAGATTGTCAGGTTGGCTGACACGTTGTCAACTTTTTCTTCTTTTTTTTATCACCAATGACACCTTAGGCCTCAACTGTGAAGTCTGACCTCCTAACCCATCTACGTACCCATATTTAGCTTATTTTAGACTTACTTCCAGGACAGACTGAATTAAGGAAACCTTCAGCCTGAGTGTCCTGATGCTACAGAGTGGTTGCTATACGGTAACAGCTCATGGCTGTCATTTCAGAGATACACATTGTCAATGTCAGTGACTCTCTGGTAATACTTCTGGTAGTTTAGGCTTTAGTTTCCAGGCACCCGCCATTACACGATACCTAAACTGCACCGCCCAGTGCTAAAGAGTGATAAAATGGTGATGGGAAAAGACGCATCATGGTACATGGTACAAAAGGCATAAAAATTTGGGATTTACAGGTTTCCATTCTACTACTCTAATCATCTTTGGTCTTCTACAGGAGGTCACCGTGTAAAAATAGATGGTGGCTGGAGATTTTCTTCCAATGTATTTGCTGTTGTTTCTGTGACCCAATTTTCAGAATTGCCTTCCAAAAATCAAGGATTTTTTTTATGGTAACCCCCAGCATGCGTATTAGTGTTTAGTTTTTTTTCTTAATTCAGTATCAAACTTTTATGGGACTAAGCTTATAAAAAATAAAGTCAGAAGACAAGCAGAACCGAGTAAACCCAAACGTTGTGGATCTGTTCTCTCCTCGGAGCTGCATCTTTTCGACTCTTTGATCCCACAAACCCCCAACCTACTTGACAACTTCTTCCTATGTTAGTGAGTTTATACAGTGTCAGAGGAAATGACTCCTCACTTTTCTGGCCATAAAGTCTTCCACGTGAGCTTTCTACGCTCTACCAGCCTCTGATGGGACTTCTGGTGGCCAAGGAGACTGGTCTTCTGACGAAAGCTCTTTCCACATTCAAAGCAAACAAAAGGTTTCTCCCCAGTGTGAGTTCTCTGGTGGACCGTAAGGTGTGAGTTGACACTGAAGGTTTTGTGGCACTCTGGACACTGATAAGGTCTCTCTCCAGTGTGTGTCCTCAGGTGGACCTTAAGGTGGTAGGATTTAGTAAACCTCTTACCACAAACCTGACACCCGTAGGGGCGCTCTCCTGTGTGCGTCCTCTGATGAACTTTCAGGTGTGCGCTCTTGTGAAAGCGTTTCTCACAAACAAGGCACTTGTATGGCCTCTCCCCTGTGTGGATTCTCTGGTGGATCTTCAGTTTGTACGAGTTAGAGAAGCCCTTCCCGCAGTCTCCGCAAATATACGGTGCTGGCAAGCTTCTGATAACAGGTTTTGTGAGTGGTGGGATGATGTAGTCTTCTCCTTCGTCCTCCACTGGCTCACAAGTCCAGGTGGTGTGGACCGTCTGGTGTAAGAGAAGAGTCTCACTTTCAGTGAAGCTCTGTTGACACTCTGAGCACTGGAATGGACGTGTCTGTGTAGGACTCGATGGGTCTGTGAAGTCATAGGCACACTCGGATATGGGCTGGCCAATCCTAAATATGGACTGGCACTTTCTGGGGCGTGGAAGTCGGATTGGCGATGGGTTGTCCCATTCTTCGGGAGACCCATTTTCTAGTGTTAGTTCATTAGGCTGAAATTCCATCAGACATTCCTCTTCCGGGCTTCTGATGAAACCATTATCTGCGGAGGCAAAACAAGATTGGTATCCGAGGACAAAAACATTGGGTGAAATACCATAAGACAATAAGATCCTGGACTGACCTTGATGCTGCTCGGTGACCGGGATATCACTGTGATCTGTTTCCTGCACATTTAGCCAGAAGGGCTCGGCACTTGCATCTATGGTGACGGATATTCCTGTTCCTATGACTTCATCATCTGGAGGAGACAGAAGAACTGTCTCAATGGTCCAGGAACCAAGCACTGATAAAGCTTGCCATGAGGCTTTGCGACAAATTGGCAATTGTAAAGAGATTATCTCACAATTATAACTTACCACCTATCTATACCTTGACCTCCGAGTGAATAAAGTGTGTATGCTTAACCACAGCTCACTTCAACCACTATGGGACTGCTAAAGATAGCCTTATGTCACAAAGGGTCAGAGGACAATACAAGGGGTGGTCACTGTTCCCCCAACCAGAACAGAGGATAAGGATGCTCAGATGAATGCTTTGTAGCTTTGACGTAGGTCCTGGCTCATGTGCCCTCCACCAGTACCAACTTATGACACGGCAGGAGACAAATAAAGATGGATCTCCCCTACTAGTAACTAGAAGCTTTGATAAGAATCATCGCTCACCCGAAAGTTTCTCTCCATCTACAGGTTCGGGGTCAGGACATGCTTCAAACACCAACTCATCAGGCTTTATCCGCAGGAAGATGTCCGGCTTTACGATGGGAACCTCTGAATGAACACAGAACAGTGAACACTGTCCATGGAAAAGGAATGGTTACCAAGAGGCCAGAGACCCTGACCATGACTGTGCACTGTATCCTCTGCACTCTGATGTCTACGGGGTCATATAGTGTCACATAAATCAGGTGAACTCACCTCTGTATAGTGTCTCACGGATCTAAAAATTGTATATGATATTCTGCAACCAAGTGTCCCCAATGTTACCTGCACTCAAGGGTCTCAAGGGTCATGTAATGTCTCCTTCACTCAGCATCTTCATTGTTGTAGGGTCTCCTTCCACTATGAGAGTCCATGTTTGTACATTGTTACCTGCAATCAAGTGCCTCAAGCGTCGTGTACTGTCTCCTGCACTCAGCTTCTCCATCGTTGTAGGGTCTCCTACTAACATGACTGTCCATGTTTGGATCTTACCCTCAAGTGTGTTCAAAGATTTCTAATGACTCCTAACGCCATGTATGTTCATAGTTGTATACAGTTTCCACTTACAAGTCTATCCATGGCTGTATATTGTTTCCAGACCCCAAATCTTTCCAAAATGTCCACCCTCCTAGTGTCTGCAGTTCTCTGTTGTCTCGGCAGTTGTCATGTCTTGTCTCTTCTGTCATATGGAGTCTCACTGACACTACAACATATCCTACCCTGAATGCTGCTTTATGGACCTCCAGATGATTCTCCACCCTCTCCTGTCCTCTCTCGCCATACTAATCCTTATATCTTGGTGTCATCATTTGTATAGGAGTTTGGTTGTGGAGGGTAAAGGTCATATAGGCTCCAATCACAGCTTCCTTTATGGCAATTACCTCACCTGAGGCGGACTGAGGAGGACTTTCTGATGCTAAAGGAGGCCCCGGCTTCGCAGGAGCAGCGATATCTTCCTCCACTACTTCCCGGATCCACAGCGAGATGTCAGGGTTGAAAACAGGAGCGCCTAAGGAAGATGTGCAGTCAGTACCATGTAAGTCTGTATTATGGTCGGTCATGTTTACCATCTTTGTAATTTCCTGCACGTGTCGTGAACACTTTACCTGCTGTCAGTGTATTTTTTTGCTCCTTTGTCTTCTCCCTGGCCTGCGGCGCCCCCTTTATTTCATCTACTCGCAAAAGCTGTTCTGGGTTTAGGATGGTGTAGCCTATCGGAAAACATAGTATGTACAAAGTATATATATATGTGTGTGTATGCAAATGCTACACGCATGGTGAGAGTGTGGTTAGGAGAAGTCTATGGAAGGACACGGATCGTGAGGGTGGTGGTTAGAAGATGTCTATGGAAGGACACCGATCGTGAGGATGGTGGTTAGGAGAAGTCTATGGAAGGACACGGGTCGTGAGGGTGGTGGTTAGAAGAAGTCTATGGAAGGACAAGGTTCATGAAGATTGTGGTTAGAAGATGTCTATGGAAGGACAAGGTTCATGAAGATTGTGGTTAGAAGATGTCTATGGAAGGACACGGGTCGTGAGGATGGTGGTTAGAAGATGTCTATGGAAGGACACGGGTCGTGAGGATGGTGGTTAGAAGATGTCTATGGAAGGACACGGGTCGTGAGGGTGGTGGTTAGAAGAAGTCTATGGAAGGACACGGGTCATGAGGGTGGAGATTAGGAGGAGTCTAAAGAAGGACACAGGTTGTTAGGATGGTCGTTAGGAGGAGTCTGTGGAAGGTATATACACTCACCGGCCACTTTATTAGGTACACCTGTCCAACTGCACGTTACCACTTAATTTCTAATCAGCCAATCACATGGCGGCAACTCAGTGCATTTAGGCATGTAGACATGGTCAAGACAATCTCCTGCAGTTCAAACCGAGCATCAGTATGGGGAAGAAAGGTGATTTGAGGGCCTTTGAACGTGGCATGGTTGTTGGTGCCAGAAGGGCTGGTCTGAGTATTTCAGAAACTGCTGATCTACTGGGATTTTCACGCACAACCATCTCTAGGGTTTACAGAGAATGGTCCGAAAAAGAAAAACCATCCAGTGAGCGGCAGTTCTGTGGGCGGAAATGCCTTGTTGATGCCAGAGGTCAGAGGAGAATGGGCAGACTGGTTCGAGCTGATAGAAAGGCAACAGTGACTCAAATAGCCAACCGTTACAACCAAGGTAGGCAGAAGAGCGTCTCTGAACGCACAGTACGGCCAACTCTGAGGCAGATGGGCTACAGCAGCAGAAGACCACCCGTTACTAGCATGGTGTACCTAATAAAGTGGCCGGTGAGTGTATATGCATATACAAGTAGTATATATATATATATATATATATATATATATATATATATATATATGTGTGTGTGCAAACATGCACGCATGGTGAGAGATGTAGTGTTTTCTGCATCAGACAACTGTATATATGTGTGGTGCTGCCTCTTTTTACAATGTGCTGGGGAAGGGAAGGCTCTGACAAGGGCAGATAGCATCAGAAACGAGAAGGACACGGGTTGGGTCCATATGTGAGTAGCTCCTCACCCATGGACAGCAGAGCGGTGTGGATCTCCCGCATCACGTTCTTATACAGCTCCTTCTGCCAGTCCTCCAGGACCCCCCACTCCTCAGCCGAGAAACAGGCTGACACATCATGAAATGTTACCAGGGCCTGTGAGGCAAGGAGAGGAAGAAAAGACACCAAGAGGCTGACCCCACATGAGGCTGACAGTAATAGAGGCTGACCCCACATAAGGCTGAAACTGATAGAGACTGACCCCACATGAGGCTGACACTGATAGAGACTGACCCCACATGAGGCTGACACTGATAGAGACTGACTTCACATGAGGGTGACACTGATAGAGACTGACTTCACATGAGGCTGAAAGTAATAGAGACTGACCCCACATGAGGCTGAAACTAATAGAGGCTGACCTCACATGAGGCTGACAGTAATAGAGGCTGACCCCACATAAGGCTGAAACTGATAGAGACTGACCCCACATGAGGCTGACACTGATAGAGACTGACTTCACATGAGGCTGACACTGATAGAGACTAGAGATGAGCGAACTGGGTTTGAGTCGATCCGAACCTGAACGTTCGGTATTTGATTAGCTGGGGCTGCTGAAGTTGGATAAAGCTCTAAGGTTGTCTGGAAAACATAGATACAGCCAATGACTATATCCATGATTTCCACATAGCCTTAGGGCTTTATCCAACTTCAGCAGCCACCGCTAATCACATGCCGAAACTTCCGGTTCGGATCGACTCGAGCATGCTCCAGGTGCGCTCATCTCTAATAGAGACTGACCCCTCATAAGGCTGACGCTAACAGAGGCTGACCCCACATGAGGCCGACACTGATAGAGGCTGACCCCACATGAGGCCGACACTGATAGAGGCTGACCCCACATGAGGCTGACACTGATAGAGGCTGACCCTACATGAGGCTGACACTGATAGAGGCTGACCTCACATGAAGCTGACACTAATAGAGGCTGACCCCACATGAGGCTGACACTGATAGAGGCTGACCCTACATGAGGCTGACACTGATAGAGGCTGACCTCACATGAAGCTGACACTAATAGAGGCTGACCTCACATGAGGCTGAAACTAATAGAGGCTGACCTCACATGAGGCTGACAGTAATAGAGACTGACCCCACATGAGGCTGACACTAATAGAGGCTGACCCCACATGAGGCTAAAACTAATAGAGGCTGACCTCACATGAGGCTGACACTAATAGAGACTGACCCCACATGAGGCTGACACTAATAGAGGCTGACCTCACATGAGGCTGAAACTAATAGAGGCTGACCCCACATGAGGCTGACACTGATAGAGACTGACCCCACATGAGGCTGACACTGATAGAGACTGACCTCACATGAGGCTGACAGTAATACAAGCTCACCCCACATGAGGCTGACACTGATAGAGGCTGACCTCACATGAGGCTGACACTGATAGAGGCTGACCCCACATGAGGCTGACACTGATAGAGGCTGACCTCACATGAGGCTGACAGTAATAGAGGCTGACCCCACATGAGGCTGACACTGATAGAGGCTGACCCCACATGAGGCTGACACTGATAGAGGCTGACCTCACATGAGGCTGACAGTAATAGAGGCTGACCCCACATGAGGCTGACACTGATAGAGGCTGACCCCACATGAGGCTGACACTGATAGAGGCTGACCTCACATGAGGCTGACACTGATAGAGGCTGACCCCACATGAGGCTGACACTGATAGAGGCTGACCCCACATGAGGCTGACACTGATAGAGGCTGACCTCACATGAGGCTGACAGTAATAGAGGCTGACCCCACATGAGGCTGACACTGATAGAGGCTGACCCCACATGAGGCTGACACTGATAGAGGCTGACCTCACATGAGGCTGACAGTAATAGAGGCTGACCCCACATGAGGCTGACACTGATAGAGGCTGACCCCAGATGAGGCTGACACTGATAGAGGCTGACCTCACATGAGGCTGACAGTAATAGAGGCTGACCCCACATGAGGCTGACACTGATAGAGGCTGACCCCACATGTAGCAGACACTGATAGAGGCTGACCCCACATGAGGCTGACACTGATAGAGGCTGACCCCACATGAGGCTGACACTGATAGAGGCTGACCTCACATGAGGCTGACAGTAATAGAGGCTGACCCCACATGAGGCTGACACTGATAGAGGCTGACCCCACATGAGGCTGACACTGATAGAGGCTGACCTCACATGAGGCTGACAGTAATAGAGGCTGACCCCACATGAGGCTGACACTGATAGAGGCTGACCCCAGATGAGGCTGACACTGATAGAGGCTGACCTCACATGAGGCTGACAGTAATAGAGGCTGACCCCACATGAGGCTGACACTGATAGAGGCTGACCCCACATGTAGCAGACACTGATAGAGGCTGACCCCACATGAGGCTGACACTGATAGAGGCTGACCTCACATGAGGCTGACACTGATAGAGGCTGACCCCACATGAGGCTGACACTGATAGAGGCTGACCCCACATGAGGCTGACACTGATAGAGGCTGACCCCACATGAGGCTGACACTGATAGAGGCTGACCCCACATGAGGCTGACAGTAATAGAGGCTGACCCCACACGGATTACTCTCATCCTCCACAAAGCATCCTATGAATTAAATGACATATAATAGATCTGCCTGGTGGAGTCATTGAGAATGTGTTGTGTTTTCTTACCCGCACTGAGACCTGATGGGGGAGGATGGCGGCCTCCATGGCACAGAAACCGGGATCAGCTGAGTCCGTCATGTGCACCGCGGCTTTAAGGCTTCAAACCATAAAGTAAACCTCCGAGGAGCAGAATGGAGCCAGCGACCACAGATGGGGCGACCTGTAGATGAAAGGTGAATTTATTTACAGCGTGATGGAGGCCAAGCAGGTGATGATTGACAACAGCCCCGATCCGGTGCTGTATACTGCCTGTATATCCTGTATAGGTGATCAGGGATATGCAGCAAGTAGGACGTTACGACCCACCTGGGGTCTTTCTCAATGTCACTGTAGAAGGTAGAATGTGATCGGTCACCGAGAATCAGAGAGGAAATTATGGAAGGATATACAGTCCTACACAGCGTACGGAACATGTGGATATAGCGGGGGGTGAGAGAAGAAAGGGCAGAGCATAGCCCAGGAAAGCTCACGTCCTATCAGTATGAGGCAGTATGGGGGAGGGGGTGTGGACAAGCTGGCGGGAGATGAGGTTCTCAGCGTTCCTGGTGGGCTGGATACGTGTCATGCGCTGTGTGCAGGCCACTGAGGGCGGCCACCAACTCAACGCACGGGACACCAACATAATGCACGGGACACCAACACAACGCACGGGACACCAACACAAGGCACGGAACACCAACACAAGGCACGGGACACCAACAAAAGGCACGGGACACCAACACAAGGCACGGAACACCAACACAAGGCACGGGACACCAACACAAGGCACGGGACACCAACAAAAGGCACGGGACACCAACACAAGGCACGGGACACCAACACAAGGCACGGGACACCAACACAAGGCACGGGACACCAACACAAGGCACGGGACACCAACACAAGGCACGGGATACCAACACACGGCACGGGACACCAATACAAGGCACGGGACACCAACACAAGGCACGGGACACCAACAAAAGGCACGGGACACCAACACAAGGCACGGGACACCAACACAAGGCACGGGACACCAACACAAGGCACGGGACACCAACACAAGGCACGGGACACCAACACAAGGCACGGGACACCAACACAAGGCACGGGATACCAACACACGGCACGGGACACCAATACAAGGCACGGGACACCAACACAAGGCACGGGACACCAACACAAGGCACGGGATACCAACACACGGCACGGGACACCAACACAAGGCACGGGACACCAACACAAGGCACGGGACACCAACACAAGGCACGGGACACCAACACAAGGCACGGGATACCAACACACGGCACGGGACACCAATACAAGGCACGGGACACCAACACAAGGCACGGGACATCAACACAACGCACGGGACACCAACACAAGGCACGGGACACCAACACAAGGCACGGGACATCTACACAAGGCACGGGACACCAACACACGGCACGGGACACCAACACAACACACGGGACACCAACACAAGGAACGGGACACCAACACAACGCACGGGACATCAACACAATGCACGGGACACCAACACAACGAACGGGACACCAACACAACGCACGGGACAACAACACACGGCACGGGACATCAACACAACGCACGGGACACCAACACAAGGCACGGGTCACCAACACAACGCACGGGACAACAACATAAGGCACGGGACACCAATACAACGCACGGGATACTAACACAACGCACGGGACACCAACATAATGCACGGGACACCAACACAAGGCACGGGACACCAACACAACGCACAGGACACCAACACAACGCACGGGACACCAACACAAGGCACAGAACACCAACACAACGCACGGGATACTAACACACAGCACGGGACTCCAACACAAGGAACGGGACACCAACACAAGGCACAGGACATCAACACAATGCACGGGACATCAACACAAGGCATGGGACACCAACACAAGGCACGAGACACCAACACAACGCACGGGACAAAAACATAAGACACGGGACACCAACACAACGCACGGGATACTAACACAACGCACGGGACACCAACATAATGCACGGGACACCAACACAACGCACGGGATACTAACACAATGCACAGGACACCAACACAAGGCACGGGACAACAACATAAGGCCCGGGATACTAACACAACGCATGGGACACCAACACAAGGCACGGGACAACAACATAAGGCACGGGATACTAACACAAGGCACGGGACAACAACATAAGGCACAGGATACTAACACAAGGCACGGGACACCAACACAACGCACGGGACACCAACACAAGGCACGGAACACCAACACAAGGCACGGGACACCAACAAAAGGCACGGGACACCAACACAAGGCACGGGACACCAACACAAGGCACGGGACACCAACACAACGCACGGGACACCAACACAAGGCACGGAACACCAACACAAGGCACGGGACACCAACAAAAGGCACGGGACACCAACACAAGGCACGGGACACCAACACAAGGCACGGGACACCAACACAAGGCACGGGACACCAACACAAGGCACGGGACACCAACACAAGGCACGGGACACCAACACAAGGCACGGGATACCAACACACGGCACGGGACACCAATACAAGGCACGGGACACCAACACAAGGCACGGGACACCAACAAAAGGCACGGGACACCAACACAAGGCACGGGACACCAACACAAGGCACGGGACACCAACACAAGGCACGGGACACCAACACAAGGCACGGGACACCAACACAAGGCACGGGACACCAACACACGGCACGGGACACCAACACAAGGCACGGGACACCAACACAAGGCACGGGACACCAACACAAGGCACGGGACACCAACACAAGGCACGGGATACCAACACACGGCACGGGACACCAATACAAGGCACGGGACACCAACACAAGGCACGGGACATCAACACAACGCACGGGACACCAACACAAGGCACGGGACACCAACACAAGGCACGGGACATCTACACAAGGCACGGGACACCAACACACGGCACGGGACACCAACACAACACACGGGACACCAACACAAGGAACGGGACACCAACACAACGCACGGGACATCAACACAATGCACGGGACACCAACACAACGAACGGGACACCAACACAACGCACGGGACAACAACACACGGCACGGGACATCAACACAACGCACGGGACACCAACACAAGGCACGGGTCACCAACACAACGCACGGGACAACAACATAAGGCACGGGACACCAATACAACGCACGGGATACTAACACAACGCACGGGACACCAACATAATGCACGGGACACCAACACAAGGCACGGGACACCAACACAACGCACAGGACACCAACACAACGCACGGGACACCAACACAAGGCACAGAACACCAACACAACGCACGGGATACTAACACACAGCACGGGACTCCAACACAAGGAACGGGACACCAACACAAGGCACAGGACATCAACACAATGCACGGGACATCAACACAAGGCATGGGACACCAACACAAGGCACGAGACACCAACACAACGCACGGGACAAAAACATAAGACACGGGACACCAACACAACGCACGGGATACTAACACAACGCACGGGACACCAACATAATGCACGGGACACCAACACAACGCACGGGATACTAACACAATGCACAGGACACCAACACAAGGCACGGGACAACAACATAAGGCACGGGATACTAACACAACGCATGGGACACCAACACAAGGCACGGGACAACAACATAAGGCACGGGATACTAACACAAGGCACGGGACAACAACATAAGGCACAGGATACTAACACAAGGCACGGGACACCAACACAAGGCACGGGACAACAACATAAGGCACTGGACACCAACACAAGGCACAGGAAACCAACAAAAGGCACGGGACACTAACACAAAGCACAGGACAGCAACACAACGCTTGGGACACCAACATAATGCACGAGACATCAACACAGCGCACGGAACACCAACACAACGCACAGAACACCGACTCAAGGCATTGGACACCAACACAACGCACAGGACACCAAAATGATGCACAGGACACTAACAAAAGGCACGGGACAACAACACAAGGCACGGGACACCAACACAACGCAAGGGACACCAACACAACGTACAGGACACCAACACAAGGCATGGGACATCAAAATAACACAAGACACCAACATAATGCAGGAGAAATCATCACAATGCAAGGGACACCAACACAATGCATGGGACATCAACATAACACAAGAGTCATCAACAAAACGCACAAGACACCAACATAATGCAGGAGAATTCAACACAAAGCACAGGACACCAACACAACACACGGAACACCAACACAACACACGGAACACCAACACAAGGCATGGAACACCAACACAAGGCACAGGACACCAACATAAAGCATGGGACACCAACACAAGGCACAGGACACCAACATAAAGCATGGGACACCAACACAATGCACAAGACAACAACAAAAGGGACACCAACACAACGCAAGGGACACCAACACAACACACGGGACACCAACACAAGGCATGGAACACCAACACAAGGCATGGAACACCAACACAAGGCACAGGACACCAACACAACGCACAAGACAACAACATAAAGCATAAGAACACCAACCCAAGGCATGGGACAATAACAAAAGGCATGGGACACCAACACAACGCACAAGACAACAACACAAGGTAATGGACAACAACACAACGCACGCTACATCAACATAACACAAGAGACATCAACAAAATGCACCAGACAACAACAAAATGCATGAGACACCAACACAATGCACAAGACAACAACACAACGCAAGAGACATCAAGATAACACCAACACAACTCAAGGGACACTAACACAACGCAAGGGACACCAACACAACGCAAAGGGCACCAACATAAGGCATGGAACAACAACACAACGCACAAGACATCAAGACAACAAAACAACACACAAGACATCAACAGAACCCAAGAGACATAACACAACGCACGGGACATCAACACGGTTCAACAGTTCAGCAATGTCGTTCCGTGGACCACCGTGGCCCCGCCTTTATCCGCTGGTTTGAGCATGAGTTGAGTGTTAGATTGGAATGGCACCCACTTCCAGTTAGTCCCCCACCTCCCCAGACCCCCAAACTACCTCATACTGGTAGGACGTCCCCAGGCTATGCTCTGCCCATTCTGCTATGACTCCCCCCCCCTTCTCCTATATCCACATGTTCCGTACGCTGTGTAGGATTGTATATCCTCAGTAATTCATACGTTTTTCTTCTATGATTTCCTCTCTGATTCTCAGTGACCGATCACGTTCTACCATCTATACACTGTTCTGTCCTCTTATGTATACTTCTGTAGGTTCTGGTGAGTACATCTTATATGTCTTGTTTCTGCACATCCACATTGAGCAAGACCCCAGGCGGGTCGCAACGTTCTACTTGTCGCATATCACTGAGGCTCACACAGGCTGTATATAGGGAGGAGAGCATACATGGAGGGCAGCTCACAGCCTGTATATAGGGAGGAGAGCATACATGGAGCGCAGCTCACAGCCTGTATATAGGGAGAAGAGTGTACATGGAGGGCAGCTCACACAGACTGTATATAGGGAGGAGAGGACACATTGGGGCAGCTCACACAGGCTGTATATAGGGAGGAGAGGACACATTGGGGCAGCTCACACAGGCTGTATATAGGGAGGAGAACATACATGGAAGGCAGCTCATACAGGCTGTATATAGGGAGGAGAGCATACATGGAGGGCAGCTCACACAGGCTGTATATAGGGAGGAGAGCATACATGGTGGGCAGCTTACACAGGCTGTATATAGGGAGGAGAGCATACATGGAGCGCAGCTCACAGCCTGTATATAGGGAGGAGAGCATACATGGAGGGCAGCTTACACAGGCTGTATATAGGGAGGAGAGCATACATGGTGGGCAGCTTACACAGGCTGTATATAGGGAGGAGAGCATACATGGAGGGCAGCTTACACAGGCTGTATATAGGGAGGAGAGGACACATGGAGGGCAGCTCACACAGACTGTATATAGGGAGGAGAGCATACATGGAGGGCAGCTTACACAGGCTGTATATAGGGAGGAGAGCATACATGGAGGGCAGCTTACACAGGCTGTATATAGGGAGGAGAGCATACATGGTGGGCAGCTCACACAGGCTGTATATAGGGAGGAGAGGACACATGGAGGGCAGCTCACACAGACTGTATATAGGGAGGAGAGCATACATGGAGCGCAGCTCACAGCCTGTATATAGGGAGGAGAGCATACATGAAGGGCAGCTCACAGCCTGTATATAGGGAGGAGAGCATACATGGAGGGCAGCTCACAGCCTGTATATAGGGAGGAGAGCATACATGGAGGGCAGCTCACAGCCTGTATATAGGGAGGAGAGCATACATGGAGGGCAGCTCACAGCCTGTATATAGGGAGAAGAGTGTACATGGAGGGCAGCTCACACAGGCTGTATAAAGGGGGGAGAGGACACATGGAGGGCAGCTCACACAGGCTGTATATAGGGAGGAGAGGACACATGGAGGGCAGCTCACACAGACTGTATATAGGGAGGAGAGCATACATGGAGCGCAGCTCACAGCCTGTATATAAGGAGGAGAGCATACATGGAGGGCAGCTCACAGCCTGTATATAGGGAGGAGAGCATACATGGAGCGCAGCTCACAGCCTGTATATAGGGAGAAGAGTGTACATGGAGGGCAGCTCACACAGGCTGTATATAGGGAGGAGAGGACACATGGAGGGCAGCTCACACAGGCTGTATATAGGGAGGAGAGGACACATGGAGGGCAGCTCACATAGACTGTATATAGGGAGGAGAGGACACATTGGGGCAGCTCACACAGGCTGTATATAGGGAGGAGAGCATACATGGTGGGCAGCTTACACAGGCTGTATATAGGGAGGAGAGCATACATGGAGGGCAGCTCACAGCCTGTATATAGGGAGGAGAACATACATGGAAGGCAGCTCATACAGGCTGTATATACAGAGGAGAGCATACATGGAAGGCAGATCACACAGGCTGTATATAGGGAGGAGAGCATACATGGTGGGCAGCTTACACAGGCTGTATATAGGGAGGAGAGCATACATGGAGGGCAGCTCACACAGGCTGTATATACAGAGGAGAGCATACATGGAAGGCAGCTCACATCCTGTATATAGGGGGAGAGTGTACATGGAGGGCAGCTCACACAGGCTGTATATAGGGAGGAGAGCATACATGGAGGGCAGCTCACAGCCTGTATATAGGGGGGAGTGTACATGGAGGGCAGCTCACACAGGCTGCATAAAGGAAGGAGAGGATACATGGAGGGCAGCTCACACAGGCTGCATAAAGGAAGGAGAGGATACATGGAGGGCAGCTCACAGCCTGTATATAGGGGGAAGAGTGTACATGGAGGGCAGCTCACACAGGCTGTATATAGGGAGGAGAGCATACATGGAGGACAGCTCATACAGGCTGTATAAAGGGAGGAGAGTGTACATGGAGGGCAGCTTACACAGGCTGTATATACAGAGGAGAGCATACATGGAAGGCAGCTCACATCCTGTATATAGGGAGGAGAGCAAGTATGAAGGGCAGCACAGGCAGCTCACACAGCTCACACATGTTATACATGGAGGGCAGCTCACATAGGCTGTATATAGGGAGGAGAGCATACAAGGAGGGCAGCTCACACAAGCTGTATATAGGGAGGAGAGCACATATAGAGGGCAGCTCACACAGGCTGTATAAAGGGAGGTGGGTATACATGAAGGACAGGTCACACATGCTGCATATAGAGAGGAGAGCATACATGGAGGGCAGCTAACACAGCCTGTTTATAGAAAGGAGGGTATACACCAGTAATGAGTGTGACCATTAGTGATGTCACTGCTGTGTGGTGATTAGTGATGTCACTGCTGTGTGGTGATTAGTGATGTCACTGCTGTGTGGTAATTAGTGATGTCACTGCTGTGTGATTAGTGATGTCACTGCTGTGTGGAGATTAGTGATGTCACTGCTGTGTGATTAGTGATGTCACTGCTGTGTGGTGATTAGTGATGTCACTGCTGTGTGATTAGTGATGTCACTGCTGTGTGGAGATTAGTGATGTCACTGCTGTGTGGTGATTAATGATGTCACTGCTGTGTGGTAATTGGTAATTAGTGATGTCACTGCTGTGTGGTAATTAGTGATGTCACTGCTGTGTGGAGATTAGTGATGTCACTGCTGTGTGGTGATTAGTGATGTCACTGCTGTGTGGTGATTAGTGATGTCACTGCTGTGTGGTAATTAGTGATGTCACTGCTGTGTGATTAGTTACGTCACTACTGTGTGATTAGTGACGTCACTGCTGTGTGGTGATTAGTGACGTCACTGCTGTGTGGTGATTAGTGACGCCACTGCTGTGTGGCGAGTGTGATCATTAATGAGTTGAGTAATTAGTGTGTGCAGTGGGGGGCGGGGCCTGGCTCGGGGATCTCACCAGTGGGGGCGCTGTTCGGGTCTCGCCTCTTACCTTTATTGCTCAGAAGATTCTTCTCTCCTCGGTTTTATCTTCTAAAGCAGAAAACATTAGGAAAAGCTCATTTCTATTGCGCATGCGCACGGCAAAGTGACTGAAGGCTGTGAGAATGCGCAGCGGACGGGAGCTTTACCTAACGCGCAGGCGCAGTAGCGGGAGCTTGCTTCTTATCTGACATGCGCGTATTGCCAGCAGTCTGCGCATGTCTACTAGTAGAGGCATCGCTGTGCGCGTGCGCGTTAGATTCGTCGCTACTGCTCCGCCATATTTGTTGTGGCAGTTATGGCTTACAAAATGTATGTATTAGGAGTGCGGTACCTGATTTGCGGACTGTGACGTCATCATTGCGTCATATCAAGTGTAATCATTACTTACAGCGAATGGGATCATTCAGTGCTGAATACTGCAATGTTATTATAGTAATGTACTGTATGATACGGATAATAGGAGAGGGTGATGCTATACAGAATTGTGGAGAATGGTGATGATAATTTATGTCTGATCACCTACCCCTCCCATCATCATCACCCATCATCACCCACCTGTCACTCATACCTCCAATCATTACCACCCATACCTATCTCCATCCACCTGTCATATCTCCCATCATCACCTATCATACCTACCATCATCTACCGGTCATACCTACCATCATCATCCATATCTCCCATCATGACCCATACCTCCCACCATCACCCATACCTCCCATCACCCATATCTCCCATCATCACCTATACCTCCCACCATCACCCATACCTCCCATCACCCATATCTCCCATCATCACCCATACCTCCCACCATCATCCATATCTCCCACCATCACCCATACCTCCCATCACCCATATCTCCCATCATCACCTATACCTCCCACCATCACCCATATCTCCCATCATCACCCATACCTCCCACCATCATCCATATCTCCCATCATCACCCATACCTCCCACCATTACCCATACCTCCCATCACCCATATCTCCCATCATCACCTATCACCCATACCTCCCACCATCACCCATATCTCCCATCATCACCCATACCTCCCACCATCACCCATATCTCCCATCATCACCCATATCTCCCATCATCACCTATCACCCATACCTCCCACCATCACCCATATCTCCCATCATCACCTATCACCCATACCTCCCACCATCACCCATATCTCCCACCATCACCCATATCTCCCATCACCTATTATCACCCATACCTCCCAACATCACCCATACCTCCCACCATCCCCCATCATCACCCATACCTATCATCACCTCCCATCATCCACCTGTCACTCATACCTCCCATCATCACCCATATCTCCCATCATCACCAATATCTCCCATCATCACCCATACCTCCCACCATCACCTATCATCACCCCCTCCTATCATCCACCTGTCACTCATACTTCCTTTCATCCTCATCTCTTCCTATCACCCATATGTGCTATATATGACATTGCTGCAGTATTATGAGTGATGAGCCTATATGCAGTGTGATGTCATGTATGATGAGATTAGGCTCCGGCTTCCGGTGGGTCCTTTCCTTGTAGGACGGCTGTAGTGCAGGGGTCCGGGGACCTCTGAGCGGGGGCTAACCACTGATCCAGAGTGTCCACCGCCCCAGGACCACTCACCATCACCGACAAATCATCCTCCATTACTGCCAACCACAGGAAGAGGGGACTCCACCAGCAGCACAGATGATTTCAGGAGCGAAGACCATTGATCCTGTGACACATTATATACTGAGCGATGTGCAGGGTTCCCAGCAGCACAGAGGATTTCAGCCTTGTAGGAGGTATATTCTCCCTTCAGAAGGTGATCAGATGGTGCTGGCTGCACGTCCCGGCACCGCGGCACCGACACCACAACATAGGAGCTGAATCTATTTATTAAAAATAAATAAAGAACGTTCTGACAAATATTATAAACATGCAGTATAGAAACCAAGAAACTGGAAGGTGGCCGCCATCTTCACTACCTGTCCACAGAGGGGCGGCTACTCTGCCAGTATTGTCCTCAGGGGGGCGGCTACTCTGCCAATATTGTCCTCAGGGGGGCGACTAATCTGCTAGTATTGTCCTCAGGGGGGCGGCTACTCTGCCAGTATTGTCCTCAGGGGGGCGGCTACTCTGCCAGTATTGTCCTCGGGGGGGGGGGGGCTACTCAGCCAGTATTGTGTCCTCAGGGTGGCGGCTACTCGGCCAGTATTGTCCTCAGGGTGGCAGATACTCGGCCAGTATTGTCCTGGGGGGGGGGGGGCGGCTACTCTGCCAGTATTGTCCTCAGGGGGGCGGCTACTCTGCCAATATTGTCCACAGAGGGGCGGCTACTCTGCCAATATTGTCCTCAGGGGGGCGGCTACTCTGCCAGTATTGTCCTCAGGGTGGCGACTACTTTGCCAGTATTGTCCTCAGGGGGGCGGCTACTCTGCCAGTATTGTCCTCAGGGGGGCGGCTACTCTTCCAGTATTGTCCTCAGGGTGGAGGCTACTCTTCCAGTATTGTCCTCAGGGTGGAGGCTACTCAGCCAGTATTGTGTCCTCAGGGTGGCGGCTACTCGGCCAGTATTGTCCTCAGGGTGGCAGATACTCGGCCAGTATTGTCCTGGGGGGGGGGGGGGGCGGCTACTCTGCCAGTATTGTCCTCAGGGGGGCGGCTACTGTCCCAGTATTGTCCTCAGGGGGAAGGCTACTCTGCCAGTATTGTCCTCAGGGGGCGACTAATCTGCTAGTATTGTCCTCAGGGGGCGGCTACTCTGCCAGTATTGTCCTCAGGGGGGCGACAAATCTGCTAGTATTGTCCTCAGGGGGGCGGCTACTCTGCTAGTATTGTCCTCAGGGGGGCAGCTACTAGGCCAGCATTGTCCTCAGGGGGGAGGCGTCCACTCTGCCAATATTGTCTTCAGGGGGCGGCTACTCTGCCAGTATTGTCCTCAGGGGGCATTGTCCTCAGGGGGAAGGCTACTCTGCTAGTATTATCCTTAGGGAGGCGTCCACTCCGCCAGTATTGTCTTCAGAGGAGCGGCTACTCTGCCAATATTGTCCTCAGGGTGGCAGATACTCGGCCAGTATTGTCCTGGGGGGGTGGCTACTCTGCCAGTATTGTCCTCAGGGGGGCGGCTACTGTCCCAGTATTGTCCTCAGGGGGGCGGCTACTCTGCCAGTATTGTCCTCAGGGGGCGACTAATCTGCTAGTATTGTCCTCAGGGGGCGGCTACACTGCCAGTATTGTCCTCAGGGGGGCGACTAATCTGCTAGTATTGTCCTCAGGGGGCGGCTACTCTGCTAGTATTGTCCTCAGGGGGCGGCTACTCTGCCATTATTGTCCTTAGGGGGGAGGCGTCCACTCTGCCAATATTGTCCTCAGGGGGCGGCTACTCTTCCAGTATTGTCCTCAGGGGGGCGGCTACTCTTCCAGTATTGTCCTCAGGGGGGCGGCTACTCTTCCAGTATTGTCTTCAGGGGGGCGGCTACTCTGCCAGTATTGTCCTTAGGGGGGCGGCTACTCTGCCAGTACTGTCCTCAGGGGGGCGGCTACTCTGCCAGTATTATCCTTAGGGAGGCGTCCACTCCACCAGTATTGTCCTCAGAGGGGCGGCTACTCTGCCAGTATTGTCCTCAGGGGGAGGCTACTCTGCCAGTATTGTCCTCAGGGGGGAGGCTACTCTGCCAGTAATGTCCTCAGGGGGCAGCACTCACATGTGTGTTCTATGGGCAGCTACTCCCCCAGTATTGTCCTCAGGGGTTAGCTACTCCACCAGTATTGTCCTCAGAGGGGTGGCACTAACGTGTGCCCCCATCTGGTGGGTCTTCTCGTGCACCTTCAGGTGATACTTGATGCTGTAGCTGCGGGGGCAGCGGTTGCACTTGTAGGGCCGCTCCCCGGTGTGGACACGGTTGTGGATCTTCAGGGTGTAGGCCTTGGTGAAGCTCTTGTCGCAGACCTCGCATTTGTAGGGTCTGGCGCCTGTGTGGTTTCGGCGGTGCTCTACGAAGGAGGAGCAGTCACTGAAGGCCCGCTCACACTCACTGCACTTGTAGGGCCGCTCCCCCGTGTGAGTGCGCTTGTGGACTGTCAGGTGGGACTTTTCCCGGAAACTCTTGTTGCAGATGGTGCAGAGGTAGGGCTTGGCCCCGGAGTGGACCCTTAGGTGGCGCACCATGGAGGAGTAGTCGCTGAAGCTCTTGGTGCACTCGGTACACTGGTATGGACGCTCTCCGGTGTGAGTCCTCCGGTGGACGCGGAGGTGGGAGATGACGCTAAAGCTCTTGGGGCACTCCAGGCACTGGTAGGGTCTCTCCCCGCTGTGGATCCTCTTGTGCACGGTCAGGAGGTTGTTCTTGGAGAAGCTCTTCTGGCATTCCTGGCACTGGTATGGTTTCTCCCCCGTATGGATTCTCAGATGGACCTTCAGGGTGTAGGACTTGCCGAAGCTCTTCTCGCAGACGTGGCACTTGTGGATCCTCTCAGGGGGAGCGGTCGGCTTGGCTCTCCTGAAGCGCCCGGCCTCGTGCGCCCACTCCTCATGCGTGGTCTTGTGGATCTTCAGTCGGATATTCTGGGAGAAGCGTTTGTCGCACTTGGGGCACTGATAAGGCTTCTCCCCTGTGTGGATTCTTCGGTGAACCTTTAGGTTGTAAGATTTGGTGAAGCCTTTCTTGCAGATGTCACATATGTGCAGCTTCTTTGGAGGAGGGTTGGGGAGGCGGTCGGCGGAGTCTTGCTGGAGAAGTCGCCGCACCTCCTTCAGCCTTCGGTCCAGCCGATTGTGCTGGACCCTCAGGTGCTTCCTCAGGGTGACTTTATCGGAGAAGCCTTTGTCACATTCGGGGCACTTGTATGGGTTCTCCTCGGTGTGGAGTCGGCGGTGAGACTTCAGGTAGTCGGAGCGCGAGAAGCCCTTACCACAGTCCCGGCATATGTATGGCTTCTCCCCAGTGTGAACCCGAGAGTGTATCCGAAGACGATAGCGGCTGGGGAAGGTTTTCTTGCAGATGTTGCAGGGGAAGGCAGCATCGGATTGGCGCTGCTTCCGGTAAGCGTCCAGCAGCACCGATGCAGACTTTCTCTTCATGAAGATCTTTTTCTGGGAGGAGGCGTCCAGGCCGCGACTCATTAGTGGGAAGCCCAACCAGTCCAGGCCACATTCCTCCTTCTTGACCGACTGCTCGCTCACCCCAATTGCGCAGGCTGCCCCTCGTCTCCGCCTTCTCCTCCTGTGGCAGGGAGCTTCATGGAGGACGGGGGGAGGGGAAGCAGATTCCTCCTTTATGATCACTATCCTGATGGACGACATGTCCAAGTTTTCAGGGGGGGAAGGAGCATCTGTAAGAGGGAGGAGCAGTCACGAGTGTGTATATACAGTGAGAAATATAAGTATCTGATCCGCTGCCGATCACCAAACAGGATGGAGAAGGGGGTACCTATAGAATCTATAGAACTTTCCGGATAATCACATCGCAGGATACAAAATTATTCACCATTTTATTCCATAATATAAGGATTTGTACAATAGAAGAAGAGAGGTTCCTATTTGGTGCAGAAACCAATGTTTGCAGTTAGAGAGGTCGGACATTTCCTGGAGGCCTTGGCTATGTGTTTCCTGCTGTCTGTTTCCTCCATAGTTGTCCCGGCTGTGTGTCTCCTCCTCGGTTGTCCCGGCTGTGTGTCTCCTCCTCTGTTGTCCCGGCTGTGTGTCTCCTCCTCGGTTGTCCCGGCTGTGTGTCTCCTCCTCGGTTGTCCCGGCTGTGTGTTTCCTCCTCAGTTGTCCCGGCTGTGTGTTTCCTCCTTAGTTGTCCCGGCTGTGTGTTTCCTCCTTAGTTGTCCCGGCTGTGTGTTTCCTCCTTAGTTGTCCCGGCTGTGTGTTCCCTTCTTAGTTGTCCCGGCTGTGGGTTTCCTCCTTAGTTGTCCCGGCTGTGGGTTTCCTCCTTAGTTGTCCCGGCTGTGGGTTTCCTACTTAGTTGTCCCGGCTGTGGGTTTCCTCCTTAGTTGTCCCGGCTGTGTGTCTCCTCCTTAGTTGTCCCGGCTGTGTGTCTCCTCCTTAGTTGTCCTGGCTGTGTGTTTCCTCCTTAGTTGTCCCGGCTGTGGGTTTCCCTCCTTAGTTGTCCCGGCTGTGTGTCTCCTCCTTAGTTGTCCCGGCTGTGTGTTCCCTCCTTAGTTGTCCCGGCTGTGTGTCTCCTCCTTAGTTGTCTCGGCTGTGTGTTTCCTCCTTAGTTGTCCCGGCTGCTGTGTGTTCCCTCCTTAGCTGTCCCGGCTGTGGGTCTCCTCCTTAGTTGTCCCGGCTGTGGGTTTCCTACTTAGTTGTCCCGGCTGTGGGTTTCCTACTTAGTTGTCCCGGCTGTGTGTCTTCTCCTTAGTTGTCCCAGCTGGGGGTTTCCTACTTAGTTGTCCCGGCTGTGGGTTTCCTACTTAGTTGTCCCGGCTGTGTGTCTTCTCCTTAGTTGTCCCGGCTGTGTGTCTCCTCCTTAGTTGTCCCGGCTGTGTGTCTCCTCTTAGTTGTCCCGGCTGTGGGTTTCCTCCTTAGTTGTCCCGGCTGTGTGTTTCCTCCTTAGTTGTCCCGGCTGTGTGTCTCCTCCTTAGTTGTCCCGGCTGTGTGTTTCCTCCTTAGTTGTCCCGGCTGTGTGTTCCCTCCTTAGTTGTCCCGGCTGTGTGTCTCCTCCTTAGTTGTCCCGGCTGTGTGTTTCCTCCTTAGTTGTCCCGGCTGGGGGTTTCCTCCTTAGTTGTCCCAGCTGAGGGTTTCCTCCTTACTTGTCCCAGCTGTGGGTTTCCTACTTAGTTGTCCCGGCTGTGTGTTTCCTCCTTAGTTGTCCCGGCTGTGGGTTTCCTCCTCAGTTGTCCCGGCTGTGTGTCTCTTCCTTAGTTGTCCCGGCTGTGTGTTTCCTCCTTAGTTGTCCCAGCTGAGGGTTTCCTCCTTACTTGTCCCAGCTGGGGGTTTCCTCCTTAGTTGTCCCGGCTGTGTGTTTCCTCCTTAGTTGTCCCGGCTGTGGGTTTCCTCCTCAGTTGTCCCGGCTGTGTGTCTCTTCCTCAGTTGTCCCGGCTGTGGGTTTCCTCCTTAGTTGTCCCGGCTGTGTGTTTCCTCCTTAGTTGTCCCGGCTGTGGGTTTCCTCCTTAGTTGTCCCGGCTGTGTGTTTCCTCCTTAGTTGTCCCGGCTGTGGGTTTCCTCCTTAGTTGTCCCGGCTGTGTGTTCCAGGTCATTGTCAGCTGGAGGACCCGGCCACCACCCATCCTCACTGCTGTTAATAAGGCAAGGAGGTTGTTGTATCTGGTGATACATGGCTCCATCCATCCCTCCATTCTATATGGTGCAGTTATCCTGTACCCTCTGCAGAAAAGCCCCCAAACTATGTTGCCCCCATCCCATGTTTCATGGTTGGGACTGAGTTCTTGGGGTTGTACTCATCTTGTGTTTCTTCCATTCTCTAATAATTGCACTAACAGTTGTTTCCTTCTCACCAAGCCGCTGCCTAGTGTCCTGTAGCCCATCCCAGCCTTATGCAGATCTACAGTGTTTTCCCTGGTGTCCTTAGACAGCTCTGTGGTCTTAGCCATGGTGGAGAGGTTGGAGTGTGATGACTGTGAGGACAGGTGATTATTATACAGATGGAACAGGTGCAGGTAATCCAGGTAATGAGGGCGGAGGGGGAGGAGCTTCTTATAGAGACACTGACAGCTCTGTGAGCAACAGAATTCCTGCTGGTCGGTCGGCGACCAAATCCTTATTCCATGTAATAAAATGGTGAATAATTATGTATAAATCCTACAATGTGATAATCCGGAATGTTCTATAGATTCTGTCTCTCACAGGTGACGTTATTACCCCCCCCTCCATCCTGTGTAAGTGATCGGCTGTGTATAAAATGCTTGTTTTACCCCCTGTAGTACTCCTGCACACAGCTGAGGGTTTGTTACAATTTATCAGCACAATGTATCAGAACTAGACAGAAGCACAAGTCTCCCTCCCGTCCCGGAGTCCCAGCTGCTTAGCTACACTGGGTGGTCTTTCCTTCCCTGACAGCAATGAGAGGATTGGATTACACACAGAGCCGCAGGACGCCCCCACTTACCCCGCTCCTCCTTCATCCATATTGGGGGGTTCCCTGCGCTTGGAACCAACAGGACGTCGCATCTCTTTGCTGGTAAACCTGAAAGGACAACCAGTAAGGTCAGTCACCAGTATGATGAGTCACCAGTAAGGTCACCAGTATGATGAGTCACCAGTAAGGTCAGTCACCGGTATGATGACTCACCAGTAAGGTCAGTCATCAGTAAGGTCAGTCACCAGTATGATGTGTCACCAGTAAGATGAGGCACCAGTAAGGTCAGTCACCAGTAAGGTCGGTCACCAGTATGATGACTCACCAGTAAGGTCAGTCATCAGTAAGGTCATTCACTGGTATGAGGTGCCACCAGTAAGGTCAATCACCAGTATGATGAGTCACCAGTAAGGTCATTCACTGGTATGAGGTGCCACCAGTAAGGTCAGTCACCAGTAAGGTCAGTCACCAGTATGATGAGTCACCAGTATGATGAGTCACCAGTATGATGAGGCACCAGTAAGGTCAGTCACCAGTAAGGTCGGTCACCAGTATGATGAGTCACCAGTATGGTCAGTCACCAGTATGGTCAGTCACCAGTAAGGTCAGTCACCAGTATGATGTGTCACCAGTAAGATGAGTCACCAGTATGATGAGGCACCAGTAAGGTCAGTCACCAGTAAGGTCGGTCACCAGTATGATGAGTCACCAGTATGGTCAGTCACCAGTATGGTCAGTCACCAGTAAGGTCAGTCACCAGTATGATGAGTCACCAGTAAGGTCGGTCACCAGTATGATGAGTCACCAGTAAGGTCAGTCACCAGTAAGGTCATTCACTGGTATGAGGTGCCACCAGTAAGGTCAGTCACCAGTATGATGAGTCCCCAGTAAGGTCAGTCACCAGTAAGGTCGGTCACCAGTAAGATGAGTCACCAGTATGATGAGTCACCAGTAAGGTCAGTCACCAGTATGATGAGTCACCAGTAAGGTCAGTCACCAGTAAGGTCATTCACTGGTATGAGGTGCCACCAGTAAGGTCAGTCACCAGTATGATGAGTCACCAGTAAGGTCAGTCACCAGTATGATGTGTCACCAGTAAGATGAGTCACCAGTAAGGTCAGTCACCAGTATGATGAGTCACCAGTAAGGTCAGTCACCAGTATGATGAGTCACCAGTAAAGTCAGTCACCAGTATGATGAGTCACCAGTAATGTCAGTCACCAGTATGATGAGTCACCAGTATGATGAGTCACCCAGTATGATGAGTCACCAGTAAGGTCAGTCACCAGTAAGGTCAGTCACCAGTATGATGAGTCACCAGTAAGGTTACTCACCAGTATGATGAGTCACCCGCAATGTCAGTCACCAGTATGATGAGTCACCAGTAAGGTCAGTCACCAGTATGATGTGTCACCAGTATGATGAGTCACCAGTATGATGAGTCACCAGTAAGGTCAGTCACCAGTATGATGTGTCACCAGTATGATGAGTCACCAGTAAGATGAGTCACCAGTAATGTCAGTCACCAGTAATGTCAGTCACCAGTATGATGAGTCACCAGTATGATGAGTCACCAGTAAGGTCGGTCACCAGTATGATGAGTCACCAGTAATGTCACCAGTATGATGAGTCATCAGTATGAGTCAATCACCAGTAAGGTCAGTCACCAGTATGATGAGTCCCAGTATGATGAGTCACCAGTATGATGAGTCCCAGTATGATGAGTCACCAGTAAGGTCAGTCACCAGTATGATGAGTCACCAGTAAGGTCAGTCACCAGTATGATGAGTCCCAGTATGATGAGTCACCAGTAAGGTCCCCAGTAGGTTTATAAAGCAGTCATGTATCATTTCAGTGTCCGGTGAAGTAACCAGACGGTTTATGAGCCGGTAATGGCGGTGGTTGTGTATATGTAGAGATGAGTAACGCGGCTCCTTACAGGGAATGGATCCCCGCCGGCCCAGTGTGATGGAACCCCCTCCCCTCTGTGACCCGGCTCCATTCATTCTGATGGGGCACAACACAGCGGGGAGATCATCAAACCACGGGCCCATCCCCGCTGCTTCATGCTGGGCCGGTGCTCGGGAACAGACCGGCACCGCACACGGGAACTGGGCGGAAGTTCAAATAAAGGACCACGGCATCGGCCTCCCCGCACCCGTCTATTCACTTTAAGGGTCATACGAGGTGGAGCCCTCAGCTTTATAGTCCGGCCGTGTGGAGAAGGTGGACACAGAAGCGCCCAGAGACCATAAATATAGCCTGCAGTGGACGTTCTCCGGGCGCTCCTCGGCTACATCCACGCGGCCGGATTATAAAGCTGATCACTTGGCTTCGTATGAACCCTGATGAAGCCGCTTCACTCATCTCTGCTTGTATGACGAAGTAAGGAACGTACAATCAGATATATATATATATATACACAGTAACTGCTCTTCTCCACCATAGATCTGGTCACCTCCTGGTTTCCCCTCTGACCTGTGACCCCGCAGCTGCCGGCCAGACACTTTCCCACAATCCCCCTCACTTGCAGGTAAAGTGAAAACCAGATCATGTGACTGCTACTAAACTGAGCATGTGCGACCCAACCTGGTGGATGCCCGGCAGACCGTAACCAAGGGCAACAAGGGGTACTCTGGTGTCCGGCCTCAATCGCTGATTGGCTGAACTTGCTGGTGGAAGGCAGCACGGTGGAAGGGATCAGTAGGATAGCGGCACAGGAGCCGGGGAGGTAAGTGTTATTATCCTATCCCCCAGCATATCACAATAAGGACCCCTGCCCGGAGGACCTCTTTACAGTGAACTTCAATCAAACTTCTGACATGTACTGGCATAATTTGTATCAGTGGGGGTCCGGGTAGTGAGACCCCGACAATCTCCGCTATAACTGCTCTGAGTATAAGACAGAATGAAACTGGAAGCCTATGGAACGTCCGTCAACCAGACGGCTCATACACTTCCATTATAACGGTAGCACGTTCCCACTAGCAGCGATGAAGGGGAGAGCGCGTCTGCCCCTGCCTTATAGCGATCAGTGGGGATCTCAGCACCCAGACCCTATAAGCTGCTCACCTGTAAAGGTGGGGGGCGGGGGGGAAGGCTCTTTCTGAAAATATGGAGAAGGGAGGCCGTCTGCACAGCTGTTATCTGTACTCGGGGTGGTTGCATATCCTCCCACTAGAGGGCGCCTCCCCAGGACAGCTGTTATCTATATTCAGGTGTTATATATCCTCCCACTAGAGGGCGCCTCCCCAGGACAGCTCTTATCTATATTCAGGTATTATATATCCCCCCACTAGAGGTCGCCTCCCCAGGACAGCTGTTATCTATATTCAGGTGTGGGTGTGGATATCCTCCCACTAGAGGGCGCCTCCCCAGGACAGCTCTTATCTATATTCAGGTGTTATATATCCTCCCACTAGAGGGCGCCTCCCCAGGACGGCTGTTATCTATATTCAGGTGTGGATATCCTCCCACTAGAGGGCGCCTCCCCAGGACGGCTATTATCTATATTCAGGTGTGGGTGTGGATATCCTCTCACTAGAGGGCGCCTCCCCAGGACGGCTGTTATCTATATTCAGGTGTTATATATCCTCCCACTAGAGGGCGCCTCCCCAGGACGGCTGTTATCTATATTCAGGTGTTATATATCCTCCCACTAGAGGGCGCCTCCCCAGGACAGCTGTTATCTATATTCAGGTGTGGATATCCTCCCACTAGAGGGCGCCTCCCCAGGACGGCTGTTATCTATATTCAGGTGTGGGTGTGGATATCCTCCCACTAGAGGGCGCCTCCCCAGGACGGCTGTTATCTATATTCAGGTGTGGGTGTGGATATCCTCCCACTAGAGGGCGCCTCTCCAGGACAGCTGTTATCTATATTCAGGTGTTATATATCCTCCCACTAGAGGGCGCCTCCCCAGGACGGCTGTTATCTATATTCAGGTGTGGGTGTGGATATCCTCCCACTAGAGGGCGCCTCCCCAGGACAGCTGTTATCTATATTCAGGTGTGGGTGTGGATATCCTCCCACTAGAGGGCGCCTCCCCAGGACAGCTGTTATCTATATTCAGGTGTTATATATCCCCCCACTAGAGGGCGCCTCTCCAGGACAGCTGTTATCTATATTCAGGTGTGGGTGTGGATATCCTCTCACTAGAGGGCGCCTCCCCAGGACGGCTGTTATCTATATTCAGGTGTGGGTGTGGATATCCTCTCACTAGAGGGCGCCCCCCCAGGACAGCTGTTATCTATATTCAGGTGTTATATATCCTCCCACTAGAGGGCGCCTCTCCAGGACAGCTGTTATCTATATTCAGGTGTGGATATCCTCCCACTAGGGGGCGCCTCCCCAGGACAGCTGTTATCTATATTCAGGTGTGGGTGTGGATATCCTCCCACTAGAGGGCGCCTCCCCAGGACGGCTGTTATCTATATTCAGGTGTTATATATCCTCCCACTAGAGGGCGCCTCCCCAGGACGGCTGTTATCTATATTCAGGTGTGGGTGTGGATATCCTCTCACTAGAGGGCGCCTCCCCAGGACAGCTGTTATCTATATTCAGGTGTTATATATCCTCCCACTAGAGGGCGCCTCTCCAGGACGGCTGTTATCTATATTCAGGTGTGGATATCCTCCCACTAGGGGGCGCCTCCCCAGGACAGCTGTTATCTATATTCAGGTGTGGGTGTGGATATCCTCCCACTAGAGGGCGCCTCCCTAGGACAGCTGTTATCTATATTCAGGTGTTATATATCCTCCCACTAGAGGGCGCCTCCCCAGGACAGCTGTTATCTATATTCAGGTGTTATATATCCTCCCACTAGAGGGCGCCTCCCCAGGACGGCTGTTATCTATATTCAGGTGTGGATATCCTCCCACTAGAGGGCGCCTCCCCAGGATGGCTGTTATCTATATTCAGGTGTTATATATCCTCCCACTAGAGGGCGCCTCCCCAGGACGGCTGTTATCTATATTCAGGTGTTATATATCCTCCCACTAGAGGGCGCCTCTCCAGGACAGCTGTTATCTATATTCAGGTGTGGATATCCTCCCACTAGAGGGCGCCTCCCCAGGACGGCTGTTATCTATATTCAGGTGTGGGTGTGGATATCCTCCCACTAGAGGGCGCCTCCCCAGGACAGCTGTTATCTATATTCAGGTGTGGGTGTGGATATCCTCCCACTAGAGGGCGCCTCCCCAGGACAGCTGTTATCTATATTCAGGTGTTATATATCCTCCCACTAGAGGGCGCCTCCCCAGGACAGCTGTTATCTATATTCAGGTGTTATATATCCTCCCACTAGAGGGCGCCTCCCCAGGACAGCTGTTATCTATATTCAGGTGTTATATATCCTCCCACTAGGGGGCGCCTCCCCAGGACGGCTGTTATCTATATTCAGGTGTTATATATCCTCCCACTAGAGGGCGCCTCTCCAGGACAGCTGTTATCTATATTCAGGTGTGGGTGTGGATATCCTCCCACTAGAGGGCGCCTCCCCAGGACAGCTGTTATCTATATTCAGGTGTGGGTGTGGATATCCTCCCACTAGAGGGCGCCTCCCCAGGACAGCTGTTATCTATATTCAGGTGTTATATATCCTCCCACTAGAGGGCGCCTCCCCAGGACGGCTGTTATCTATATTCAGGTGTGGGTGTGGATATCCTCCCACTAGAGGGCGCCTCCCCAGGACAGCTGTTATCTATATTCAGGTGTGGGTGTGGATATCCTCCCACTAGAGGGCGCCTCTCCAGGACGGCTGTTATCTATATTCAGGTGTTATATATCCTCCCACTAGAGGGCGCCTCCCCAGGACGGCTGTTATCTATATTCAGGTGTTATATATCCTCCCACTAGAGGGCGCCTCCCCAGGACGGCTGTTATCTATATTCAGGTGTTATATATCCTCCCACTAGAGGGCGCCTCCCCAGGACAGCTGTTATCTATATTCAGGTGTGGGTGTGGATATCCTCCCACTAGAGGGCGCCTCCCCAGGACGGCTGTTATCTATATTCAGGTGTTATATATCCTCCCACTAGAGGGCGCCTCCCCAGGACAGCTGTTATCTATATTCAGGTGTTATATATCCTCCCACTAGAGGGCGCCTCCCCAGGACAGCTGTTATCTATATTCAGGTGTTATATATCCTCCCACTAGAGGGCGCCTCCCCAGGACAGCTGTTATCTATATTCAGGTGTTATATATCCTCCCACTAGAGGGCGCCTCCCCAGGACGGCTGTTATCTATATTCAGGTGTGGATATCCTCCCACTAGAGGGCGCCTCCCCAGGACGGCTGTTATCTATATTCAGGTGTTATATATCCTCCCACTAGAGGGCGCCTCCCCAGGACAGCTGTTATCTATATTCAGGTGTTATATATCCTCCCACTAGAGGGCGCCTCCCCAGGACAGCTGTTATCTATATTCAGGTGTTATATATCCTCCCACTAGAGGGCGCCTCCCCAGGACGGCTGTTATCTATATTCGGTATCTTTATATCTTGTTCTTCTTTGTATAACCATCAGTTTTTACACTATTGGGGAGATTCATCTATATTTATATGGTGTAAAGTGAGACTGGCTCAGTCGCCCCCGGCAACCAATCAGAATCCACCTTTCATCCCTCACAGACTCTTGGGAAAATGAAAGGTGGAATCTGATTGGTTGCCGGGGGCGACTGAGCCGGTCTCACTTTACACCATGTTTTTTAATCAGCTATTGTGTCTGTAACTATTTATCCCCGTTTTAGCAGGTGAGGAGGAGGGGCTTCAGTAGCTCCTCCCCCTCCTGATGTGATGTCAGGTTACCTGTAGTACTGCTGTGGCCGGCCTCCCCCAGTGATGTCACTGCCTCGTAGTTCTCCTTCATCACGGTGCGGTACAGCTCCTTCTGCCAGTCCTGCAGCCACAGCCACTCCCCCTCCGAGAAGTACACCGCCACGTCCTCAAATGTGATTGGGCCCTGAGGGTGGGGGAGGGGCAGTTAGTGACCGGGGCCCGGACGGGGCCCAATGCCGCTCAGATCCTCTCTACCTTCTGGTCACATCCAGAGTGCAGGTCTCACTGCCGCTCCCTGCTGGTTCAAGCTCTGCTGCACTGCATTGTGGGAGATGTAGTGACACTTACCGTGTTACAGACGTCCTCCAGCTCCATCTGTCTCTCCGAGCCTACAGGATAGCAAGACATCATGAGGAGGAGAGTAGTGATGTGTACAGGAGGATGATGGGAGGAGTAGTGATGTGTACAGGAGGATGATGGGAGGAGTATTGATGTGTACAGGATGATGATGGGAGGAGTAGTGATGTGTATAGGAGGATGATGGGAGGAGTAGTGATGTGTATAGGAGGATGATGGGAGGAGTAGTGATGTATACAGGAGGAGGATGGGAGGAGTAGTGATGTGTACAGGAGGATGATGGGAGGAGTAGTGATGTGTACAGGAGGATGATGGGAGGAGTAGTGATGTATACAGGAGGATGATGGGAGGAGTAGTGATGTGTATAGGAGGATGATGGGAGGAGTAGTGATGTGTATAGGAGGATGATGGGAGGAGTAGTGATGTATACAGGAGGATGATGGGAGGAGTAGTGATGTATACAGGAGGATGATGGGAGGAGTAGTGATGTGTACAGGAGGATGATGGGAGTAGTGATGTGTACAGGAGGAGGATGGGAGGAGTAGTGATGTGTACAGGAGGATGATGGGAGGAGTAGTGATGTGTATAGGAGGATGATGGGAGGAGTAGTGATGTGTATAGGAGGATGATGGGAGTAGTGATGTATACAGGAGGATGATGGGAGGAGTAGTGATGTGTATAGGAGGAGGATGGGAGGAGTAGTGATGTGTATAGGAGGAGTAGTGATGCGTATAGGAGGATGATGGGAGGAGTAGTGATGTGTATAGGAGGATGATGGGAGGAGTAGTGATGTGTATAGGAGGATAGGAGGAGTAGTGATGTGTACAGGAGGATGATGGGAGGAGTAGTGATGTGTACAGGAGGATGATGGGAGGAGTAGTGATGTGTATAGGAGGAGGATGGGAGGAGTATGATGGGAGGAGTAGTGATGTGTACAGGAAGAGGATGGGAGTAGTGATGTATACAGGAGGATGATGGGAGGAGTAGTGATGTATACAGGATGATGATGGGAGGAGTAGTGATGTGTATAGGAGGATGATGGGAGGAGTAGTGATGTATACAGGAGGATGATGGGAGGAGTAGTGATGTATACAGGATGATGATGGGAGGATTAGTGATGTGTACAGGAGGATGATGGGAGGAGTAGTGATGTGTACAGGAGGATGATGGGAGGAGTAGTGATGTGTATAGGAGGATGATGGGAGGAGTAGTGATGTATACAGGAGGATGATGGGAGGAGTAGTGATGTGTATAGGAGGATGATGGGAGTAGTGATGTATACAGGAGGATGATGGGAGGAGTAGTGATGTGTATAGGAGGAGGATGGGAGGAGTAGTGATGTGTATAGGAGGATGATGGGAGGAGTAGTGATGTGTATAGGAGGATGATGGGAGGAGTAGTGATGTGTATAGGAGGATGATGGGAGGAGTAGTGATGTGTACAGGAGGATGATGGGAGGAGTAGTGATGTGTATAGGAGGATGGGAGGAGTAGTGATGTGTACAGGAAGATGATGGGAGGAGTAGTGATGTGTACAGGAGGATGGGAGGAGTAGTGATGTGTACAGGATGATGGTAGGAGTAGTGATGTGTACAGGATGATGGGAGGAGTAGTGATGTGTACAGGAGGACGATGGGAGGAGTAGTGATGTATACAGGATGATGGGAGGAGTAGTGATGTATAGAGGAGGAGGATGGGAGGAGTAGTGATGTGTACAGGAGGATGATGGGAGGAGTAGTGATGTATACAGGATGATGGTAGGAGTAGTGATGTGTACAGGATGATGGGAGGAGTAGTGATGTGTACAGGAGGATGATGGGAGGAGTAGTGATGTGTACAGGATGATGGGAGGAGTAGTGATGTATACAGGATGATGGGAGGAGTAGTGATGTGTACAGGAGGATGATGGGAGGAGTAGTGATGTGTACAGGATGATGGGAGGAGTAGTGATGTATAGAGGAGGAGGATGGGAGGAGTAGTGATGTGTACAGGATGATGGGAGGAGTAGTGATGTATACAGGATGATGGGAGGAGTAGTGATGTGTACAGGAGGATGATGGGAGGAGTAGTGATGTGTATAGGAGGATGGGAGGAGTAGTGATGTATAGAGGAGGAGGATGGGAGGAGTAGTGATGTATACAGGAGGATGATGGGAGGAGTAGTGATGTATACAGGAGGATGATGGGAGGAGGAGTGATGTGTATATGAGGATGATGGGAGGAGTAGTGATGTGTACAGGATGATGGGAGGAGTAGTGATGTGTACAGGATGATGGGAGGAGTAGTGATGTATACAGGAGGATGATGGGAGGAGTAGTGATGTGTACAGGAGGATGGGAGGAGTAGTGATGTGTACAGGAGGATGATGGGAGGAGTAGTGATGTGTACAGGAGGATGATGGGAGGAGTAGTGATGTCTACAG
This sequence comes from Dendropsophus ebraccatus, assembly GCA_027789725.1. Taxonomy (NCBI): domain Eukaryota; kingdom Metazoa; phylum Chordata; class Amphibia; order Anura; family Hylidae; genus Dendropsophus; species Dendropsophus ebraccatus. The sequence continues at coordinate 3,344,563 of JAQFWZ010000005.1, forward strand.
GATGATGATGGGAGGAGTAGTGATGTATACAGGATGATGGGAGGAGTAGTGATGTATACAGGATGATGGGAGGAGTAGTGATGTATACAGGATGATGGGAGGAGTAGTGATGTGTACAGGAGGATGGGAGGAGTAGTGATGTATACAGGATGATGGGAGGAGTAGTGATGTGTACAGGAGGATGATGGGAGGAGTAGTGATGTGTACAGGAGGATGATGGGAGGAGTAGTGATGTGTACAGGAGGATGGGAGGAGTAGTGATGTGTATAGGAGGATGATGGGAGGAGTAGTGATGTATACAGGATGATGGGAGGAGTAGTGATGTATACAGGATGATGGGAGGAGTAGTGATGTGTACAGGAGGATGATGGGAGGAGTAGTGATGTGTACAGGAGGATGATGGGAGGAGTAGTGATGTGTACAGGAGGATGGGAGGAGTAGTGATGTGTATAGGAGGATGATGGGAGGAGTAGTGATGTATACAGGATGATGGGAGGAGTAGTGATGTGTACAGGATGATGGGAGGAGTAGTGATGTGTACAGGAGGATGATGGGAGGAGTAGTGATGTGTACAGGAGGATGATGGGAGGAGTAGTGATGTGTACAGGATGATGGGAGGAGTAGTGATGTGTACAGGAGGATGATGGGAGGAGTAGTGATGTGTACAGGATGATAGGAGGAGTAGTGATGTATACAGGAGGATGATGGGAGGAGTAGTGATGTGTATAGGATGATGGGAGGAGTAGTGATGTGTACAGGATGATGGGAGGAGTAGTGATGTGTACAGGAGGATGATGGGAGGAGTAGTGATGTATACAGGATGATGGGAGGAGTAGTGATGTGTACAGGAGGATGGGAGGAGTAGTGATGTGTACAGGAGGATGATGGGAGGAGTAGTGATGTGTACAGGAGGATGATGGGAGGAGTAGTGATGTGTACAGGAGGATGATGGGAGGAGTAGTGATGTGTACAGGAGGATGATGGGAGGAGTAGTGATGTGTACAGGAGGATGATGGGAGGAGTAGTGATGTGTACAGGATGATGGGAGGAGTAGTGATGTGTACAGGAGGATGATGGGAGGAGTAGTGATGCGTACAGGAGGATGATGGGAGGAGTAGTGATGTGTACAGGATGATGGGAGGAGTAGTGATGTGTACAAGAGGATGATGGGAGGAGTAGTGATGTGTACAGGAGGATGATGGGAGGAGTAGTGATGTGTACAGGAGGATGATGGGAGGAGAAGTGATGTGTACAGGATGATGGGAGGAGTAGTTATGTGTACAGGAGGATGATGGGAGGAGTAGTGATGTGTACAGGAGGATGATGGGAGGAGTAGTGATGTATACAGGATGATGGGAGGAGTAGTGATGTGTACAGGAGGATGATGGGAGGAGTAGTGATGTGTACAGGAGGATGGGAGGAGTAGTGATGTATATAGGAGGATTGGAGGAGTAGTGATGTATACAGGATGATGGGAGGAGTAGTGATGTGTACAGGATGATAGGAGGAGTAGTGATGTGTATAGGAGGATTGGAGGAGTAGTGATGTGTACAGGATGATGGGAGGAGTAGTGATGTGTATAGGAGGATTGGAGGAGTAGTGATGTGTACAGGATGATGGGAGGAGTAGTGATGTGTATAGGAGGATGGGAGGAGTAGTGATGTGTACAGGAGGATGATGGGAGGAGTAGTGATGTATACAGGAGGATGATGGGAGGAGTAGTGATGTGTATAGGAGGATGATGGGAGGATTAGTGATGTGTACAGGAGGATGATGGGAGGAGTAGTGATGTATACAGGAGGATGATGGGAGGATTAGTGATGTGTACAGGAGGATGATGGGAGGAGTAGTGATGTATACAGGAGGATGATGGGAGGAGTAGTGATGTGTACAGGAGGATGATGGGAGGAGTAGTGATGTATACAGGAGGATGATGGGAGGATTAGTGATGTATACAGGAGGATGATGGGAGGAGTAGTGATGTGTACAGGAGGATGATGGGAGGATTAGTGATGTGTACAGGAGGATGATGGGAGGAGTAGTGATGTGTACAGGAGGATGATGGGAGGATTAGTGATGTGTACAGGAGGATGATGGGAGGAGTAGTGATGTGTACAGGAGGATGATGGGAGGATTAGTGATGTGTACAGGAGGATGATGGGAGGAGTAGTGATGTATACAGGAGGATGATGGGAGGATTAGTGATGTGTACAGGAGGATGATGGGAGGAGTAGTGATGTATACAGGAGGATGATGGGAGGAGTAGTGATGTGTACAGGAGGATGATGGGAGGAGTAGTGATGTATACAGGAGGATGATGGGAGGATTAGTGATGTATACAGGAGGATGATGGGAGGAGTAGTGATGTGTACAGGAGGATGATGGGAGGATTAGTGATGTGTACAGGAGGATGATGGGAGGAGTAGTGATGTGTACAGGAGGATGATGGGAGGAGTAGTGATGTGTATAGGATAGATAATGGGAGATTGTACTTGAGGGATCATGGCGGCTAAACACATATGTGACGTCATCATCGCTCACCTCCCGGTGTTAGCAGCTGTTTGATTACGTCATGGCTCACTAATGACACCTGGTGACGTCACCGTCGGAGTTCTCAGAGAGGATGAGCTAGCCAGCTGTCTACAGCACGGAGCTCCTGCCGGAAGTGACATCACGGGGAGCAGATGAGGCCACACAGTGTATTAGACTTCGGCAACATGGCCGCACCTCACCGCAGAGATTTAGAACACGTAGAGAGAAACCTGGACTACAGCAATATGGCGGCCGCCAGAGCTGCAGACACTACTGCACCACATGACAATATGGCTTATTGCACCTGCGCAGTGGCCTGAAGATGAAGCGGAAGTGACCGGAGATCGGTGAGAGATGTGGACAGGACGACCAGCACCGAGATGGGGACGAGTCGGGACCGGGCTCCGTGCACTCGTGCTGTCCGGTCACTGAGAGCCGCGGGGAATTATGGGGGAGGTTTAACGTATCCCACTGTACGCCGAGGTGTCAGGGTCACATGGCGCCGGGCTCTGATCATGTGATCGGGACGATGGGACTGCATGGCGGCGATACCGGACGGGAGACTGCGGCTTCTGTCTGTGCTGAGCGGCCTGCTGTGAGAGGGGGAGGAGGAGCTGCCTTATGTACAGAGAGGGGAGGAGCTGTCATACTGTGGGCTGTACCATCATATACAGAGAGGGGAGGAGCTATCCTACTGTGGGCTGTACCATCATATACAGAGAGGGGGAGGAGCTATCATACTGTGGGCTGTACCATCATATAGAGAGAGGGGAGGAGCTATCCTACTGTGGGCTGTACCATCATATACAGAGAGGGAGAGGAGCTATCCTACTGTGGGCTGTACCATTATTATACAGAGGGGGGGAGAAGCTATCCCACTGTGGGCTGTACCATTATTATACAGAGAGGGGGAGGAGCTATCCTACTGTGGGCTGTACCATCATATAGAGAGAGGGGAGGAGCTATCATACTGTGGGCTGTACCATCATATAGAGAGAGGGGAGGAGCTATCCTACTGTGGGCTGTACCATCATATAGAGAGAGGGAGAGGAGCTATCCTACTGTGGGCTGTACCATCATATACAGAGAGGGGGAGGAGCTATCCTACTGTGGGCTGTACCACCATATACAGAGAGGGGAGGAGCTATCATACTGTGGGCTGTACCATCATATAGAGAGAGGGGAGGAGCTATCATACTGTGGGCTGTACCATTATATATATAGAGAGGGGAGGAGCTATCACTGTGGGCTGTACCATCATATACATAGAGGGGAGGAGCTATCCTACTGTGGGCTGTACCATTATATACAGAGAGGGGAGGAGCTATCATACTGTGGGCTGTACCATTATATAGAGAGGGGAGGAGCTATCATACTGTGGGCTGTACCATATACAGAGAGGGGGAGGAGCTATCCTACTGTGGGCTGTACCATCATATACAGAGAGTGGGAGGAGCTATCATACTGTGGGCTGTACCATCATATAGAGAGAGGGGAGGAGCTATCATACTGTGGGCTGTACCATCATATACAGAGAGGGGGAGGAGCTATCATACTGTGGGCTGTACCATCATATACAGAGCGGGGGAGGAGCTATCCTACTGTGGGCTGTACCATTATATACAGAGAGGGGGAGGAGCTATCCTACTGTGGGCTGTACCATTATATACAGAGAGGGGAGGAGCTATCATACTGTGGGCTGTACCATCATATACAGAGAGGGGGAGGAGCTATCCTATTGTGGGCTGTACCATTATATACAGAGAGGGGAGGAGCTATCATACTGTGGGCTGTACCATCATATACAGAGAGGGGAGGAGCTATCATACTGTGGGCTGTACCATCATATAGAGAGAGGGGAGGAGCTATCATACTGTGGGCTGTACCATCATATACAGAGAGGGGAGGAGCTATCTTACTGTGGGCTGTACCATTATATAGAGAGAGAGGGGAGGAGCTATCACTGTGGGCTGTACCATCATATACAGAGAGGGGAGGAGCTATCTTACTGTGGGCTGTACCATTATATAGAGAGAGAGGGGAGGAGCTATCACTGTGGGCTGTACCATCATATACATAGAGGGGAGGAGCTATCCTACTGTGGGCTGTACCATTATATACAGAGAGGGGAGGAGCTATCCTGTGGGCTGTACCATTATATACAGAGAGGGGGAGGAGCTATCATACTGTGGGCTGTACCATCATATACATAAGCGGGAGGAGCTATCATACTGTGGGCTGTACCATTATTTTACAGAGAGGGGAGGAGCTATCCTACTGTGGGCTGTACCATATACAGAGAGGGGGAGGAGCTATCCTACTGTGGGCTGTACCATTATATACAGAGAGGGGAGGAGCTATCATACTGTGGGCTGTACCATCATATACAGAGAGGGGGAGGAGCTATCCTATTGTGGGCTGTACCATTATATACAGAGAGGGGAGGAGCTATCATACTGTGGGCTGTACCATCATATACAGAGAGGGGAGGAGCTATCATACTGTGGGCTGTACCATCATATAGAGAGAGGGGAGGAGCTATCATACTGTGGGCTGTACCATCATATACAGAGAGGGGAGGAGCTATCCTACTGTGGGCTCTACCATCATATACAGAGAGGGGAGGAGCTATCTTACTGTGGGCTGTACCATTATATAGAGAGAGAGGGGAGGAGCTATCACTGTGGGCTGTACCATCATATACATAGAGGGGAGGAGCTATCCTACTGTGGGCTGTACCATTATATACAGAGAGGGGAGGAGCTATCCTGTGGGCTGTACCATTATATACAGAGAGGGGGAGGAGCTATCATACTGTGGGCTGTACCATCATATACATAAGCGGGAGGAGCTATCATACTGTGGGCTGTACCATTATTATACAGAGAGGGGAGGAGCTATCCTACTGTGGGCTGTACCATATACAGAGAGGGGGAGGAGCTATCCTACTGTGGGCTGTACCATCATATACAGAGAGTGGGAGGAGCTATCATACTGTGGGTGTACCATCATATAGAGAGAGGGGAGGAGCTATCATACTGTGGGCTGTACCATATACAGAGGGGGAGGAGCTATCCTACTGTGGGCTGTACCATCATATACAGAGAGTGGGAGGAGCTATCATACTGTGGGCTGTACCATCATATAGAGAGAGGGGAGGAGCTATCATACTGTGGGCTGTACCATCATATACAGAGAGGGGGAGGAGCTATCCTACTGTGGGCTGTACCATCATATACAGAGCGGGGGAGGAGCTATCCTACTGTGGGCTGTACCATTATATACAGAGAGGGGGAGGAGCTATCCTACTGTGGGCTGTACCATTATATACAGAGAGGGGAGGAGCTATCATACTGTGGGCTGTACCATCATATACAGAGAGGGGGAGGAGCTATCCTATTGTGGGCTGTACCATTATATACAGAGAGGGGAGGAGCTATCATACTGTGGGCTGTACCATCATATACAGAGAGGGGAGGAGCTATCATACTGTGGGCTGTACCATCATATAGAGAGAGGGGAGGAGCTATCATACTGTGGGCTGTACCATCATATACAGAGAGGGGAGGAGCTATCCTACTGTGGGCTCTACCATCATATACAGAGAGGGGAGGAGCTATCTTACTGTGGGCTGTACCATTATATAGAGAGAGAGGGGAGGAGCTATCACTGTGGGCTGTACCATCATATACATAGAGGGGAGGAGCTATCCTACTGTGGGCTGTACCATTATATACAGAGAGGGGAGGAGCTATCCTGTGGGCTGTACCATTATATACAGAGAGGGGGAGGAGCTATCATACTGTGGGCTGTACCATCATATACATAAGCGGGAGGAGCTATCATACTGTGGGCTGTACCATTATTATACAGAGAGGGGAGGAGCTATCCTACTGTGGGCTGTACCATATACAGAGAGGGGGAGGAGCTATCCTACTGTGGGCTGTACCATCATATACAGAGAGTGGGAGGAGCTATCATACTGTGGGCTGTACCATATACAGAGGGGGAGGAGCTATCCTACTGTGGGCTGTACCATCATATACAGAGAGTGGGAGGAGCTATCATACTGTGGGCTGTACCATCATATAGAGAGAGGGGAGGAGCTATCATACTGTGGGCTGTACCATCATATACAGAGAGGGGGAGGAGCTATCCTACTGTGGGCTGTACCATCATATACAGAGCGGGGGAGGAGCTATCCTACTGTGGGCTGTACCATTATATACAGAGAGGGGGAGGAGCTATCATACTGTGGGCTGTACCATTATATACAGAGAGGGGAGGAGCTATCATACTGTGGGCTGTACCATCATATACAGAGAGGGTGAGGAGCTATCCTATTGTGGGCTGTACCATTATATACAGAGAGGGGAGGAGCTATCCTACTGTGGGCTGTACCATTATATACAGAGAGGGGGAGGAGCTATCCTACTGTGGGCTGTACCATCATATACAGAGAGGGGGAGGAGCTATCCTACTGTGGGCTGTACCATCATATACAGAGAGGGGGAGGAGCTATCCTACTGTGGGCTGTACCATCATATACAGAGAGGGAGAGGAGCTATCCTACTGTGGGCTGTACCATTATTATACAGAGGGGGGGAGAAGCTATCCCACTGTGGGCTGTACCATTATTATACAGAGAGGGGGAGGAGCTATCCTACTGTGGGCTGTACCATCATATACAGAGAGGGGGAGGAGCTATCCTACTGTGGGCTGTACCATCAAATACAGATAGGGGGAGGAGCTATCATACTGTGGGCTGTACCACTATATACGGATAGGGGGAGGAGCTATCCTACTGTGGGCTGTACCTTTATATTCAGAAGGGGGAGGAGCTATCCTACTGTGGGCTGTACCATTATAGACAGAGAGGGGGAGGAGCTATCCTACTGTGGGCTGTACCATCATATACAGAAGGGGGAGGAGCTATCATACTGTGGGATGTAGCGTTATAGACAGAGAGGGGAAGGAGCTATCATACTGTGGGTTGTACCATTATATACAGAGAGGGGGAGGAGCTATCATACTGTGGGCTGTACCATTATATACAGAGAGGGGGAGGAGCTATCATACTGTGGGCTGTACCATCATATACAGAGAGGGGGAGGAGCTATCATACTGTGGGCTGTACCATTATATACAGAGAGGGGAAGGAGCTATTATACTGTGGCCTGTACCATTATATACAGGAAGGATACTTTGGGCTGTGCTATAGACATAGGCTGTACCATTGCTCAGTGATGGGGGGGCTATCCTCAGACATCCTCTGATATGTAATGGAGTTACTCTGACTGGTCATTCCTCTTTCTGTCCCCAGGTGGAGCTGTTGGCCGCCCAGCATTGTCTTGGTTTCTCCACCGGGACCAGTCGGGTGTTAGAGGATGGACACTTCTCAGCGGGTAGGTTACCCGATGGTGGAGGACAGCCCCAATAACAGCTTCTGGAGACAACAACAGAGTCTGCTGGGCGGGGCTTATGTTCCTGTGTAGGTGTTGCTGGGCGGGGCTTGTGTTTCTGTGGTGTTGTCACTGGGTGGGGCTTGTGTTTCTGTGCTGTCACTGGGCGGGGCTTGTGTTTCTGTGCTGTCACTGGGCGGGGCTTGTGTTTCTGTGGTGTTGTCACTGGGTGGGGCTTGTGTTTCTGTGGTGTCACTGGGCGGGGCTTGTGTTTCTGTGGTGTCACTGGGCGGCACTTGTGTATCTGTGTTGTCGCTGGGCGGGGCTTGTGTTTCTGTCGTGTTGTCGCTGGGCGGGGCTTGTGTTTCTGTCGTGTTGTCACTGGGTGGGGCTTGTGTTTCTGTGGTGTCACTGGGCAGGGCTTGTGTTTCTGTGTTGTCACTGGGCGGGGCTTGTGTTTCTGTGGTGTCACTGGGCAGGGCTTGTGTTTCTGTGGTGTCACTGGGCGGCACTTGTGTATCTGTGGTGTCTCTGGGCGGGGCTTCTGTTTCTGTGGTGTCACTGGGCGGGGCTTGTGTTTCTGTGGTGTCACTGGGCAGGGCTTGTGTTTCTGTGGTGTCACTGGGCAGGGCTTGTGTTTCTGTAGTGTCACTGGGCGGCACTTGTGTATCTGTGGTGTCACTGGGCGGGGCTTGTGTTTCTGTGGTGTCACTGGGCAGGGCTTGTGTTTCTGTGGTGTCACTGGGCGGCACTTGTGTATCTGTGGTGTCACTGGGCGGGGCTTCTGTTTCTGTGGTGTCACTGGGCGGGGCTTGTGTTTCTGTGGTGTCACTGGGCAGGGCTTGTGTTTCTGTGGTGTCACTGGGCAGGGCTTGTGTTTCTGTAGTGTCACTGGGCGGGGCTTGTGTTTCTGTGGTGTCACTGGGCAGGGCTTCTGTTTCTGTGGTGTCACTGGGCGGGGCTTGTGTTTCTGTGGTGTCACTGGGCGGGGCTTCTGTGTCTGTGGTGTCACTGGGCGGGGCTTGTGTTTCTGTGGTGTCACTGGATGGGACTTGTGTTTTTGTGGTGTTGTCGCTGGGCGGGGCTTGTGTTTCTGTGTCGGTGTCACTAAGCTTTATTAACACCCCTGACCAGACGCGCTTCTCTCTTCTCCAGGCCGCGGTGTCCTTCTCAGATGTGGCGGCCTCGTTCTCCTCAGAGCAGTGGGACGTCCTGGAGGAGTGGCAGCGTACGCTGTACGGGAACGTGATGCGGGACATCCACAATGTGCTGCATGATCTCGGTGGGTGCCATGTGGGGAGGGGCTTCCTGGAGCAGCCAATCAGATTAGTGCTTTAACTTAGATCAACAGACACATTTGAGAGTAGAGATGTTACTGGAGCATGCTGGGAGTTGTAGTTATCTACAGGTTGTTGCTCCTCTCATTATCTTCTCAGGGTATCACATCGAAAACTCTGAGGTCCTGATCCGAATCATCAGCCAGGAGGAAAGCGGCAAGAGAGGTCGCTGCCAGGAAGGTGATAGCATGTCCTGTGGGGGGAGGGGGCAGCTGCAGGGGAAGGGGGCAGCTGCAGGAGGAGGGGAGGGGGCAGCTGCAGGAGGAGGGGAGGGGGCAGCTGCAAGCTGGTGGGTGTAGAATCTGCTTCGGTTTTGGGGTGCCGTTTTAATTGATCAAGGACAACTAGATCTTTAAGGGGTTTATTACAAAGAGGAAAACATAAATATCTATAAAGGGAAGACTAAGGGTGGTATTACACGGGCTGAGCAGGGCCCGATAATACCTGTAAACGAGCAGCGATCTGCTAGATTGTTGCTCGTTTACTGGACCTATTACACGGCCCGATAATCGTTTGACAATAGCTGCAAGGACATCGTTACCGATGTCCTTGCAGCCCTTGCTAAACTGGCATACATTACCCATCCACATTCCAGGGCTGCTCCTGCGTCAGCTTCTCCCGGGGGTCCCGCGCGCTCTAGCGTCACAGCAGCCTGTCAGCTGGTAGGCCGCTCAGCCAATCACAGACCGGGACCGCCGCGGCCTGTGATTGGCTGACAGGCCTCTGTGACGCTAGAGCGCGCGCGGGACGCAGGGAGAAGCGGATGGCAGGAGCAGCCCTGGAACGTGGATGGGTAATGTATATCGTTAGTCGCCGGCCACGCACCGCTATTACACGCAGCGGTGCGCGGTCGGCGCCCGACGAAAATAGGTTCTAACCTATATCAACGATCAGCCGATGATCGTTGTCATCGGCTGATCGTTGCATTTATTACACGGAGCGATAATCGGCCGAATCGGGCCAATTCGGCCGATTATCGTTCCGTGTAATACCACCCTAAGGGATAGGAATATAAGGTAAGGGAGAGGGGGGTAGGAAGAGATGGTGGGATATAGGAAGTGCCTAACTATTCATCTGTGTGCAACCTTATATACCACTCACACAAACTCTCATAGCCCACACATGGCCCCTCCCTGGAACACCTCCAAATACTGTCTCAGCCAATCATCACAGTTCCTTTTATGTTTTAAAGACAATGATGCAGAGGTAAACATGTTCCTCTAGGTGGCGTCCTTTGGGTACAGTAAGGTCCTTGTCCTTCGGATGACTCTTTTGGGCGTGTTATGCCCATCCACAGGTGACGCTGATAAGGAGGCTTTGAAGTAGCCGCAGGGGCTGGTTTATGGCTTCACCACAGCAGGAAAGATCTCCTACTGTTTGCCGCCAGTGTTTTCACTTAAATGCAAGGATTGTCCAGCATTGTCCAGCATTGTCCAGCATTGTCCAGCATTGTCCAGCATTGTCCAGCGTTGTCCAGCGTTGTCCAGCGTTGTCCAGTGTTGTCCAGCATTGTCCAGCGTTGTCCAGCGTTGTCCAGCGTTGTCCAGCGTTGTCCAGCATTGTCCAGCATTGTCCAGCGTTGTCCAGCGTTGTCCAGCGTTGTCCAGCGTTGTCCAGCGTTGTCCAGCATTGTCCAGCATTGTCCAGCGTTGTCCAGCGTTGTCCAGCATTGTCCAGCGTTGTCCAGCGTTGTCCAGTGTTGTCCAGCGTTTATGACTCTCCATTTCATTGTCTTTGGAAGGACCTTCATTTAAATCAGGGGTGGGGAACCTTTTCCATGTCGAGGGCCGGTCGGGCATTAATAAAATCATTCGAGGGCCGCAGACCGTGTGCGCCAGTTAGTAGCGGGGGTTTGCAGCACCCAGTTCCCCTAGTTCCCCTGCTATTGTAGTTACCCCCCCCAGTGATGCCCCTTGTAGTCTAGTTAACCCCCAAGTCATGTCCCTGGTGGCCTAGTTAACCCCCATCAGGCATGTCCCTGGTGGCCTTCCTTCTTGTATTCTCTGTTATCAGCCGTCACTTGTGTCTCATCATGTTGATGTCTCGCACTTTGCAGGACTTGGACCTGATATCATTCTGCAGATAAATTACCAGGGGCCGGGGGACGTGTGTGATGAGGGGAAGCAGAGGGCCACAAAGACTGAGGCAGGTGAGTGTGGTGAGCAGGCTCCTGTCTCTCTCATAGCTCTCAGGTGCAGCGGGGCTCCTGTCTCTCTCATAGCTCTCAGGTGCAGTGGGGCTCCTGTCTCTCTCATAGCTCTCAGGTGCAGTGGGGCTCCTGTCTCTCTGATAGCTCTCAGCTGCAGCGGGGCTCCTGTCTCTCTGATAGCTCTCAGGTGCAGCGGGGCTCCTGTCTCTCTGATAGCTCTCCGGTGCAGCGGGGCTCCTGTCTCTCTCATAGCTCTCAGGTGCAGCGGGGCTCCTGTCTCTGATGGCTCTCAGGTGCAGCGGGGCTCCTGTCTCTGATAGCTCTCAGGTGCAGCGGGGCTCCTGTCTCTCTGATTGCTCTCAGGTGCAGCGGGGCTCCTGTCTCTCTGATGGCTCTCAGGTGCAGCGGGGCTCCTGTCTCTCTCATAGCTCTCAGGTGCAGCGGGGCTCCTGTCTCTATGATGGCTCTCAGGTGCAGCGGGGCTCCTGTCTCTCTCATAGCTCTCAGGTGCAGCGGGGCTCCTGTCTCTCTCATAGCTCTCAGGTGCAGCGGGGCTCCTGTCTCTCTGATAGCTCTGACGTGCAGCGGGGCTCCTGTCTCTCTGATGGCTCTCAGCTGCAGCGGGGCTCCTGTCTCTCTGATGGCTTTCAGTTGCAGCGGGGCTCCTGTCTCTCTCATAGCTCTCAGGTGCAGCAGGGCTCCTGTCTCTCTGATAGCTCTCAGGTGCAGCGGGGCTCCTGTCTCTCTCTCATAGCTGTCAGCTGCAGCGGGGCTCCTGTCTCTCTAATGGCTCTCAGGTGCAGCGGGGCTCCTGTCTCTCTGATGGCTCTCAGGTGCAGCGGGGCTCCTGTCTCTCTGATGGCTCTCAGGTGCAGCGGGGCTCCTGTCTCTCTGATGGCTCTCAGGTGCAGCGGGGCTCCTGTCTCTCTGATGGCTCTCAGGTGCAGCGGGGCTCCTGTCTCTCTGATGGCTCTCAGGTGCAGCGGGGCTCCTGTCTCTCTCATAGCTCTCAGGTGCAGTGGGGCTCCTGTCTCTCTCATAGCTCTCAGGTGCAGTGGGGCTCCTGTCTCTCTCATAGCTTTCAGGTGCAGCGGGGCTCCTGTCTCTCTGATGGCTCTCAGGTGCAGTGGGGCTCCTGTCTCTCTCATAGCTCTCAGGTGCAGCGGGGCTCCTGTCTCTCTCATAGCTCTCAGCTGCAGCGGGGCTCCTGTCTCTCTGATAGCTCTGACGTGCAGCGGGGCTCCTGTCTCTCTGATGGCTCTCAGGTGCAGCGGGGCTCCTGTCTCTCTGATGGCTCTCAGGTGCAGCGGGGCTCCTGTCTCTCTCATAGCTCTCAGGTGCAGCGGGGCTCCTGTCTCTCTGATGGCTCTCAGGTGCAGCGGGGCTCCTGTCTCTCTGATGGCTCTCAGCTGCAGTGGGGCTCCTGTCTCTCTCATAGCTCTCAGGTGCAGCGGGGCTCCTGTCTCTCTCATAGCTCTCAGGTGCAGCGGGGCTCCTGTCTCTCTGATGGCTCTCAGCTGCAGCGGGGCTCCTGTCTCTCTGATGGCTCTCAGGTGCAGCGGGGCTCCTGTCTCTATGATGGCTCTCAGGTGCAGTGGGGCTCCTGTCTCTCATAGCTCTCAGCTGCAGCGGGGCTCCTGTCTCTCTGATGGCTCTCAGCTGCAGTGGGGCTCCTGTCTCTCTCATAGCTCTCAGGTGCAGCGGGGCTCCTGTCTCTGATGGCTCTCAGGTGCAGCGGGGCTCCTGTCTCTGATAGCTCTCAGGTGCAGCGGGGCTCCTGTCTCTCTGATGGCTCTCAGGTGCAGCGGGGCTCCTGTCTCTCTGATGGCTCTCAGGTGCAGCGGGGCTCCTGTCTCTCTCATAGCTCTCAGGTGCAGCGGGGCTCCTGTCTCTATGATGGCTCTCAGGTGCAGCGGGGCTCCTGTCTCTCTCATAGCTCTCAGGTGCAGCGGGGCTCCTGTCTCTCTCATAGCTCTCAGGTGCAGCGGGGCTCCTGTCTCTCTGATAGCTCTGACGTGCAGCGGGGCTCCTGTCTCTCTGATAGCTCTGACGTGCAGCGGGGCTCCTGTCTCTCTGATGGCTCTCAGGTGCAGCGGGGCTTATGTCTCTCTGATGGCTCTCAGCTGCAGCGGGGCTCCTGTCTCTCTGATAGCTCTCAGCTGCAACGGGGCTCCTGTCTCTCTGATAGCTCTCAGGTGCAGCGGGGCTCCTGTCTCTCTGATAGCTCTCAGCTGCAGCGGGGCTCCTGTCTCTCTGATAGCTCTCAGGTGCAGCGGGGCTCCTGTCTCTCTGATGGCTCTCAGGTGCAGTGGGGCTCCTGTCTCTCTGATGGCTCTCAGGTGCAGCGGGGCTCCTGTCTCTATGATGGCTCTCAGGTGCAGCGGGGCTCCTGTCTCTCATAGCTCTCAGCTGCAGCGGGGCTCCTGTCTCTCTGATGGCTCTCAGCTGCAGTGGGGCTCCTGTCTCTCTCATAGCTCTCAGGTGCAGCGGGGCTCCTGTCTCTGATGGCTCTCAGGTGCAGCGGGGCTCCTGTCTCTGATAGCTCTCAGGTGCAGCGGGGCTCCTGTCTCTCTGATGGCTCTCAGGTGCAGCGGGGCTCCTGTCTCTCTGATGGCTCTCAGGTGCAGCGGGGCTCCTGTCTCTCTCATAGCTCTCAGGTGCAGCGGGGCTCCTGTCTCTATGATGGCTCTCAGGTGCAGCGGGGCTCCTGTCTCTCTCATAGCTCTCAGGTGCAGCGGGGCTCCTGTCTCTCTCATAGCTCTCAGGTGCAGCGGGGCTCCTGTCTCTCTGATAGCTCTGACGTGCAGCGGGGCTCCTGTCTCTCTGATGGCTCTCAGCTGCAGCGGGGCTCCTGTCTCTCTGATGGCTTTCAGTTGCAGCGGGGCTCCTGTCTCTCTCATAGCTCTCAGGTGCAGCAGGGCTCCTGTCTCTCTGATAGCTCTCAGGTGCAGCGGGGCTCCTGTCTCTCTCTCATAGCTGTCAGCTGCAGCGGGGCTCCTGTCTCTCTCTCATAGCTGTCAGCTGCAGCGGGGCTCCTGTCTCTCTAATGGCTCTCAGGTGCAGCGGGGCTCCTGTCTCTCTGATGGCTCTCAGGTGCAGCGGGGCTCCTGTCTCTCTGATGGCTCTCAGGTGCAGCGGGGCTCCTGTCTCTCTGATGGCTCTCAGGTGCAGCGGGGCTCCTGTCTCTCTGATGGCTCTCAGGTGCAGCGGGGCTCCTGTCTCTCTGATGGCTCTCAGGTGCAGCGGGGCTCCTGTCTCTCTCATAGCTCTCAGGTGCAGTGGGGCTCCTGTCTCTCTGATAGCTCTCAGCTGCAGCGGGGCTCCTGTCTCTCTGATAGCTCTCAGGTGCAGCGGGGCTCCTGTCTCTCTGATGGCTCTCAGGTGCAGCGGGGCTCCTGTCTCTCTGATGGCTCTCAGCTGCAGTGGGGCTCCTGTCTCTCTCATAGCTCTCAGGTGCAGCGGGGCTCCTGTCTCTCTCATAGCTCTCAGGTGCAGCGGGGCTCCTGTCTCTCTGATGGCTCTCAGCTGCAGCGGGGCTCCTGTCTCTCTGATGGCTCTCAGGTGCAGCGGGGCTCCTGTCTCTCATAGCTCTCAGCTGCAGCGGGGCTCCTGTCTCTCTGATGGCTCTCAGCTGCAGTGGGGCTCCTGTCTCTCTCATAGCTCTCAGGTGCAGCGGGGCTCCTGTCTCTGATGGCTCTCAGGTGCAGCGGGGCTCCTGTCTCTCTCATAGCTCTCAGGTGCAGCGGGGCTCCTGTCTCTCTGATGGCTCTCAGGTGCAGCGGGGCTCCTGTCTCTCTGATGGCTCTCAGCTGCAGCGGGGCTCCTGTCTCTCTGATGGCTCTCAGGTGCAGCGGGGCTCCTGTCTCTCTGATGGCTCTCAGGTGCAGCGGGGCTCCTGTCTCTCTGATGGCTCTCAGCTGCAGCGGGGCTCCTGTCTCTCTGATGGCTCTCAGGTGCAGCGGGGCTCCTGTCTCTGATAGCTCTCAGGTGCAGCGGGGCTCCTGTCTCTCTGATGGCTCTCAGGTGCAGCGGGGCTCCTGTCTCTCTCATAGCTCTCAGGTGCAGCGGGGCTCCTGTCTCTCTGATGGCTCTCAGGTGCAGCGGGGCTCCTGTCTCTCTGATGGCTCTCAGGTGCAGCGGGGCTCCTGTCTCTCTCATAGCTCTCAGGTGCAGCGGGGCTCCTGTCTCTATGATGGCTCTCAGGTGCAGCGGGGCTCCTGTCTCTCTCATAGCTCTCAGGTGCAGCGGGGCTCCTGTCTCTCTCATAGCTCTCAGGTGCAGCGGGGCTCCTGTCTCTCTGATGGCTCTCAGCTGCAGCGGGGCTCCTGTCTCTGATGGCTCTCAGCTGCAGCGGGGCTCCTGTCTCTCTGATGGCTCTCAGCTGCAGCGGGGCTCCTGTCTCTCTGATGGCTCTCAGCTGCAGCGGGGCTCCTGTCTCTCTGATAGCTCTCAGCTGCAACGGGGCTCCTGTCTCTCTGATAGCTCTCAGGTGCAGCGGGGCTCCTGTCTCTCTGATAGCTCTCAGCTGCAGCGGGGCTCCTGTCTCTCTGATAGCTCTCAGGTGCAGCGGGGCTCCTGTCTCTCTGATGGCTCTCAGGTGCAGCGGGGCTCCTGTCTCTCTGATGGCTCTCAGGTGCAGAGGGGCTCCTGTCTCTCTGATAGCTCTCAGGTGCAGCGGGGCTCCTGTCTCTCTGATGGCTCTCAGGTGCAGCGGGGCTCCTGTCTCTCTGATGGCTCTCAGGTGCAGCGGGGCTCCTGTCTCTCTGATAGCTCTCAGCTGCAACGGGGCTCCTGTCTCTCTGATAGCTCTCAGGTGCAGCGGGGCTCCTGTCTCTCTGATAGCTCTTAGCTCTTTTGTGTTCTTACAGATTTCGTGCCCTGGATTAAGCAGGAGGAAAATGTAGATGACAGCAGGGTCTCCAGCACATCCCTTGGGCTGAACGGGAGACCCCACTGCCCCCCAGGTATGTGACAGCAGAAGACAGAGTTGTGCCCCTCGTCACCTGTATTCACCCACCCATGAGCACTCTCATTGCACCCAGCCCCCTCCTTACATTTGTACTCAGTTGTGATCTTTGCCCCCAGGTCTTGTGCTTGACCCGCTTTACCCTCTGACAGGGAAGAAGGAGGCAGAAAATGGTGGTGCCTTCAATCTGACAGGTAAGGCAATGGCAGCACCATATACAGTGTGATTTCAGCTCTGGGGCACTCAATGGTTACCGCTGCTCTGGACACTGAAAATTTTTTTGTTCTTTTCTTTTTACTTTCTATATCAGAAAACAGCAGTGAGTGGACGATGAGTAAGTCCAGGCCTCTGTGTAATAGCTGGACCCCAGGACACGCCAACCCCGAGCAGCTCGGCATGGATCGGACCCACAGGAGGAAAGGAATCGCCCGACAGATCAAGTCTGTGTCAGCATTACACGATTCTGACCAAAACAAACAGACCGAACCCAAGGAGAACGAGGCCCCGCGACAGGCGCGCCTCTTCCGGGAGTGTGAGGCCAGCTTCCCAGGTATAAAGCCTCCGCATGTGGTGGAGGAGGAGGAGATCCGTCCCATCAGCGTCCGGCAGCAGGGGCAGACCTTCCTCATCTGTAGCGAGTGTGGTAAGACATTCTGCAATAACTCCAGCTTCCAGGCGCATATGAGGACGCACACGGGGGAGAGACCCTACAAGTGCACCCACTGTGACAAAACCTTCATCCGTGGCTCCCACCTCAAGATTCACCTACGGACACACACAGGAGAGCGGCCTTACAAGTGCTCCCAGTGCGACAAGAGCTTCCGGGACAACTCCTGCTTCGCTCGGCACCAGAGAATCCACACCGGGGAGAAACCATATCAGTGCACCACCTGCGGGAAGTATTTCCGGAAAAAGTCCAACCTGAAGGATCATCAGAGGACGCACACAGGGGAGCGGCCATACAAGTGCAAACACTGCGACAAGACCTTCCACCAGAGGTCCAACCACAGAGTCCATGAAAAGAACCATCACAGAGACTAGGGAAGAACCCATACAAGTGTAAGCACTGCGACAAGACCTTCCACCAGAGGTCCAACCACAGAGTCCATGAAAAGAACCATCACAGAGACTAGGGAAGAACCCATACAAGTGTAAGCACTGCGACAAGACCTTCCACCAGAGGTCCAACCACAGAGACCATGAAAAGAACCATCACAGAGACTAGGGAAGAACCCATACAAGTGTAAGCACTGCGACAAGACCTTCCACCAGAGGTCCAACCACAGAGTCCATGAAAAGAACCATCACAGAGACTAGGGAAGAACCCATACAAGTGTAGGCACTGCGACAAGACCTTCCACCAGAGGTCCAACCACAGAGTCCATGAAAAGAACCATCACAGAGACTAGGGGAGAACCCATACAAGTGTAGGCACTGCGACAAGACCTTCCACCAGAGGTCCAACCACAGAGTCCATGAAAAGAACCATCACAGAGACTAGGGGAGAACCCATAGAAGTGTAAGCACTGCGACAAGACCTTCCACCAGAGGTCCAACCACAGAGTCCATGAAAAGAACCATCACAGAGACTAGGGGAGAACCCATACAAGTGTGAGCACTGCGACAAGACCTTTCACCAGAGGTCCAGACAACCCCTAGATCGTCCGGGTAGGCCCATAGGAGATAGTTCGGCAGTCTGCTGCCACTGCTTCTATTACACAGAGCGTCGGCCAGCAGGCTATTGTTGTCATTTTAATAGAACATATTTTAAGACAACGATCAGCTGACATCATGAAAGTCGGCTGCTCGCTGCCTTTAACATCATCTATTACACCAAACGATTATTGGCCTGAACGGACGGTAATTGGCCAAATACGTCCGATGATGGTTTAGTCCAATTTCAGCACAGCGCATACTCCTCTCTGTCACACTATGACATATTGTTGGAGAAGGTGAACTGGACTGAACAGGCTGCACTGTGCTGGGGGGAACACCATGGTATTTGCTAAGTGGTCAGGTGCCCAGAGCTCTGTGGCTTTCTCCCTCTGATCTACCTGTTACTACCCACAAAGAGCCTAACAATAGGCAGCGGACAGTATGGAGGGGTATGAAGACTGTTTTCTAATCATCACCCAGTACCCCCATCCACCTCAGTTCCTGTACAAGTATAAACAGGTGCAAAATACAAATCTAACTACATGGTGTAAAAATAAATGTTTGCTCTTTTCCCTATCTACAGCCTGTGTGTACTCTTCTCCCTATATGCAGCCTGTGTGAGCTGCCTCCATGTATACTCTCCTTCCTGTGTGGGCTGCCCTCCATGTATACTCTCCTTCCTGTGTGGGCTGCCCTCCATGTATACTCTCCTTCCTGTGTGGGCTGCCCTCCATGTATACTCTCCTTCCTGTGTAGGCTGCCTCCATGTATACTCTCCTTCCTGTGTGAGCTGCCTCCATGTATACTCTCCTTCCTGTGTAGGCTGCCTCCATGTATACTCTCCTTCCTGTGTGGGCTGCCTCCATGTATACTCTCCTTCCTGTGTAGGCTGCCTCCATGTATACTCTCCTTCCTGTGTAGGCTGCCTCCATGTATACTCTCCTTCCTGTGTAGGCTGCCTCCATGTATACTCTCCTTCCTGTGTAGGCTGCCTCCATGTATACTCTCCTTCCTGTGTGGGCTCCCCTCCATGTATACTCTCCTTCCTGTGTGGGCTGCCTTCCATGTATACTCTCCTTCCTGTGTGGGCTGCCCTCCATGTATACTCTCCTTCCTGTGTGGGCTGCCCTCCATGTATACTCTCCTTCCTGTGTGAGCTGCCTCCATGTATACTCTCCTTCCTGTGTGGGCTGCCCTCCATGTATACTCTCCTTCCTGTGTGGGCTGCCTCCATGTATACTCTCCTTCCTGTGTGGGCTGCCCTCCATGTATACTCTCCTTCCTGTGTGGGCTGCCCTCCATGTATACTCTCCTTCCTGTGTAGGCTGCCTCCATGTATACTCTCTTTCCTTTGTGGGCTGCCTCCATGTATACTCTCCTTCCTGTGTGGGCTGCCCTCCATGTATACTCTCCTTCCTGTGTGGGCTGCCCTCCATGTATACTCTCCTTCCTGTGTGGGCTGCCTCCATGTATACTCTCCTTCCTGTGTGGGCTGCCCTCCATGTATACTCTCCTTCCTGTGTGGGCTGCCCTCCATGTATACTCTCCTTCCTGTGTGGGCTGCCCTCCATGTATACTCTCCTTCCTGTGTAGGCTGCCCTCCATGTATACTCTCCTTCCTGTGTGGGCTGCCCTCCATGTATACTCTCCTTCCTGTGTGGGCTGCCTCCATGTATACTCTCCTTCCTGTGTGGGCTGCCCTCCATGTATACTCTCCTTCCTGTGTGGGCTGCCCTCCATGTATACTCTCCTTCCTGTGTGGGCTGCCCTCCATGTATACTCTCCTTCCTGTGTGGGCTGCCCTCCATGTATACTCTCCTTCCTGTGTGGGCTGCCCTCCATGTATACTCTCCTTCCTGTGTGGGCTGCCCTCCATGTATACTCTCCTTCCTGTGTGGGCTGCCCTCCATGTATACTCTCCCCCCTATATACAGCAACTCAGGTGTGGCAGGGTTCTCTCATAGCCAATAATGGTGCGGAGCTTCCTTGGTATTACACGTGAGTGTCCACACAGGGGCGTCCTCCAGATGAGGTGTGATCCCGGGGCTGTAGGGGGCGCACTCCTGCCCATCCTCCTGGGCTCTGCGGCTGACACTCCTTCCCTGCATACAATAACGCAGCACAACAATCATTCCTTGATATCCTGTGACTACAGCTGCAGTAAAGCATCCAGCGCCGCCATTAACTGACAGCCGCTTCCAGGATCCGTAACCAGCAGTTACCATATGAAATGTTTCTGGGCAGATGATTGTATGTCATGGGATTACAGCTCCGGATGCTGCCGAATGTTTCCCTGAGCTATTAGACGCCCAGACATTGTGCGGATGGCAGAGGAAGCGGCTGTCCGAACAATCATTTGGATTATTTGTGCGTCCCCTCACTTTCATCCCCCATCGCTCCCCTATTACACAATACATGTATGAGCGACGGGCGATGGTCAAAACCAAGCAACGATATTACACGGGCCAATTATCGGTGTTTGGCTTAACAAACCGCTGATAGTCGCCCTGTGTAATAGGCCCCTAACTGTATTGATCACTGGTAATTGTCTCTGAAGCCACCAAATAAGGAAACAATGGATCCTAAAGAAGAATGAGCAGGTAAGTAACACAGATAAAGCAAATACATATAAGAAAGAGCTGCTGGAAGGTGGACATCAATGTGATGAAGCTGCAGGAGGGTCCTGATCAATGTGATGAAGCTGCAGGAGGGTCCTGATCAATGTGATGAAGCTGCAGGAGGGTCCTGATCAATGTGATGAAGCTGCAGGAGGGTCCTGATCAATGTGATGAAGCTGCAGGAGGGTCCTGATCAATGTGATGAAGCTGCAGGAGGGTCCTGATCAATGTGATGAAGCTGCAGGAGGGTCCTGCACAATGTGATGAAGCTGCAGGAGGGTCCTGCACAATGTGATGAAGCTGCAGGAGGGTCCTGCACAATGTGATGAAGCTGCAGGAGGGTCCTGCACAATGTGATGAAGCTGCAGGAGGGTTCAGTACACAGTGAGCCAGAAAAATAGCCACCCGTCCATCCAAGGAATTGACATGTCAATTCTTTGGGCGGACGGTGGAATCTGCCCGACCATAGAATGAAGTCTATGGCAGGACTTGAGCTGCATGCAAGTGGGGGCGAGCAACAGAATCCACAGCGGGTTATCTGCCCGGATTCCATAGTGTGAATGCACGCTAAAGTAACGCCCCCTAATGTGCCACCGTGTTCTAATGAACTGTCACTGACCTCCTCATGTACTGTGCTGCTGCCTCCACCTCTTGCATTGTGTCACTGTGTCCTCCTCATGTACTGTGCTGCTGCCTCCACCTCTTGCATTGTGTCACTGTGTCCCCCTCGCCATGTACTACTGCACCCACCATTATACTGTACTGCACCCCTCCCCCATGTACTACTGCACCCACCATTATACTGTGCTGCACCCCTCCCCCATGTACTACTGCACCCACCATTATACTGTGCTGCACCCCTCCCCCATGTACTACTGCACCCACCATTATACTGTGCTGCACCCCTCCCCCATGTACTACTGCACCCACCATTATACTGTGCTGCACCCCTCCCCCATGTACTACTGCACCCACCATTATACTGTGCTGCACCCCTCCCCCATGTACTACTGCACCCACCATTATACTGTACTGCTGTGCCCCCTCCCCCATGTACTACTGCACCCACCATTATGCTGTACTGCACCCCTCCCCCATGTACTACTGCACCCACCATTATATTTAGTGCTGTGCCCCCTCGCCATGTACTACTGCACCCACCATTATACTTTACTGCACCCCTCCCCCATATACTGCTCCCCCTCCCCCATATACTGCTCCCCCTCCCCCATATACTGCACCCACCATTATACTGTACTGCTGTGCCCCCTCACCATGTACTACTGCACCCCTCCCCCATGTACTACTGCACCCACCATTATACTGTACTGCTGTGCCCCCTCCCCCATGTACTACTGCACCCACCATTATAGTTACTGCTGTGCCCCCTCCCCCATGTACTACTGCACCCACCATTATACTGTGCTGCACCCCTCCCCCATGTACTACTGCACCCACCATTATACTGTACTGCTGTGCCCCCTCCCCCATGTACTACTGCACCCACCATTATAGTTACTGCTGTGCCCCCTCCCCCATGTACTACTGCACCCACCATTATACTGTACTGCACCCCTCCCCCATGTACTACTGCACCCACTATTATACTGTGCTGCACCCCTCCCTCATGTACTACTGCACCCACCATTATACTGTACCCCCTCCCCATGTACTACTGCACCCACCATTACACTGTACTTCACCCCCTCCCCCATGTACTACTGCACCCACCATTATAGTTACTGCTGTGCCCCCTCCCCCATGTACTACTGCACCCACCATTATACTGTACTGCACCCCCTCCCCCATGTACTACTGCACCCACCATTATACTGTACTGCACCCCCTCCCCCATGTACTACTGCACCCACCATTATACTGTGCTGCACCCCTCCTCCATGTACTACTGCACCCACCATTATGCTGTACTGCACCCCTCCTCCATGTACTACTGCACCCACCATTATGCTGTACTGCACCCCCTCCCCCATGTACTACTGCACCCACCATTATACTGTACTGCACCCCCTCCCCCAAATACTGCACCCACCATTATAGTTACTGCTGTGCTGCCCATTATAGTTACTGCTGTGCCCCCATTATAGTTACTGCTGTGCCCCCCATTATAGTTACTGCTGTGCCCCCCATTATAGTTACTGCTGTGCCCCCCATTATAGTTACTGCTGTGCCCCCCATTATAGTTACTGCTGTGCCCCCATTATAGTTACTGCTGTGCCCCCATTATAGTTACTGCTGTGCCCCCCATTATAGTTACTGCTGTGCCTCCCATTATAGTTACTGCTGTGCCCCCCATTATAGCTACTGCTGTGCCCCCATTATAGCTACTGCTGTGCCCCCCATTATAGTTACTGCTGTGCCCCCCATTATAGTTACTGCTGTGCCCCCATTATAGTTACTGCTGTGCCCCCCATTATAGTTACTGCTGTGCCCCCCATTATAGCTACTGCTGTGCCCCCATTATAGTTACTGCTGTGCCCCCATTATAGTTACTGCTGTGCCCCCCATTATAGTTACTGCTGTGCCCCCATTATAGTTACTGCTGTGCCCCCATTATAGTTACTGCTGTGCCCCCCATTATAGCTACTGCTGTGCCCCCATTATAGTTACTGCTGTGCCCCCATTATAGCTACTGCTGTGCCCCCCATTATAGTTACTGCTGTGCCCCCATTATAGCTACTGCTGTGCCCCCCATTATAGTTACTGCTGTGCCCCCATTATAGTTACTGCTGTGCCCCCCCATTATAGCTACTGCTGTGCCCCCATTATAGCTACTGCTGTGCCCCCCCATTATAGCTACTGCTGTGCCCCCATTATAGTTACTGCTGTGCCCCCATTATAGTTACTGCTGTGCCCCCCATTATAGTTACTGCTTTGCCCCCATTATAGTTACTGCTGTGCCCCCATTATAGTTACTGCTGTGCCCCCATTATAGTTACTGCTGTGCCCCCCATTATAGTTACTGCTGTGCCCCCCATTATAGTTACTGCTGTGCCCCCATTATAGTTACTGCTGTGCCCCCCATTATAGTTACTGCTGTGCCCCCATTATAGTTACTGCTGTGCCCCCATTATAGTTACTGCTGTGCCCCCCATTAGTTACTGCTGTGCCCCCATTATAGTTACTGCTGTGCCCCCCATTATAGTTACTGCTGTGCCCCCCATTATAGTTACTGCTGTGCCCCCCATTATAGTTACTGCTGTGCCCCCATGACATTTCCCTGCAGAGAGAAGCAAACTTGTGGCAGCCCTAGAGACCATCCAAGCGAAACGGAATAACAGTCACGTGACTTGAGGAAGTCATGTGACCTGGTGACGTTACAGTGTGGGCGGTGGACATTACCAGCCTCTTCTATCAGGTCCGGGCGGAAACAAGAGAGGCACCGCCCAGTACGGGCATTCACGTGGTCGGTCCCAGGCTTCTCTAGTGTAATACGCAGGCGCCAAATCCTGAGTGCATTTCCGGTTCCGATGTCAGGCGGAGAGGAGACGCCGGGGTCACCGCGAGCCGGGTGAGTGCAGGATTATACAGCCAGCGTTACATTACAGTGTGATACCGGGAGCTTGTCACAGGGGGCGCCACTTATCCTGGGGGAGGAGCTTGTCACAGGCGGTAAGGGGAGGGGCGCCACTTATCCTGGGGGAGGAGCTTGTCACAGGCGGTAAGGGGAGGGGCGCCACTTATCCTGGGGGAGGAGCTTGTCACAGGCGGTAAGGGGAGGGGCGCCACTTATCCTGGGGGAGGGGCTTGTCACTGAGTGAGGGGAGGGGCGCCACTTATCCTGGGGGAGGAGCTTGTCACAGGCGGTAAGGGGAGGGGCGCCACTTATCCTGGGGGAGGAGCTTGTCACAGGCGGTAAGGGGAGGGGCGCCACTTATCCTGGGGGAGGGGCTTGTCACTGAGTGAGGGGAGGGGCGCCACTTATCCTGGGGGAGGAGCTTGTCAAAGGCGGTAAGGGGAGGGGCGCCACTTATCCTGGGGGAGGGGCTTGTCACGGAGTGAGGGGAGGGGCGCCACTTATCCTGGGGGAGGAGCTTGTCATAGAGGGTGAGGGGATATTGGGGGGCACCACTTGTTATGGGGGGGTGATGGGGTATTGGGGGGCACCACTTGTTATGGGGGGTGATGGGGTATTGGGGGGCACCACTTGTTATGGGGGGTGATGGGGTATTGGGGGGCACCACTTGTTATGGGGGGTGATGGGGTATTGGGGGGCACCACTTGTTATGGGGGGTGATGGGGTATTGGGGGGCACCACTTGTTATGGGGGGTGATGGGGTATTGGGGGGCACCACTTGTTATGGGGGGTGATGGGGTATTGGGGGGCACCACTTGTTATGGGGGGTGATGGGGTATTGGGGCACCACTTGTTATGTGGGGATGATGAGGTATTGGGGGGCACCACTTGTTATGTGGGGATGATGAGGTATTGGGGGGCACCACTTGTTATGGGGGGTGATAGGATATTGGGGGGCACCACTTGTTATGTGGGGATGATGAGGTATTGGGGGGCACCACTTGTTATGGGGGGTGATAGGATATTGGGGGGCACCACTTGTTATGGGGGGTGATAGGATATTGGGGGGCACCACTTGTTATGGGGGTGATGAGGTATTGGGGGGCACCACTTGTTATGGGGGGGTGATGGGTTATTGGGGCACCACTTGTTATGGGGGGTGATGGGGTATTGGGGGCACCACTTGTTATGGGGGTGATGAGATATTGGGGGCACCACTTGTTATGGGGGGGTGATGAGGTATTGGGGGGCACCACTTGTTATGGGGGGGTGATGGGTTATTGGGGCACCACTTGTTATGGGGGGTGATGGGGTATTGGGGGCACCACTTGTTATGGGGGGTGATGGGATATTGGGGGCACCACTTGTTATGGGGGGGTGATGAGGTATTGGGGGGCACCACTTGTTATGGGGGGGTGATGGGTTATTGGGGCACCACTTGTTATGGGGGTGATGGGGTATTGGGGGCACCACTTGTTATGGGGGTGATGAGATATTGGGGGCACCACTTGTTATGTGGGGATGATGAGGTATTCGGGGGCACCACTTGTTATGGGGGGTGATAGGATATTGGGGGGCACCACTTGTTATGAGGGGGTGATGTTGTATTGGGGGGGCACTCCTCTTAGTTGTGTCTCGGGGTCATGTGTTGCCCAGAGGGGCGGGTGGCGCAGGAGCTGACACTCTCTTCTGTATTTTCAGGCCTCCTCCATGTGGAGATGGAGAAACCTAGAGAGCAGAGGACGGGCAGCTCCCTGTCTGCCATGGTACGCGGCGCCCGCTGAGTGTGCTGGGATTTGTAGTTCAGCAGCAGTGTGTGATGGTTGTTCTCCTTCGGTGTCTCTAGGTGGCGGTGACGTTCCGTGACGTAGCGGCATGCTTCGAGGAGGATGACTGGGCGGTGATGGAGGAGTGGCAGCGGGAGCTCTACCGGAGCGCCATGAAGGAAATCCACCGCGCCCTGCGGGACCTGGGTAAGAGACCCCTCACATCCGTGGCCCCCTGCTGACTGCCATGTGCTGCCTCAAATCACCACTACAACTCCCAGCATGATGAGAGCTGTGGTGTCCCATCCAGAGCGTCGCTGCCCTCTCGCGTCCCCAGGAGCGTCGCGGCCCTCTCGCGTCCCCAGGAGCGTCGCCGCCCTCTCGCGTCCCCCGGAGCGTCGCCGCCCTCTCGCGTCCCCCGGAGCGTCGCCGCCCTCTCGCGTCCCCCGGAGCGACGCCGCCCTCTCGCGTCCCCCGGAGCGTCGCCGCCCTCTCGCGACCCCCGGAGCAGCGCTGGCCTCTCCCCTCTCCCGTTCTGCGGAGCAGCGCTGGCTTCTCCCATCCCCTGGAGCGGCGCTGGCCTTTCCCCTCTCCCGTCCTCCGGAGCGCCGCTGGCCTCTCCCATCCCCTGGAGCGGCGCTGGCCTTTCCCCTCTCCCGTCCTCCGGAGCAGCGCTGGCCTCTCCCCTCTCCCGTTCTGCGGAGCAGCGCTGGCCTCTCCCATCCCCTGGAGCGGCGCTGGCCTTTCCCCTCTCCCGTCCTCCGGAGCGCCGCTGGCCTCTCCCATCCCCTGGAGCGGCGCTGGCCTCTCGCCTCTCCCGTCCTCCGATGCAGCGTTGGCCTCTCCCGTCCTCCGGAGCAGCGCTGGCCTCTCCCGTCCCCCGGAGCGGTGCTGGCCTCTCCCGTCCTCCGGTGCAGCGCTGGCCTCTCCCGTCCCCCGAAGCGGTGCTGGCCTCTCCCGTCCTCCGGAGTGACGCTGGCCTCTCCTGTCCTCCGGAGTGGCGCTGGCCTCTCCTGTCCTCCGGAGTGGCGCTGGCCTCTCCTGTCCTCCGGAGTGGCGCTGGCCTCTCCTGTCCTCCGGAGTGACGCTGGCCTCTCCCGTTCCGCAGTCACATCCCTGACCCCGATTCTTCTTGTCTGCAGGTTACAGAATATTGAACCCTGAGTTGCTGGTGAAGTTAGAGAAGCCGGGCGAGCGCAGTAACGTTACTCCATCAACAAGTGAGTGGCAGCCGCATCCCCGCGGTCACAGTGTAGTGGAGACACGAGGAAACGTGGCCGGCCATGTGACCGCTTCATACAGGTGTCTCTCGTGTCGCACTGACAGGTGGCGGCGTCCTTGTCCCAGACATCCTGCTGAGGATCCAATGTAAAGACCTGGAGGAAAGAGAGACGGCAAGGAGACACCCAGCGCGGGACTGCAGCCGAGGTGACCGCCATCATGTGACCTGAGGTCATCTGTGTGTCCCGTCATGTGACCTGAGGTCATCTGTGTGTCCCGTCATGTGACCTGAGGTTATCTCTGCTGTGTCTCCCATCATGTGACCTGAGGCCATCTCTGCTGTGTGTCGCGTCATGTGACCCGATGTCATCCTCTTCCCGCAGGCAGTCGAGCGAGAAAACCAGAACATCCAATGAAAGTCGAACAGGAGAAGAATGTTTATTACTCCGAGACTGAGTCAGAGGACCGAGGTCAGTGGCGGCTGTCCCGTGGTCCCTGTCCCCCCTGTCTCTTGTACCTCTCTTTCCCTAATCTTCAGCCTCTCTCTCTCCGCACCCCCCCCCCCCCCCGCCTCTCTTCAGGCCCCGTCTCTGACCTTTCGGCACTTTCCTTGTCGTGTTTATGTAGTGTCCTCTGCTCTCTGTTATCAGCCACATCACCGGCTTCCCAAGAACTTGTGGTTGTTGTGAAACAAGAGGAAGCGGAGGAGGATGAGGAGGAGGATGAGGAGGAGACGGCACCGACCCCCGAGAGTGACCGGCAGTCTGAAGATGACACAGAGCCACCCGATCCTGCTGCTGGTGAGTGATATCATCAGTGCTTCTCCTCTTTATTGGGGGTCGGGATGTTACAGGGATCGTCCTGTTATACAGGGGTCACATGTCCTGCACAGGTCCCCCCTTCCCCCACCGGAACCCAGTCGAGGGCGGCTCTGGAGGTGGAGTCTGGCAGAATGGGGAGGGGGCTCTGGAGGTGGAATCTGGCAGAATGGCGAGGGCGGCTCTGGAGGTGGAGTCTTGCAGAATGGCGAGGGCGGCTCTGGAGGTGGAGTCTGGCAGAATGGGGAGGGCGGCTCTGGAGGTGGAGTCTGGCAGAATGGCGAGGGGGCTCTGGAGGTGGAATCTGGCAGAATGGCGAGGGCGGCTCTGGAGGTGGAGTCTTGCAGAATGGCGAGGGCGGCTCTGGAGGTGGAGTCTGGCAGAATGGCGAGGGCGGCTCTGGAGGTGGAGTCTGGCAGAATGGGGAGGGCGGCTCTGGAGGTGGAGTCTGGCAGAATGGCGAGGGGGCTCTGGAGGTGGAATCTGGCAGAATGGCGAGGGCGGCTCTAGAGGTGGAGTCTGGCAGAATGGCGAGGACAGCTCTGGAGGTGGAGTTTGGCAGAATGGCGAGGGCGGCTCTGGAGGTGGAGTTTGGCAGAAT
The DNA here is from genome assembly GCA_027789725.1 of Dendropsophus ebraccatus. Classification (NCBI taxonomy): domain Eukaryota; kingdom Metazoa; phylum Chordata; class Amphibia; order Anura; family Hylidae; genus Dendropsophus; species Dendropsophus ebraccatus. The sequence goes on from JAQFWZ010000005.1 coordinate 3,373,164, forward strand.
GGCTAGGGCGGCTCTGGAGGTGGAGTCTGGCAGAATGGCGAGGGCAGCTCTGGAGGTGGAGTCTGGCAGAATGGGGAGGGGGCTCTGGAGGTGGAGTCTGGCAGAATGGGGAGGGCGGCTCTGGAGGTGGAGTCTGGCAGAATGGCGAGGGCGGCTCTGGAGGTGGAGTCTGGCAGAATGGCGAGGGCAGCTCTGGAGGTGGAGTCTGGCAGAATGGCGAGGGCGGCTCTGGAGGTGGAGTTTGGCAGAATGGCGAGGGCGGCTCTGGAGGTGGAGTCTGGCAGAATGGGGAGGGCGGCTCTGGAGGTGGAGTCTGGCAGAATGGGGAGGGCTGCTCTGGATGCGACTAGAGTAACATGACACCATTTTATTTTCCTATCATCAGGGATGGACCAGGAGAGGAGCCTTGAGGATCGGACCCCCGGAGACACGCCCAAGCTGCTTAGCCCCGCCCCGCTGATGAGCCCTGAGGGGGAGTTCCTGTTTTCGGAGGCGGGTCTGAGCAGGCCCCTCCCCTCGGCGTACTCTCTGGAGAACACTCTGGAGTTTGAGAAGTATCTGAGCAGCCTAACCCACCCCGCCCTCCTGATGCGGGAGCGCCCGGTGCGCAGCGAGTTTGACCGCGGTTTCTACGAGAATTACAGCGTCCACAGCAAACAGCGTCTGATGCTGATGGGGGAGAAGCGTTACCGCTGCGGCGAGTGCGGCAAAGGCTTCACCAGGAACTCCCACCTGAAGGCGCACCGGCGGATCCACACCGGGGAGAGGCCCTACCAGTGCTCCGAGTGCAGCAAGAGCTTCAGCGAGAACTCCCACCTGACCGTCCACCTGCGCGTCCACTCCGGGGAGAAGCGCTATAAGTGCACCATGTGCGACAAGAGCTTCAGCGAGAACTCCAACCTCATCGTCCACCAGCGGATCCACACCGGCGAGAAGCCCTACAAGTGCCCCGAGTGTGAGCTCTGCTTCAGCCAGCACTCCAGCCTGGTGCGGCACCGACGCAAACACTCAGGGGCCCGACCCTACAAGTGCGGCCACTGCGAGAAGACCTTCAGCCAGAAGGGGCACCTCAGCAACCACATCCGCACCCACACCGGCGAGCGCCCCTACAAGTGCCCCCAGTGCGCCAAGTGCTTCAGCGAGCATTCCCACCTGACCGGCCACCAGAAGATCCACACCGGGGAGAAGCCCTACACCTGCGACGTCTGCCACAAAGGCTTCAGCAAAATCTCCAACCTGAAGGCCCACCAGCAGATCCACACCGGCCACCGGCCCTACACCTGCCCCCAGTGTGGCAAGAGCTTCACCCAGCACTCCACCCTGGTCCGGCACCAGCGGGTTCATGACGGCAAACTGGACTCCTTCTGGAGGAAGCTCTACCAGGTGGAGGGGCCCGAGGAGCCCAGGAGGAACTGTCCTGCCCCCCCTGACCTTCTGGGGTCCCACTGTACTATGGCCTATGAATGTTAGGGGGCTCCCAACGGTCTGTCTGCTTGGGAAAGCTGGATGACAACTTCTATAGACACCACTACAGAGCACCCAGCTTCCCCAGGCTCCTGAATAGCAGCTTGTTCTCTACATTAGGGGGAAGCTGGATGACGACCTCTATAGACACCACTACAGAGCATCCAGCTTCCCCAGGCTCCTGAATAGCAGCTTGTTCTCTACATTAGGGGGAAGCTGGATGACGACCTCTATAGACACCACTACAGAGCACCCAGCTTCCCCAGGCTCCTGAATAGAAGCTTGTTCTCTACATTAGGGGGAAGCTGGGTGACAACCTGTATAAGCATCACTGTAGGGCACCCTGCTTTCCCAGGCTCCTGACCAAAGAATTTTTTGCTGACCTGACATTGGTGAAGAGTCACATGTTCACAATCCACTTAAGAAAGCCAGGTGCTGCCCCCTGGAGGCCACAGCCTTACCCAGCTTTCCTAAATGCAGATATAAGGGGGGGGGGCGCCTCCCAGATTCCTGATGGCGGGGGTGGGGTGGGCACTCTCTGTGTAAATGTGACTTTTCTGATTTCCTATTTATTTCAGTTTTTGTATTGAAGCCGCATTCTAATTTATTCATCATCCCGGGCGTTCTGAAGAGGGAGGGGCTAACTGGACGCCATGTATGTAGAGCCGCCGCCCACACTACATCAATATAACAATGTTTGGCTCTGCTGAATGTCTGGTGATTCCTGGGGGGGCACTCTCTCTCTCTCTCTCTCTCTCTCTCTCTCTCTTTGTTCTCTCTTCCTCTGAGCACTCTCTCCCTCCATTGTCTCTCTTCCTCTGAGCCTCTCTCCCTCCGTTCTCTCTCTTCCTCTGAGTCTCTCTCTTCCTCTGAGCCTCTCTCCCTCTCCCTGCGCACTCTTGCCCTCTCCCTGTTCTCTGAGCACTCTCCCTCCATTTTCTCTCTTCCTCTGCGCACTCTCTGCCTCTGTTCTCTCTCTTCCTCTGAACACTCTCTCCCTCCGTTGTCTCTCTCTTCCTCTGAGCACTCTCTCTCTGTTCTCTCTCTTCCTCTGAACACTCTCTCCCTCCATTGTCTCTCTGCCTCTGAGCACTCGCTCTCCGTTCTCTCTTCCTCTGAGCACTCTCTCCCTCTGTTCTCTCTCTTCCTCTGAGCTCTCTCGCTCTCCGTTCTCTCTTCCTCTGAGCACTCTCCCTCCGTTGTCTCACTCTCTCCCTCCGTTCTCTCTTCCTCTGAGCACTCTCTCCCTCCATTGTCTCTCTTCCTCTGAGCACTCTCTCCCTCCATTGTCTCTCTGCCTCTGAGCACTCTCTCCCTGCTCTCTGGCTCTCTCTCCCGTTATTCTCTGGTGTCGTATAACACATACGAGAGCTGCCGGCACTCAGCAGCATCTCGGTGTCTCCCTCCGATATAGACAGCTGGTGTCAGCCTGGAGGACATTATAGAGCAGTACTGAGTAGTGTGTAACACCAGGTAGTGGAGTCTAAGTGCCATCTAGGTCTTTACCCTTTATCCCACTCCAGGATGTGGAAGCTGGACGTCTGCGGCCAGAGGTCACCAGGTCCTGTTGTCCCAGCGAGAACAGGACCTGGTGCCCAAGAACCAAAAAGGGGAACGGCCAAATAAGCCGTGTCAGCAAACCGGGCGGCAACAAGAGAGTCTGACCAGGACCAGAGGGGCAGGCGGCTTCAGAGGCAGGTCAGACATTCTGTGTCAGCCACCCGTACAGATGGGGATTGTGGGAAGTGTAAGCTCAGAGACCGGTCAGGATGTACGGGATCTCAGCACAGGAACACGAGGATCCGACAACACTCAGGGAAGCACAGCCACTGTAAATAGGATTAGTAGAGAGAAGGCGAGGCAAAGTCACACTGGCCCTTTAAATCCCAGACCAGAGGCAGTGCAGAGACCGGGAGGAGCGTGGACCCCGACCAGCAATGGGTGTAGGGAAGGGAGGGGGCAGAAACCTGGAGCATAATACAGAGAGCGTCACACCTTCTACTATTACTACTGACACCAGCCTGTATATCATGTATAGAGCGGTAGTCACAGCCCCGCCCCCTGGATGACATCACTGATACATGGGGACTGGCTGTAATGGATGGATTGTGAAGGCTTCTCCTCGGCCCCGCCCCCGAGTTACCCCTCCTGACCAATCACATAATAACGTCCCCACCACAAGGAGCAGCTGTATCATTTCTCTTTATTGATCAGTAGTTAACCCTCGAGGCTCGTCTCTGATCAGTCACATGATGATCAGCGGTTGTGCCCAGAGAGGCCGCACCTAGGATTCGACTTCTCGTTAGCTTGAGCTTAGATACAGGTAGATACGTCACCACAATGGAGGGAGACACCACTGACCTCCTGAGAGATACATGAGATCCCCTGGGGAGAACCAAGAAAATTACCTAAATAAACCATACAGTGAGTGCACGGAACGTGGGAGAACGGCCGTATACTCCAGTCACCTCCAGAGCTCCACCACACCCTCCTGTGATGCAACCTGGGAGCTGATGGGTCATGGCAGCCTATGACTGCAGCTCTGGATGTGACTGGAGGACATCATTACGTGTGGAGGTATCACTACTATGGGCACACTGGATGGTGCTATTATAGGGGCACTGATATAGTGACTGGCAATGTAATGAGGGCACTGCGGATGGCGGTGTTACAGGGATCTATGGATGACAATGTTATGGGGGCACTGCGGATGGCAGTGTTATGGGGGCACTGTGAATGGCAGTGTTATGGGGGCACTGTGAATGGCAGTGTTATGGGGGCACTGTGAATGGCAGTGTTATGGGGGCACTGTGAATGGCAGTGTTATGGGGGCACTGTGAATGGCAGTGTTATGGGGGCACTGATATAGTGACTGGCAATGTAATGGGGGCACTGCGGATGGCGGTGTTACAGGGATCTATGGATGACAATGTTATAGGGGCACTGCGGATGGCAATGTTATGAGGGCAGTGCGGATTGCAGTGTTATGGGGGCACTGTGAATGGCAGTGTTATGGGGCAATGTTATGGGGGCACTGTGAATGGCAGTGTTATGGGGGCACTGTGAATGGCAGTGTTATGGGGCAATGTTATGGGGGCACTGTGAATGGCAGTGTTATGGGGGCACTGTGAATGGCAGTGTTATGGGGGCACTCCGGATGGCAGTGTAATGGGGGCAGTGTGGATGGTAGTGTTATGCGGCCACTGGATGGTAGTGTTATGGGGGCACTGGATGGCAGTGGTATGGGGGCACTTTGGATGGCAATGTTATGGGGGCACTGTGGATGGCAGTGTAATGGGGGCACTGTGAATGGCAGTGTAATGGGGGCAGTGTGGATGGTAGTGTTATGCGGGCACTGGATGGCAATGTTATGGGGCAATGTTATGGGGGCACTGTGGATGGCAGTGTAATGGGGGCACTGTGGATGGCAGTGTTAGCGGGCAATGTTATGGGGGCACTGTGGATGGTAGTGTTATGGGGGCACTGGATGGCAGTGGTATGGGGGCACTGTGTATGGCAATGTTATGGGGGGACTGCGGATGGTAGTGTTATGGGGCAATGTTATGGGAGCACTGTGTATGGCAGTGGTATGGGGGCACTGTGTATGGCAATGTTATGGGGGGACTGCGGATGGCAGTGGTATGGGGGCACTGGATGGCAGTGGTATGGGGGCACTGTGGATGGCAGTGTTATGGGGGCACTGGATGGCAGTGGTATGGTGGCACTGGATGGCAGTGGTATGGGGGCACTGTGTATGGCAATGTTATGGGGGCACTGCGGATGGTAGTGTTATGGGGCAATGTTATGGGGGCACTGGATGGCAGTGGTATGGGGGCACTGTGGATGGCAGTGTTATGGGGGCACTGGATGGCAGTGGTATGGTGGCACTGGATGGCAGTGGTATGGGGGCACTGTGTATGGCAATGTTATGGGGGCACTGCGGATGGTAGTGTTATGGGGCAATGTTATGGGGGCACTGGATGGCAGTGGTATGGGGGCACTGTGTATGGCAATGTTATGGGGGGACTGTGGATGGTAGTGTTATGGGGCAATGTTATGGGAGCACTGTGGATGGCACATTTTTCCAGGTTTAGGCGGTAAGAAGCGTCCTGCCTATGAATAGCAGAAGGAGTCCAGACCGAGCACTTACTGTACTGAGGACTCCTTGGCTGAGAAGATGAATGATGTTGGGAGTTTTCTGGCCCAAATCTCAGTGATGTCGCTGCCTGCTCTGTTGTTGCGAAAGGAGTTCAGCTCCGCCATGAAGATCCCTGCACTGAAATGTCCCAGCGGAACCCTGGACCTTCACTGAACAACCTGCACAGCCCCTCCTAGTATCACTGCTCGCAGGTAATAATCGTCTTCACAACGCTCCCACCAACAATGGCGGCATCGACCACATACTCCTGGAACGTTGCCGGACATTTCGGGATATCACGGAACCTAAAGGCCCACCTGGAACCACAACATCCATATGCTGATCAGAACAACCACCCCCCAAGTGACCACATTACCATTAGGACGATTGAGGGTATGTTCACACAATAGGTTGAAATTCCTCACCTATAAATGTCTTTCCACAGAATGACACTTAAAGTGAGGACTTTTACTCTCTGGGGGTCTTGTAGGAGCTTTAGACATCTGGTGCTCACGTGCCACCCTAAAGCCAGTGCAGTGACCGCCCCTTTATTAGAGCCCATCTAGAAGTGCCCTGGCCTTCCTTTAGAACTCAGAACTGCAGTTTATAAATTCACTGACGGATGAGATGGTTCCGCAGTAATGTCCGCCCATAAGGACAGGATCTCTTCACAGTTCTAGACGCACATTAGACAGAGGACCTGACCTGTTCCGAACAGCCCCGTTCTACTTCATCCAGATATGTCTAGAGGATTAAGATCTGAGTAATATTAGGCCAGGGAAGGTAGAAAACTCACTGCCATGTTCCTGTAGCCCAGATATCAGAGGAGCCAGGGTGCACCAATAAAACCTCCCCCCCCCCAACTAGTACACCTCCTTAACCAACCTAAACTGTTCAAACCTCTCAGAAATGTTAGCCAAATCCCAACCCAGCACAGCGCCACAAAGATCTGGTTAAGACATTCATCTAACCAGGCAACATTTCTCAAAAGAGATCTGGATCCATCTGACCATCTATTTTTCTCCAAAGAGATCTAGATCCACTTGACCATCCATATTTACCCACAGAGATCTGGATCCATCTGACCCGCCATGTTTCTCCACTGAGATCTGAATCCATCTGACCGACCATGTTTCTACACAGGGATCTGGATCCTTCTGACCGACCATGTTTCTACACAGGGATCTGGATCCTTCTGACCGACCATGTTTCTACACAGGGATCTGGATCCTTCTGACCGACCATGTTTCTACACAGGGATCTGGATCCTTCTGACCGACCATGTTTCTACACAGGGATCTGGATCTATGTGACTGGGCCATGTTTCTCGATCCATCTGACCTACCATGTTTTGAGCAGTTGACGTTTCTTCACAGAGATCTAGAATCATCTGTCCAGTAGATTTTTCTCCACAAAGATCTGAATCCATCTGGCCGGCCAGGTTTCTCCACAGAGATCTGCATCTATCTGGCTGTTCAATCACCCCCCCCCATCCCCTCCAAATACTCTGGACCACACAAGGTTGGCAGTGAGATCCGACCTGGCTAACCTAGCCCCAAAGACCAGAATTTGTTATGATTGCTGAATTTTCCCATTATATGTCAAGAGACTCAGAAAATCATCCACAGAAAACTGATCACTGGATTTTATGTGGCTCTTTAGGGTCATGGATGTGGAGAAGAGAGGGCTGCGGGCTCTGATAAAGGGGACATTCAGTGTATGACTAGTTGCCCACCAGACCATAGTCAGACATTATTACTGTCGTGTATCAACCAGGTGCCAAACATTGTAATAAGACCAGATTGGAAACTGTTCCAACTAGGGGGATACATTTCTACTGGTTGTGTCTAATCCCCTAAACATGTTAATGGTTCTTAATGGTTACGGGGTGTAGTTACAATCCCTAGTTTTGGTATATTACAGGTGATCACTCCTCCTCTTCATGATCTTTGGCTTTGGAATCCTTCATCCTATCTCAAATTAAGGAACCTCCTAGTCACTTAATGTTTCCATCACCCCCATCCCCTCAGAAGTCTGGTAGTCATGATGCCCATCTAGAAGTTCTGCATCCTGCCGCCAAGGTGCGTCCGCTGGTGAGTCTTCAGATGATGGGACTGGACAAAGCTCTTGGAGCAGTGGGTGCACTTGTAGGGTCGCTCTCCTGTATGAATGCGTTGATGGACCTTCAGGATTGAGTTCTTGATGAACTTTTTGCCGCACACGTTGCACTGGTATGGCTTCTCCCCCGTGTGGACTCTCTGATGCACCATGAGCTCATAGGGTTGTCTGAAGGTCTTCACGCAGTGTCGGCAGTGGTATGGTCTCCCCCCGCTGTGACCAATCTGGTGTCTAAGAAAACGGGACACATCTGAGAAGGTTTTAAAGCATTCGTTGCACTGGTATGGACGGTCTCTTCTGTGCTGGGGCAGAGGTGACAGGATACCAACATGATTGTGCCAGTTGTTCCATCTATACAGTGAGCCGTTAAGGAGGCACTGTGCCCCCGCTGAGCTGTCGGCCGTTGCCATCTCTCGTCTATTCTCTGTAAAATGAACGAAAGTAAGATAGTGTTACAGAAGAGACACTCACACCATGGGGACCCCTAGTCAAGGCTACTCAGGACCCTTAGGCTACCAAAGACCTAGCTAGTAGCATTGTTGGGTACATATAGGTAAAACTGATCACAGTGTAAGCATATTATGGCACAGTATGGTTAGTAAAAAAGAATCAAGGGCATGGTTAGGACAGACTCGGACATGCTATGGGCAAATATGGGCTGAAATAGTCAGGTCTACCACTTATGGCCAGACCCGTCCATGGGTTAAACCATTCCTAAACGCTGCCTGGAATTCTCTCATGTTGGTTGGTGTGAAGTCTCTCCATTCACCTTGGTTGGAGCGCTCAATGGTTTCCGTATCTCCAGTCGTCTGGTTTATCCACATTTCCTCTTGTATCCTGGATGCTGCAGAACTGTCTGTTTAGCGAGAGAGAGAAGAGAAGACGGTGAATTATCTGCAGTGTTCTGTGTCCTGTTATTTGTACCACTTCACCAGGCACTGCCAAATCAATACAATCTCATTCCTATATGTAAAAGGTCGGCACGGTTTAACCTGATTAAGGGTATGTGCACACTAAGGAAAACACACAGAGGCCGCAGATGGCGGAATCTGCCTGACCATAGAATGGAGTCTAAAGGCCCTATTCCACGGAACGATTATCGGCCGATATCAGACGTTACAGCCAATAATCTTGCCGTGGAATAGAAGGCAATGATCAGTCGACATCGTTCATGTCGACTGATCGCTGCGTCGTTTGTCTTTCAAACATGTTGAAAAACAAATGACTGTGTTAGCAGCGATCTGCTGCTGTCGCTCCGTGGAATGGGAGGCAGCAGACCGCCACTAGCCTCTATGGGCTGCCTGGACGATCTAGCAATCACCCGGGCAGCTCCAAGCGGCCCTCCCGCACTTATCCGCTCGCTGCCTCCACATGGAATAGCAGTGAGCAGGGAACGGACGCAAACATGATGCGCTGATAGCGCTCGTTTGCTCCTCACTGTCGCCCTGTGGACAGAGCCTTAAAGGGGTAGTACGGCGGTAAAGAATTACTCACAGAATAACACACATTACAAAGTTATACAACTTTGTAATGTATGTTATGTCTGTGAATGGCCCCCTTCCCCGTGTCCCACCACCCGTGTACCCGGAAGTGTGGTGCGCTATACATACCTGTCACGTGCCGACTCGTCTCCGATCTTCAGTCAGTGATGTCGTCTTTGGACGGCCGGGCCGAATCCCTCCGACCGTCCCGAGTGCCGGCCGCCCTCTTCAGCGTCATCAGATGCTTAGCCGCAATTGGCTGAGCACAGTTTGGCTCAGCCAATCGTGGCTGAGCAGCTGATGACGCGGCTGCACCACACTTCCGGGTACACGGGTGGGGGTGGGGGGACACGGGGAAGGGGGCCATTCACAGACATAACATACATTACAAAGTTGTATAACTTTGTAATGTGTGTTATTCTGTGAATAATTCTTTACCGCCACACTACCCCTTTAAGGCACAGGTGGAGAGTGAAGTGGGAGTGCGTGGGCACGAGTGGTGGAATCTGCGGCAAGTCCTCTGCGTGTTTTCCTCAGTGTGCACATACCCTTACAGGAACTCTCCTGCCTTCTCATTTTATATCACTAAACATTTAGGAGATCTGAAGACTGTTGTCACCCATCGATGTCGCAAACACAGGGTCTGCCATCTGCTTCCACAATAGTGGAATAGTAGTAGGATAGTAAAGTTGCCGAAACGTTATACAAACACCTTTATGTAAACAATTTTCAGACCTTCTTCACAATATACCGAGGCACAACCCACCAACTATTGCAGTTTATATGTGAAGCCACTGAACCACATCCCGAAGGTTTTAAACTCCATCCCATGAAGAATCATACCCAGTAAGGGTTCAAACCTCACCCTCTAAAAACGTATGTCCATTTCAAGAAGACTCGAGATGAGCACACCTGGAGTATACCTGAGTCTGATCATTCTGCAATACAATATCGGTGGCTAAAGACGTTCGATGCGACCTTAGGGAGTCCGGAAAAAAATAGATATAGCCATAGGCTGTACCCATGTTTTTCAGACAGCAATTGGACTTGAGCCACTACGAGTGGCGTTTATCTCTGAGGACCTCACTCAGTGAGGGACAACTCAACTTCAAATGCCACCCATAAGGAACAAACATAATGAAGAACTAATCTGTACCCCAAGTGGAAATAAACCTCACCCATAAAGAACTACACCCAATGAGGATTCAACCCCCACCACATCTAGCCGGGCTTCACAGTTCCAGTCCTCATGGCCCACCAAGTCATGTTTTGAGGATATCCCTTACAATGATGCACTGATTATAACTATATCACCTGTGATAATACCTGATGCACTGAGTATAACTATATCACCTGTGATAATACCTGATGCACTGAGTATAACTATATCACCTGTGATAATACCTGATGCACTGAGTATAACTATATCACCTGTGATAATACCTGATGCACTGAGTATAACTATATCACCTGTGATAATACCTGATGCACTGAGTATAACTATATCACCTGTGATAATACCTGATGCACTGAGTATAACTATATCACCTGTGATAATACCTGATGCACTGAGTATAACTATATCACCTGTGATAATACCTCATGCACTGATAATAATTATATCACCTGTGATAATACCTGATGCACTGATAATAATTATATCACCTGTGATAATACCTGATGCACTGATAATAATTATATCACCTGTGATAATACCTGATGCACTAATAATAATTATATCACCTGTGATACTACCTGATGCACTGAGTATAACTATATCACCTGTGATAATACCTGATGCACTGATAATAATTATATCACCTGTGATAATACCTGATGCACTGAGTATAATTATATCACCTGTGATAATACCTGATGCACTGAGTATAATTATATCACCTGTGATAATACCTGATGCACTGATAATAACTATATCACCTGTGATACTACCTGATGCACTGAGTATAACTATATCACCTGTGATAATACCTGATGCACTGAGTATAACTATATCACCTGTGATAATACCTGATGCACTGATAATAATTATATCACCTGTGATAATACCTGATGCACTGAGTATAATTATATCACCTGTGATAATACCTGATGCACTGAGTATAATTATATCACCTGTGATAATACCTGATGCACTGATAATAATTATATCACCTGTGATAATACCTGATGCACGGAGTATAACTATATCACCTGTGATAATACCTGATGCACTGAGTATAATTATATCACCTGTGATAATACCTGATGCACTGAGTATAATTATATCACCTGTGATAATACCTGATGCACTGAGTATAATTATATCACCTGTGATAATACCTGATGCACTGAGTATAACTATATCACCTGTGATAATACCTGATGCACTGAGTATAATTATATCACCTGTGATACTACCTGATGCACTGAGTATAATTATATCACCTGTGATAATACCTGATGCACTGATAATAATTATATCACCTGTGAAATACTAAGGAAATCCCTAATATGATCGCTTGGTGACCAGGAGGACTGGAATTGAGAAGCACTCAGAAACAGAACTTAGCTCCATCTCGTGAACAAACAATCTCCACCCCATTAGGAAATAAACATAACCATACGGAACCGGACTATATCACATTAAAAAACAAACTTTTTTTTAACCATTTCAGTGCTCCACCTTAATTAGTGAACAGTCATAGGATAAATGTTGAATATCTTGGAATGTCCTAGACTCGCTGAGCACCAGCTCTGGGCGCTCATCGGATCATCATCACCTCGATTGGCTTATATTGTGAGGACTGAGCAGAGATTCATCAGAATTTGGACTATGGGTGGGCCCAGGCTACGGAATTCTCGCTGATAAATTCTGCCGAATTCCGTTGCCTGTACGCGCTCACAGCCTCGCGCCATAGACACCATTCTATGCACGGGCGGATTCCGCATTCCGTCACTTCTTTCGGCGGATAGCGAAATCAGCCGGCCCATAGAATGGTGTCTATGGAGCCGGCGGAAAGGCGTGCGGCCATGAGCGCACACAGGCAACGGAATTCAGCTGAATTTATCCACGAGAATTCCGTAGTCTGAACCCGCCCTATAGCTGTAACCCAGGCTTGGCAATTTCCATTTACCACCTCCATCCCCATCCATGGGCCAAACACTATCCATGGTGAAGCAGGGAACAATCATGGTACCTGGAGAGGAATTTGGGGGACTTGTCGGCACAGTATAGGGGGGATCAGGTGCCCAACTGGGGAGGAATTCGGAGAACACGTCATATCGGTCTGCACATGATCCACAGTACAGCAAGAAACACATAACCAACATCCCAGTATCAAGAAAGCAATTTGGGGGTTTGATGGCTCAGCCCACACATCATCTACAGTATAGAAGAGAACAGGAGTCTACCATCATAGTCACTGGGGAGGAGTTTAGAAGAGAACAGGAGTCTACCATCATAGTCACTGGGGAGGAGTTTAGAAGAGAACAGGAGTCTACCATCATAGTCACTGGGGAGGAGTTTAGAAGAGAACAGGAGTCTACCATCATAGTCACTGGGGAGGAGTTTAGAAGAGAACAGGAGTCTACCATCATAGTCACTGGGGAGGAGTTTAGAAGAGAACAGGAGTCTACCATCATAGTCACTGGGGAGGAGTTTAGAAGAGAACAGGAGTCTACCATCATAGTCACTGGGGAGGAGTTTAGAAGAGAACAGGAGTCTACCATCATAGTCACTGGGGATGAGTTTAGAAGAGAACAGGAGTCTACCATCATAGTCACTGGGGAGGAGTTTAGAAGAGAACAGGAGTCTACCATCATAGTCACTGGGGAGGAGTTTAGAAGAGAACAGGAGTCTACCATCATAGTCAATGGGGATGAGTTTAGAAGAGAACAGGAGTCTACCATCATAGTCACTGGGGAGGAGTTTAGAAGAGAACAGGAGTCTACCATCATAGTCACTGGGGAGGAGTTTGAGAGACTCATCCGCTTGGCCCTCACACCATCAGCAGTATAGTGATGAACGCACGTCTAACACCCTAGTATCTGTGGAGGAATTTGGGGGTCGCCAGCTGGATCCACTGTACAGGTGGTCAGATGTGGGGAACATACGTATCATCACGTTACTGTCGGAGAAATGTGTACAGAGTATAACAGGTCACAGCATCCGGGGAGGAACATGGGGGACGTGTCAGCTCATCCATCACCCTAAGCTTAGCGGGAAACGGGTCTAACGTCAAGAATATGCTGTGGGGGTCTAGACAGCTCACTCACCATCTACAGTACAGTAGAGAACAAGTGTTAACCATCATATTAGAGTTTGCCAGACTCATCGGCCCTCACACCATTGTCCGGACAAATAATCTCTGTGGGTAATCCCAATACTGTATACCTCCCCCCCTCTGCAGTTAGGCCTCCCATACTGTATACCTCCCCCCCTCTGCAGTTAGGCCTCCCAATACTGTATACCTCCCCCCTCTGTAGTTGTTCCCCCATACTGTATACCTCCCTTCCCCTCTGCAGTTAGGCCCCCCATACTGTATACCTCCCTCCCAATACTGTATACCTCCCCCCCTCTGCAGTTAGGCCCCCCATACTGTATACCTCCCTCCCAATACTGTATACCTCCCCCCCTCTGCAGTTAGGCCTCCCATACTGTATACCTCCCCCCCTCTGCAGTTAGGCCTCCCAATACTGTATACCTCCCCCCTCTGTAGTTGTTCCCCCATACTGTATACCTCCCTTCCCCTCTGCAGTTAGGCCCCCCATACTGTATACCTCCCTCCCAATACTGTATACCTCCCCCCCCTCTGCAGTTAGGCCCCCCATACTGTATACCTCCCTCCCAATACTGTATACCTCCCCCCCTCTGCAGTTAGGCCTCCCATACTGTATACCTCCCCCCCCTCTGCAGTTAGGCCCCCCATACTGTATACCTCCCCCCCCTCTGCAGTTAGGCCCCCATACTGTATAACTCCCCCCCCCTTTGCAGTTAGGCCTCCCAATACTGTATACCTCCCCCCTCTGTAGTTGTTCCCCCATACTGTATACCTCCCCCCCCTCTGCAGTTAGGCCCCCCATACTGTATACCTCCCTTCCCCTCTGCAGTTAGGCCCCCCATACTGTATACCTCCCCCCTCTGTAGTTGTTCCCCCATACTGTATACCTCCCTCCACGTCTGGCCTAATTGGCTGATGTTTAACCCCCCATTGTCAGGGATCTGGTCAGCTGATGGTAACTAGGGATTATTATTGGGGTAGGGCTTATTATTGGGGTAGGGCTTATTACTGGGGTAGGGCTTATTATAGGGGTAGGGTTTATTATTGGGGTAGGGCTTATTATTGGGGTAGGGCTTATTATAGGGGGTAGGGCTTATTATTGGGGTAGGGCTTATTATAGGGGTAGGGCTAATTATTGGGGTAGGGCTTATTATAGGGTTAGGGCTTATTATTGGGGTAGGGCTTATTATTGGGGTGGGGCTTATTATTGGGGTAGGGCTTATTATAGGGTTAGGGCTTATTATTGGGGTAGGGCTTATTATAGGGTTAGGGCTTATTATTGGGGTAGGGTTTATTATTGGGGTAGGGCTTATTATTGGGGTAGGGCTTATTATAGGGTTAGGGCTTATTATAGGGTTAGGGCTTATTATTGGGGTAGGGCTTATTATAGGGGTAGGGCTTATTATTGGGGTAGGGCTTATTATTGGGGTAGGGCTTATTATTGGGGTAGGGCTTATTATTGGGGTAGGGCTTATTATTGGGGTAGGGCTTATTATATTTTAAACTTACTCCAAAAAGCCTGAAAAATGACGCCAGGTCTTATTTTGTGAGAAGCGCAGGAACCCGTGTGTAACGCTTTATGTGGGATTGTTGGCCCATCCAGCAGAATCCGCACAGATCTACCATCACGGTGTCGGGGGAGGAACGGCTTGGGGTCACCCAACATTTTTTCTCACATTTGTTCCTCACAAAAAAGAAAAAGTCTCGAGTTGTTTGAAAACTTTTTTTTCTTTATTTAAAATAATATTCAAATATTTTATATTAAGAGACGATTTCTAAAAAATAAAAATTACCAGGACCCAAAAACTCAATAGAAGCCGCACAGATGTAAGTCATGGGGGGGGGGGGGACTATGTTATTTTTCTTTTCGGAGGGACCGGCTGATCGGCATCGCTCACACTCTTCACCTGCCGCCGCAGTCCTGTGTGGACGTTGGGGGTCTCGGCGGTCCGATCATTGGGTGTCATACCCGAGTGAGGACGGATGACCTCGATGCCCCTCTGGATGATGCTGCCCAGGGTGGCCAGTCCATCTGTCTGCTGGATCTGCAGCAGGTTGAGAGAGTGCGCGATCTGAGACAAGATGGCGTTCTGCTCCTGCATGAGAAGGTTGGACTCGCGCTGGTGTGAGGAGAGGCTGTGCAGGGTGCTGCTTATGGCAGAGAACTGGTGCTGCTGGCTGGACGGCTCGGAATCAGACTCCGGAGCCGCCTCTCTTTCTTCTGTGACGTCTGAGGGATGAGGCCGCCTGTCGGGTGAGATGATGGACGGTTCTTCTGAGGAGTCTTTGCTGGAATCCTCGGCTGCGTCCTGGCAGAAGCTGACGGCCGCCTCTCGGTGGCCGCACTCCGTGGACTCTAAACACAGGAAAATACGCATGTTAATGGCGGTAATGTTACATCAATCTACACAATTACTGGCTCCGACATACAGTCCTCGAATCTCCAACATACAGTCCTCAAATCTGCCAGGATCAGACGCCACTGCATGATTAGAAAACCTCCCTGGCTGTTCCTATAATCCTCCACCAATCCACCCCCTTCCCTCCTCTCAGATCCCAGTAACACAGACCGTGAGATATCTGGGTGCGGCACACCACCTCCCATCAGACCCGTAATCCCGGCTCTCCTGACTCCTTCCGTGGACTCACAGTCCTGACTCCTTCCGTGGACTCACAGGCCACGTTTACTGGGCGTGACAACCAAGTACGGGAGACTGGCCGATGAATGAGAAGAGTCAGAGAACTCATCACCAGTGAATGAAGAGGACCTGAGAGGAGACTGCAGTGCTGCCCCCCGTCATCATCTATTGGATTCCTCACAGATTCTTCCATTACCCAATAATTACCAATAATATCTTGTATATCCTGCATCTTATAATCCACAGACAGAGCAGCCGACAGTGTCCGACCACCCCGACTCCTTCGCTGGTGGTCGGGCACACTGCTGGGTGGTCTCCTCTGTGTGTGTGATGTGATATAGCAGAGCTGTGTGTATGATGCAGAAGAACTGGGTATGTATGATGCAGCAGAGCTGTGTGTGTATGATGCAGTAGAGCTGTGTGTGTATGATGCAGCAGAGCTGTGTGTATGATGCAGAAGAACTGGGTATGTATGATGCAGTAGAGCTGTGTGTGTATGATGCAGAACTGGGTGTGTATGATGCAGTAGAGCTGTGTGTGTATGATGCAGAAGAACTGGGTATGTATGATGCAGTAGAGCTGTGTGTGTATGATGCAGCAGAGCTGTGTGTGTATGATGCAGAAGAACTGGGTATGTATGATGCAGTAGAGCTGTGTGTGTATGATGCAGTAGAGCTGTGTGTGTATGATGCAGCAGAGCTGTGTGTGTATGATGCAGAAGAACTGGGTATGTATGATGCAGTAGAGCTGTGTGTGTATGATGCAGCAGAGCTGTGTGTGATGGAGCAGAGCTGTGTGTATGATGCAGAAGAACTGGGTATGTATGATGCAGCAAAGCTGTATTTTTCAATGTAGCAGAGCTGTGTGTGTGATGGAGCAGAGCTGTGTATGTGATGGAGCAGAGCTGTGTGTGTGATGGAGCAGAGCTGTGTGTGTGATGGAGCAGAGCTGTGTGTGATGGAGCAGAGCTGTGTGTGTGATGGAGCAGAGCTGTGTGTGTGATGGAGCAGAGCTGTGTGTGATGGAGCAGAGCTGTGTATGTGTGTTAACTTGGCCCTGTCATTTCAACAAACTTTGATCCCTTCACTGCATTAACCCCTTCACTGCCATAGACCACCTGAGAAGTTTATTAACATTGTTTTCCTGTTTTCAGTTGCCAGGAATTATTCTTATAAAGCGAATAATACCAAACAAAAAACAACAACTCTAAAGTCTTGGTCATTAAATGTTTTCATTCTATGCAATCTGCTGTCTCCTGCCTGTTGTTAAGGGAAATCTGTCTCTAGTAACAGACACAGTATGACGTGGGGGTGAAGCTTAGCATGTGCAATGAGGAGAACATGATCATGATGCACACTGTACCTTAAAGGTAAATCAAGGCTGCCCTCTGACCTATCACCACTCATAAAGCTCAGAACAGCTGTCCCTTAAATACCAGTGTAGCTACGGCCGCACCCCTCTCTCTCCCCCCCCCCCCCCCCCAGCTGCAGTGTAATCGCTCCCCTTGTGTCGCTGTCGTTATAACTTTCAAAATCTAAATCAACAGTAGATGAGATATAAAGTAAGTCTGCAATTTACTATTTATTGTTTATTTTTTTACTTATCAGAACCGTTATTGAGCCGTGACTCTCTGTACTGGACGGATTTCCTGGGTTTAGTCTGTTTTTTTCAACCAACACAAGTCAAAAAATCTGCCTTCAGGAGACTGGACCAGGATACAGTAAGTATAGCTGGCATATAGCAGCCTTCAGGAGACTGGACCTGGATACAGTAAGTATAGCTGTTATATAGCTGCCTTCAGGAGACTGGACCTGGATAGAGTAAGTATAGCTGTTATATAGCTGCCTTCAGGAGACTGGACCTGGATACAGTAAGTATAGCTGATATATAGCTGCCTTCAGGAAACTGGACCTGGATACAGTAAGTATAGCTGATATAAAGCTGCCTTCAGGAGACTGGACCTGGATACAGTAAGTATAGCTGATATAAAGCTGCCTTCAGGAGACTGGGCCTGGATACAGTAAGTATAGCTGTTATATAGCTGCCTTTAGGAGACTGGACCTGGATACAGTAAGTATAGCTGTTATATAGCTGCCTTTAGGAGACTGGACCTGGATACAGTAAGTATAGCTGATATAAAGCTGCCTTCAGGAGACTGGACCTGGATACAGTAAGTATAGCTGGTATATAGCAGTCAGGAGACTGGACCTGGATACACTAAGTATAGCTGATATAAAGCTGCCTTCAGGAGACTGGGCCTGGATACAGTAAGTATAGCGGTTATATAGCTGCCTTCAGGAGACTGGACCTGGATATAGTAAGTATAGCTGGTATATAGCAGCCTTCAGGAGACTGGACCTGGATATAGTAAGTATAGCTGTTATATAGCAAGAGACTTGACCTGGATATAGTAAGTATAGCTGGTATATAGCAGCCTTCAGAAGACTGGACCTGGATACAGTAAGTATAGCTGTTATATAGCAAGAGACTTGACCTGGATATAGTAAGTATAGCTGGTATATAGCAGCCTTCAGAAGACTGGACCGGGATTTCTGGCAAGTTCAGCTTTGTTTTACAGCATGATAACAACAAAAAAAATATTGAATATATATTGTGAACTTGAGTTATATCACATCTACTGTTGATTTAGATTTTGAAAGTTATTACGACAGAAACACTTTAACTTCACAGCAGAATCAGCAGCCCCTTCATTGCCTTTTGCTTCTCCTCCCCAGGTCATCTATAGTACTGTGTAAATTATCAGCCCAGCACCAGCCCTATGTCATGGCGTTGCAGAGAGGAGTATGTAAGTGAAGGACCTGTGCGTCTCTCTGTCCGAAACGGACAGAGAGACCAGTAGTTGTGCATCATGGACAATCGGGGGCCTTAAAAACAGCAGCGAGAGCCACAAGATACCAGGGAGATTATTAGTAACCACTAGATACAGGGAGATTATTAGTAACCAGTAGATACCAGGGAGATTATTACTAACCACTAGATACCAGGGAGATTATTACTAACCACTAGATACCAGGGAGATTATTACTAACCACTAGATACCAGGGAGATTATTACTAACCACTAGATACCAGGGAGATTATTACTAACCACTAGATACCAGGGAGATTATTACTAACCACTAGATACCAGGGAGATTATTAGTAACCAGTAGATACCAGGGAGATTATTACTAACCACTAGATACCAGGGAGATTATTAGTAACCACTAGATACCAGGGAGATTATTAGTAACCACTAGATACAGGGAGATTATTAGTAACCAGTAGATACCAGGGAGATTATTAGTAACCACTAGATACAGGGACATTATTAGTAACCACTAGATACCAGGGAGATTATTAGTAACCACTAGATACCAGGGACATTATTAGTAACCACTAGATACCAGGGAGATTATTAGTAACCACTAGATACAGGGAGATTATTACTAACCACTAGATACCAGGGAGATTATTACTAACCACTAGATACCAGGGAGATTATTACTAACCAGTAGATACCAGGGAGATTATTAGTAACCACTAGATACAGGGAGATTATTAGTAACCACTAGATACAGGGAGATTATTAGTAACCACTAGATACCAGGGAGATTATTACTAACCAGTAGATACCAGGGAGATTATTACTAACCACTAGATACCAGGGAGATTATTAGTAACCACTAGATACAGGGAGATTATTAGTAACCACTAGATACCAGGGAGATTATTACTAACCACTAGATACAGGGAGATTATTACTAACCAGTAGATACCAGGGAGATTATTAGTAACCACTAGATACCAGGGAGATTATTACTAACCACTAGATACAGGGAGATTATTAGTAACCACTAGATACAGGGAGATTATTAACCCTTTAGAGACTAGGTGTCTTGTTTTTAAACAATCTGGCTCACGACTTGTGGAAGCTGGCGAGATGGGGCCATACAGTAAGCCACTAATCAGTGTGTGTCACCCCGGCGTCTACAATAACAATTTACACAATACACAAATAAGACTATTTACCGGCTTCCACCTCTTCGGGGACGTCTTCTTTGTCTTGGTTCCAGTCAACCTCTTTGCTGTATTCAGGCTTGAAGAAGTCTCTCAGCCTCTGCTCATACGGTGCCAGCCTAAGGTGTGGTGGCGGCCGGCGGCCCGTCTCAGCAACATGAGCCGCAGCTTCACTCAGCTTCTCATTCATTTTGCGCTTGGCATCCTTCCACCTCTTCTTGACTTTGTCGCTGGTACGTGAGGCCACTCCCACCGCGCTCACCTCATTGGCTATGGCCTGCCACATGGAGTTCTTGGCCACACTGGGAGTAATGTCTGCTTCATTGCCAAACAGTTTAGAGTAATTCTCGATCACCAGGTCAACCAGGACATCGAGTTCTTTCTCGGTGAACTTTACGATTCGCAGGCGCGGGACTCCAGGAGAGGGGGATGAAGTAGACTGAGATCCGAGAGAGTTAGAGACCTGAGTCACGGGAAATTGCGAGGGCGACGCGGTATCACAGATATGTACGATCGGCTCACCCGTATCTGTTATTATGGCACAGAACAAAGTAAAGTTTAGAGGTGGCAGTCACGCTGTGTCGGCACAGAGGACAATCACTACAGAGACCACCGATACAAGAAATGTAAACCAAGGGAGGTGGCAAGGGTTAAATTTGTGACCAGAGAACAGACCCCCTTCTAGTCATCCTGTAAGGTCAGATAGGCAGAGGTCACACAGTGGTAACACAAGGATGCAACAACTCTCCCGACCCCCTTCAATCATCCTGTAAGGTCAGATAGGCGGAGGTCACACAGTGGTAACACAAGGATGCAACAACTCTCCCGACCCCCTTCAATCATCCTGTAAGGTCAGATAGGCGGAGGTCACACAGTGGTAACACAAGGATGCAACAACTCTCCGACCCCCTTCTAGTCATCCTGTAAGGTCAGATAGGCAGAGGTCACACAGTGGTAACACAAGGATGCAACAACTCTCTGACCCCCTTCTAGTCATCCTGTAAGGTCAGATAGGCGGAGGTCACACAGTGGTAACACAAGGATGCAACAACTCTCCGACCCCCTTCTAGTCATCCTGTAAGGTCAGATAGGCAGAGGTCACACAGTGGTAACACAAGGATGCAACAACTCTCCGACCCCCTTCTAGTCATCCTGTAAGGTCAGATAGGCAGAGGTCACACAGTGGTAACACAAGGATGCAACAACTCTCTGACCCCCTTCTAGTCATCCTGTAAGGTCAGATAGGCGGAGGTCTCACAGTGGTAACACAAGGATGCAACAACTCTCCGACCCCCTTCTACTCATCCTGTAAGGTCAGATAGGCGGAGGTCACACAGTGGTAACACAAGGATGGAACAACTCTCCGACCCCCTTCTAGTCATCCTGTAAGGTCAGATAGGCGGAGGTCACACAGTGGTAACACAAGGATGCAACAACTCTCCGACCCCCTTCTACTCATCCTGTAAGGTCAGATAGGCGGAGGTCACACAGTGGTAACACAAGGATGCAACAACTCTCCGACCCCCTTCTAGTCATCCTGTAAGGTCAGATAGGCGGAGGTCACACAGTGGTAACACAAGGATGGAACAACTCTCCGACCCCCTTCTAGTCATCCTGTAAGGTCAGATAGGCGGAGGTCACACAGTGGTAACACAAGGATGCAACAACTCTCCGACCCCCTTCTAGTCATCCTGTAAGGTCAGATAGGCGGAGGTCACACAGTGGTAACACAAGGATGCAACAACTCTCCGACCCCCTTCTAGTCATCCTGTAAGGTCAGATAGGCGGAGGTCACACAGTGGTAACACGAGGGACACCACTGGGCCCTCTCCCCTGTATGGGGGACACAATACAACAACACAATACAAGTCATAGGTTCACGTTGACCAGGAAAACAATTAAAGGGGTACTCCAGTCCAGTGTTGCTGCCCATGGTGAGACTAACAATTCCTTCCATACTTATTACTATTGATTCAGTCTCCCCCAGTTTTCAGCTGCTCCCTTCTGCTGAAGACACAAAAATTTGTGTATAAGCTTCCCTTTCTGTCTCCCCCTCCTCCCTCCTGAGACAGCTGATGTAAACGAGTCCCTGGCCGGCTGTATCTGCAACTTTGTAGCTTCTTTGTAATGCTGGGAGGGTTAATCTAAGGTCAAGTTGGCAATGAACTCGCTGTGAATAACCCTCCCAGCATTATAAAGAAGCTACAATGTTGCAGATACAGCCTGCTAGAGACTTGTTTACATCAACTGTCTCAGAAAGGAGGGGGAGGAGGGCAAGACAGAGAGAAAAGCTCACACACAGATTTCAGCAGAACTGGGGGAAGGAGACTGAATAGATAATAACAAGTATGGAAGGAATTGTTAGTCTCAACATGGGCAGCAACATATTAAAAGTTAAAGGGGTATTCCGGGAAAAATTTACTTTTCCTCAATCCACAGAATAGGGAAAAAGTAGGAGTAGGTGATCTCAGTTATGAATAGAGCCCTGGGTCGGCACATGACCCGCGGCTCTATTCATTCCTATGGAGCGACAGAAAGTGCCGACAATATCGTTCCCGGAGTTTAGCGACTCCTACAAGAAGTAAGCCATCAGCTCTAGAGCCTGACGGGAGGGGGGTCTGTCCCCAGGCTCGTCCCGCCACACTTATTGTAGAGAGAAGCGCTCGCACACCACGTCCCGACACAACGTACCGACACAACACACACTGGTTCCTACCGCTTTGACGCTACAAGAAGAGCTCTATCCCCTGTGCTGGACAAGTCACCGTAAGAGTAGCTACTTTTAGGGTTAATGAAGAACACTGGTGACAATTTTTTTTTTCTTTCAAATCAACTGATGTCAAAAAGTTATACAAATCTGTAAATTACTTCTATAATATTCTCCAGTACTGCTCCAGCCTTTCAGTACTTATCAGCTGCTGTAGGTCCTGCAGGAAGTGGTGTATTCTCTCCAGTCTGACACAGTGCTCTCTGCTGCCACCTCTGTCCATGTCAGGAACTGTCCAGAGCAGCAGCAAATCCTCATAGAAAATCTCTACTGCTTTTCTCTTTTTGCTTATATTTTATGTTTTTGTTATGTGTTTATGATGTTTTACTGCTTAGAGATCTCTGGATTCTGACCCCTATAGCTTCTATAGTTCTCCATCTACACAGCTGGGTCACATCTTGTTATTTGCTCTGTAGTTCTTCTAAAACCATGTTGGGGTACACAAAGCGGTGACAAAAACAGCAAATTTGGCCTTATTTTTGTTTTTGCTTATATTTTATATTGATTTCATAGAATAGCGCCCCCCATGGGATGACTGTACCGCAGTACTGCCATTGCCAGCTGCCATTGTAACCATACTGCATGTTGGGAAGGGTAATGCCGAGGAAACCCGCTGAAGCTGCCGACCATCTAATGTCTATAAGACCGGCGGCTGAGGAAAGGATCGGGGCAAATGGATTCTAGCACAACAGATTATTTAGTTCTCAAGGACGATAAGTAGGAGAGGGAGGAGAGGGACAGAGGGAGGGGTCTGGAGGAGGAGAGGGACAGAGGGAGGGGTCTGGAGGAGGAGAGGGACAGAGGGAGGGGTCTGGAGGAGGAGGAGGAGGAGGAGGAGGAGGAGGAGAGGGAGGAGAAGGACAGAGGGAGGGGTCTGGAGGAGGAGAGGGAGGAGAAGGACAGAGGGAGGGGTCTGGAGGAGGAGAGGGAGGAGAAGGACAGAGGGAGGGGTCTGGAGGAGGAGAGGGAGGAGAAGGACAGAGGGAGGGGTCTGGAGGAGGAGGAGGAGGAGAAGGACAGAGGGAGGGGTCTGGAGGAGGAGGAGGAGGAGAAGGACAGAGGGAGGGGTCTGGAGGAGGAGGAGGAGGAGAAGGACAGAGGGAGGGGTCTGGAGGAGGAGGAGGAGGAGGAGAAGGACAGAGGGAGGGGTCTGGAGGAGGAGGAGGAGGAGGAGGAGAAGGACAGAGGGAGGGGTCTGGAGGAGGAGAGGGAGGAGGAGAAGGACAGAGGGAGGGGTCTGGAGGAGGAGAGGGAGGAGGAGAAGGACAGAGGGAGGGGTCTGGAGGAGGAGAGGGAGGAGGAGAAGGACAGAGGGAGGGGTCTGGAGGAGGACAGAGGGAGGGGTCTGGAGGAGGACAGAGGGAGGACAGAGGGAGGGGTCTGGAGGAGGACAGAGGGAGGACAGAGGGAGGGGTCTGGAGGAGGACAGAGGGAGGACAGAGGGAGGGGTCTGGAGGAGGACAGAGGGAGGACAGAGGGAGGGGTCTGGAGGAGGACAGAGGGAGGACAGAGGGAGGGGTCTGGAGGAGGACAGAGGGAGGACAGAGGGAGGGGTCTGGAGGAGGACAGAGGGAGGACAGAGGGAGGGGTCTGGAGGAGGACAGAGGGAGGACAGAGGGAGGGGTCTGGAGGAGGACAGAGGGAGGGGTCTGGAGGAGGACAGAGGGAGGGGTCTGGAGGAGGACAGAGGGAGGGGTCTGGAGGAGGACAGAGGGAGGGGTCTGGAGGAGGACAGAGGGAGGGGTCTGGAGGAGGACAGAGGGAGGGGTCTGGAGGAGGACAGAGGGAGGGGTCTGGAGGAGGACAGAGGGAGGGGTCTGGAGGAGGACAGAGGGAGGGGTCTGGAGGAGGACAGAGGGAGGGGTCTGGAGGAGGACAGAGGGAGGGGTCTGGAGGAGGACAGAGGGAGGGGTCTGGAGGAGGACAGAGGGAGGGGTCTGGAGGAGGACAGAGGGAGGGGTCTGGAGGAGGACAGAGGGAGGGGTCTGGAGGAGGACAGAGGGAGGGGTCTGGAGGAGGACAGAGGGAGGGGTCTGGAGGAGGACAGAGGGAGGGGTCTGGAGGAGGACAGAGGGAGGGGTCTGGAGGAGGACAGAGGGAGGGGTCTGGAGGAGGACAGAGGGAGGGGTCTGGAGGAGGACAGAGGGAGGGGTCTGGAGGAGGACAGAGGGAGGGGTCTGGAGGAGGACAGAGGGAGGGGTCTGGAGGAGGACAGAGGGAGGGTTCTGGAGGAGGACAGAGGGAGGGTTCTGGAGGAGGACAGAGGGAGGGTTCTGGAGGAGGACAGAGGGAGGGTTCTGGAGGAGGACAGAGGGAGGGGTCTGGAGGAGGACAGAGGGAGGGGTCTGGAGGAGGACAGAGGGAGGGGTCTGGAGGAGGACAGAGGGAGGGGTCTGGAGGAGGACAGAGGGAGGACAGAGGGAGGGGTCTGGAGGAGGACAGAGGGAGGACAGAGGGAGGGGTCTGGAGGAGGACAGAGGGAGGACAGAGGGAGGGGTCTGGAGGAGGACAGAGGGAGGGCAGAGGGAGGGGTCTGGAGGAGGACAGAGGGAGGACAGAGGGAGGGGTCTGGAGGAGGACAGAGGGAGGACAGAGGGAGGGGTCTGGAGGAGGACAGAGGGAGGACAGAGGGAGGGGTCTGCAGGAGGACAGAGGGAGGACAGAGGGAGGGGTCTGGAGGAGGGGGGCAGAGGGAGGACAGAGGGAGGGGTCTGGAGGAGGGGGGCAGAGGGAGGACAGAGGGAGGGGTCTGGAGGAGGGGGGCAGAGGGAGGACAGAGGGAGGGGTCTGGAGGAGGGGGGCAGAGGGAGGACAGAGGGAGGGGTCTGGAGGAGGGGGGCAGAGGGAGGACAGAGGGAGGGGTCTGGAGGAGGGAGGACAGAGGGAGGGGTCTGGAGGAGGGAGGACAGAGGGAGGGGTCTGGAGGAGGGGGGCAGAGGGAGGGGTCTGGAGGAGGGGGGCAGAGGGAGGGGTCTGGAGGAGGGGGGCAGAGGGAGGGGTCTGGAGGAGGGGGGCAGAGGGAGGGGTCGGGAGGAGGGGGGCAGAGGGAGGGGTCTGGAGGAGGGGGGCAGAGGGAGGGGTCTGGAGGAGGGGGGCAGAGGGAGGGGTCTGGAGGAGGGGGGCAGAGGGAGGGGTCTGGAGGAGGGGGGCAGAGGGAGGGGTCTGGAGGAGGGGGGCAGAGGGAGGGGTCTGGAGGAGGGGGGCAGAGGGAGGGGTCTGGAGGAGGGGGGCAGAGGGAGGGGTCTGGAGGAGGGGGGCAGAGGGAGGGGTCTGGAGGAGGGGGGCAGAGGGAGGGGTCTGGAGGAGGGGGGCAGAGGGAGGGGTCTGGAGGAGGGGGGCAGAGGGAGGGGTCTGGAGGAGGGGGGCAGAGGGAGGGGTCTGGAGGAGGGGGGCAGAGGGAGGGGTCTGGAGGAGGGGGGCAGAGGGAGGGGTCTGGAGGAGGGGGGCAGAGGGAGGGGTCTGGAGGAGGGGGGCAGAGGGAGGGGTCTGGAGGAGGGGGGCAGAGGGAGGGGTCTGGAGGAGGGGGGCAGAGGGAGGGGTCTGGAGGAGGGGGGCAGAGGGAGGGGTCTGGAGGAGGACAGAGGGAGGAGGACAGAGGGAGGGGTCCGGAGAAGGGGGACAGAGGGAGGGGTCTGGAGGAGGACAGAGGGAGGGGTCTGGAGGAAGAGAAGGACAGAGGGAGGGGTCTGGAGGAGGACAGAGGGAGGGGTCTGGAGGAGGGGGGCAGAGGGAGGGGTCCGGAGAAGGGGGACAGAGGGAGGGGTCTGAAGGAGGAAGCCGTCCTATCATAGTGAATCATTTGGACACTGTAATATCGCTTTCACTATAACTATAGTAATGGAGAATGATGTGTGATGTGTGAACGGGACCTGAAGTCACAGTAACATGTCACTAACCTCTGAAGTCCACGATCTGTGGCTCTCACCTCACCCGGGGCCCCAATACTAATGTAAGAGAGCCCCACTGAGATAGTCCTGGTGGTCTCTTACCTCTGGACAGTGCTGTAGTGGTGACCGGACCATGACCTCCCACTGACACCTTGATGTACTCCGGCTCCTCTTGTTTGATTAGCTTGGTGGTCACCTGACCTGGAATCAAACAATACGTCAGGGGAGGCAAACACTGATGAGGGTCTACATCACTGGGGAGGGGGGTACACACTGATGGGGGTCTACATCACTGGGGAGGGGGGTACACACTGATGAGGGTCTACATCACTGGGGAGGGGGGTACACACTGATGGGGGTCTACATCACTGGGGAGGGGGGTACACACTGATGAGGGTCTACATCACTGGGGAGGGGGGTACACACTGATGGGGGTCTACATCACTGGGGAGGGGGGTACACACTGATGAGGGTCTACATCACTGGGGAGGGGGGTACACACTGATGGGGGTCTACATCACTGGGGGCCACACACTGATAGGGGTCTACATGACTGGGGAGGGGGCACACACTGATGGGGGTCTACATGACTGGGGAGGGGGCACACACTGATGAGGGTCTACATCACTGGGGAGGGGGGTACACACTGATGGGGGTCTACATCACTGGGGGGCCACACACTGATAGGGGTCTACATGACTGGGGAGGGGGGTACACACTGATGGGGGTCTACATGACTGGGGAGGGGTACACACTGATGGGGGTCTACATGACTGGGGAGGGGTACACACTGATGGAAGTATACATCTCTGGGGAGGGGGGTACACACTGATGGAAGTATACATCTCTGGGGAGGGGGGTACACACTGATGGGGGTCTGTGTACAGAGAAGGGGGGCTGTAGGGTGCTATCTACACATATCACAATTTTACTGTTTGCCCCTTGGAAGAAGCCTCAGCTATAACAGAGATATCTGGCCTGATGACATCACCGCCTGTCTGTAATAACATCACTATGTAACCAGACAAGTATATTTGACATCACACATCTCTATGTAACCAGACGAGTATATATGACATCACACATCTCTATGTAACCAGACTATGTATGACATCACACATCTCTATGTAACCAGACTATGTATGACATCACACATCTCTATGTAACCAGACTATGTATGACATCACACATCTCTATGTAACCAGACTATGTATGACATCACACATCTCTATGTAACCAGACTATGTATGACATCACACATCTCTATGTAATCAGACTATGTATGACATCACACATCTCTATGTAACCAGACGAGTATATATGACATCACACATCTCTATGTAACCAGACGAGTATATATGACATCACACATCTCTATGTAACCAGACAAGTATATTTGACATCACACATCTCTATGTAACCAGACGAGTATATATGACATCACACATCTCTATGTAACCAGACGAGTATATATGACATCACACATCTCTATGTAACCAGACGAGTATATATGACATCACACATCTCTATGTAACCAGATGAGTATATATGACATCACGTCTTCTGCTGATCCCCCAGATGTCACATGCTCCACTCTACCACAGCGGGGTCTCCCTGCCATCACTGTAAGGAGGACCACCGGACAGAACAGACAGCAGCAGCAGGGCGCGCAGCGGATCTTACCTCTACATGTGGCTCCTGTGCTGTCTGACCCCACCGACACCTTCATGTAGTCCGGCTCCTCGTACCTCATCAGCTGGGAAGACGAGCGGACTGTAAGAAGAGCAGAAGGGGGAGTCCTACAGTGCACCCCAACCTAACAGTGGCAGCAGGGGATGATGGGAGTGATGATACACTGTGTGTGATAGGAGATTAGAGTGTCAGCTCCTGGGGTCAGGGAGGATGGGAGTGATGATACACTGTGTGTGATAGGAGATTAGAGTGTCAGCTCCTGGGGTCAGGGAGGATGATGGGAGTGATGATACACTGTGTGTGATAGGAGATTAGAGTGTCAGCTCCTGGGGTCAGGGAGGATGGGAGTGATGATACACTGTGTGTGATAGGAGATTAGAGTGTCAGCTCCTGGGGTCAGGGAGGATGGGAGTGATGATACACTGTGTGTGATAGGAGATTAGAGTGTCAGCTCCTGGGGTCAGGGAGGATGATGGGAGTGATGATACACTGTGTGTGATAAGAGATTAGAGTGTCAGCTCCTGGGGTCAGGGAGGATGATGGGAGTGATGATACACTGTGTGTGATAGGAGATTAGAGTGTCAGCTCCGGGGGTCAGGGATGATGGGAGTGATGAAACACTGTGTGTGATAGGAGATTAGAGTGTCAGCTCCTGGGGTCGGGGAGGATGGGAGTGATGATACACTGTGTGTGATAGGAGATTAGAGTGTCAGCTCCTGGGGTCAGGGAGGATGATGGGAGTGATGATACACTGTGTGTGATAGGAGATTAGAGTGTCAGCTCCTGGGGTCAGGGAGGATGATGGGAGTGATGATACACTGTGTGTGATAGGAGATTAGAGTGTCAGCTCCTGGGGTCAGGGAGGATGATGGGAGTGATGATACACTGTGTGTGATAGGAGATTAGAGTGTCAGCTCCTGGGGTCAGGGAGGATGATGGGAGTGATGATACACTGTGTGTGATAGTGTGATAGGAGATTAGAGTGTCAGCTCCGGGGGTCAGGGATGATGGGAGTGATGAAACACTGTGTGTGATAGGAGATTAGAGTGTCAGCTCCTGGGGTCGGGGAATTGGCTATCACCTGACATTGTGTCCGCTTTGCATCACCAGCCCTCACCTGTAGGTGTCACCGCCGCACCCTCTGACCCATGGCCACCAACACACACATTGACGTATTCCGCCTTCTCTTGTTTGATTGTCTGCGAGACGACCCGCCCTGAAAGGAGAAGCAAAACAAAGAACCAATCACAGGGAGGAGCAAAACAAAGAACCAATCACAGGGAGGAGCAAAATAAGGAACCAATCACAGGGAGGAGCAAAATAAGGAACCAATCACAGGGAGGAGCAAAACAAAGAACCAATCACAGGGAGGAGCAAAACAAGGAACCAATCACAGGGAGGAGCAAAACAAAGAACCAATCACAGGGAGGAGCCAATCAAGGAACCAATCACAGGGAGGAGCAAAACAAAGAACCAATCACAGGGAGGAGCAAAATAAGGAACCAATCACAGGGAGGAGCAAAACAAAGAACCAATCACAGGGAGGAGCAAAACAAAGAACCAATCACAGGGAGGAGCAAAACAAAGAACCAATCACAGGGAGGAGCAAAACAAAGAACCAATCACAGGGAGGAGCAAAATAAGGAACCAATCACAGGGAGGAGCAAAACAAAGAACCAATCACAGGGAGGAGCAAAACAAAGAAACAATCAAAGGGAGGAGCAAAATAAGGAACCAATCACAGGGAGGAGCAAAACAATGAACCAATCACAGGGAGGATCAAAACAAAGACCAATCACAGGGAGGAGCAAAACAAGGAACCAATCACAGGGAGGATCAAAACAAAGACCAATCACAGAGAGGAGCAAAACAAGGAACCAATCACAGGGAGGAGCAAAACAGGGAGGAGCAAAACAAGGAACCAATCACAGGGAGGAGCAAACAAAGAGCCAATCAGAAGGCGGGGCAGTCCCATGTAACACATACACACATTATATGTAACTATGTGTTAGCTGATGTTCAGCTCTGAAGGTATGAAGAAGTAAATACAGAAGTCGCAGTCCTGGGCTGGATCTATAGTTATTATCAGCTGGTGTTGTGGCCCCTGAGGGTCGGCTCTGTGCTGATGTCACTTCTATATACAGACTAGACAGGAACACACGAGGGAGGTCTCAGGAAGGTCTGGGGCCAGCCCTCCTCCTAGTGCTTAGGCCCTAGATGCCACCCCCTCTCTCCCGGGTGTTTAGACTTCAGCTGCCCCCTCCCCCCGGGTTGTAAAGCTCTGAGATAATAAGTGATAAATACACCCCTGAGAAAACTGCAAAAATATCCGTACAGCAAATGACATCTCTGATAATAACCGGCTGTGCTGTGTTACATTATAGGTTGTGTCTCATGTTACACCATAGGATATATCACACTACACCGTATCCCACTACACCATAGGATATATCACACTACACCGTATCCCACTACACCATAGGATATATCACACTACACCGTATCCCACTACACCATAGGATATATCACACTACACCGTATCCCACTACACCATAGGATATATCACACTACAATGTATCACACTACACCATAGGATATATCACACTACACCATAGGATATGTCACACTACAATGCATCACACTACACCATAGGATATATCACACTACACCGTATCCCACTACACCATAGGATATATCACACTACACCGTATCCCACTACACCATAGGATATATCACACTACACCGTATCCCACTACACCATAGGATATATCACACTACACCGTATCCCACTACACCATAGGATATATCACACTACACCGTATCCCACTACACCATAGGATATATCACACTACACCATAGGATATATCACACTACACCGTATCCCACTACACCATAGGATATATCACACTACACTGTATCACACTACACCATAGGATATATCACACTACACCATATCCCACTACACCATAGGATATATCACACTACACTGTATCACACTACACCATAGGATATATCACACTACACCATAGGTTATATCACACTACAATGCATCACACTACACCATAGGATATATCACACTACACCATAGGATATGTCACACTACACCATAGGTTATATCACACTACAATGCATCACACTACACCATAGGATATGTCACACTACACCATAGGATATATCACAATACAATGTATCACACTACACCATAGGATATATCACACTACACCGTATCACACTACACCATAGGATATATCACACTACACCGTATCCCACTACACCATAGGATATATCACACTACACCGTATCCCACTACACCATAGGATATATCACACTACACCGTATCCCACTACACCATAGGATATATCACACTACACTGTATCACACTACACCATAGGATATATCACACTACAATGTATCCCACTACACCATAGGATATATCACACTACACCATAGGATATATCACACTACACCATAGGATATATCACACTACAATGCATCACACTACACCATAGGATATGTCACACTACACCATAGGTTATATCACACTACACCATAGGATATGTCACACTACACCGTATCCCACTACACCATAGGATATATCACACTACACCATAGGATATATCACACTACACCATAGGATATATCACACTACAATGCATCACACTACACCATAGGATATGTCACACTACACCATAGGTTATATCACACTACACCATAGGATATGTCACACTACAATGCATCACACTACACCATAGGATATATCACACTACACTGTATCACACTACACCATAGGATATATCACACTACAATGTATCCCACTACACCATAGGATATATCACACTACACCATAGGATATATCACACTACACCATAGGATATATCACACTACAATGCATCACACTACACCATAGGATATGTCACACTACACCATAGGTTATATCACACTACACCATAGGATATATCACACTACAATGCATCACACTACACCATAGGATATATCACACTACAATGCATCACACTACACCATAGGATATATCACACTACAATGCATCACACTACACCATAGGATATATCACACTACACCGTATCACACTACACCATAGGATATATCACACTACACCGTATCCCACTACACCATAGGATATATCACACTACACTGTATCACACTACACCATAGGATATATCACACTACACCATAGGTTATATCACACTACACTATAGGTTATATCACACTACACTATAGGTTATATCACACTACACCATAGGATATATCACACTACAATGCATCACACTACACCATAGGATATATCACACTACACCGTATCCCACTACACCATAGGATATATCACACTACACCGTATCCCACTACACCATAGGATATATCACACTACACCATAGGATATGTCACAATACACCATATCCCACTACACTATAGGATATATCACACTACACCATATCCCACTACACTATAGGATATATCACACTACACCGTATCCCACTACACTATAGGATATATCACACTACACCATAGGATATATCACACTACACCGTATCCCACTACACCATCGGATATATCACACTACACCGTATCCCACTACACCATAGGATATATCACACTACACCATCGGATATATCACACTACACTGTATCACACTACACCATAGGATGTATCAAAAGTTTGGAATCCACAGCTCCTTACAAATTGTAGACTTTATTTCAGGTACATTTTAAAACTTCACACAGTTAAAAAAAAGCGCTGACGCGTTGCGGAGGCCCCCCCTCTTTAATCATGGCTAAACCAGGTAGTACATTGAATGACTTTATCTATGGCCGGACCCTCCCACCTCGGGGGGCTACTGCTGCTCAGGAGACCACATGACTCACATCACAGGTAAGGGGAGAAAAATAAACATGGACTACTACATCAATGGATAGAAAATAAATCCGTTTTTTAAATTCATTCCTATTGGGGATCTAGTAACTAAATTCAAAATCCAATACTAGATCCCCAATAGGAATGAATTTAAAAACAGACTTATTTTCTATCCATTGATGTAGTAGTCCATGTTTATTTTTCTCCCCTTACCTGTGATGTGAGTCATGTGGTCTCCTGAGCAGCAGTAGCCCCCCGAGGTGGGAGGGTCCGGCCATAGATAAAGTCATTCAATGTACTACCTGGTTTAGCCATGATTAAGGAGGGGGGGCCTCCGCAACGCGTCAGCGCTTTTTTTTAACTGTGTGAAGTTTTAAAATGTACCTGAAATAAAGTCTACAATTTGTAAGGAGCTGTGGATTCCAAACGTTTGTTCCACGTGCTCCAAACAGGAGAACTACACAAGAAGAAGCACAGCTGAGCAAGGGTGAGCTGAAAACCTTTTCTATACACCATAGGATATATCAAACTACACCGTATCCAACAACCCCGTATCCCACTACACTATAAGATAGATTCCATTACACCATATCCCACTACACAGTATCCCACTACACCAAAGGATATATCACACTACACCATAGTATACATTATGGTATATAAAATAGAAAATATCACCATATCACATATCATATACATTACGGTGTATAAAATAGAAAATATCACCATATCACACTACACCAAAGGATATATCACACTACACTATAGTACACATTATGGTGTATAAAATAGAAAATAAGTCCAAGCACTCACCGGATAAAGTGATCTCTTTGTGCGTTTATTCAAACATCACAGTTAGAAGCGGTGGCAAGGGTGCGGGAGCGTGTAGCAGACAACAGTTGTCTGCTACACGCTCCCGCACCCTTGCCACCGCTCCCTCACTGTGATGTCTGAATAAACGCACAAAGAGATCACTTTACCCGCTGCTGTCACTCGTGCCGCTCACCCGTGGCACCCCCGCGGGTCACTCTATCTCCACCGACAGCATCTAAGCTTACCAACCCCGCCACCCACCCACTGGGCTCATCTGCAGCACCTCCCGTAGCCGCTTACCAACGGAGCTTACCGGCGGCACCCCAAATCCCCCCACACCCTGCTGGGCTCAATCGTGGAACCGGCACCCCCCTCCCCTTATGGTTGTGCTTACCCGCGGCACCACCGAAACCCCCCCTCCCTATCACCTGCTGCCCCCCAACACCCCTGCAGCTCACCCATGCATGGCGCTCATCTCAGTTCTGCTATACCATCTCAGCTCTGCTACACCATCTCAGCTCTGCTACACCATCTCACCTCTGCTATACCATCTCACCTCTGCTATACCATCTCACCTCTGCTATACCATCTCACCTCTGCTATACCATCTCACCTCTGCTATACCATCTCACCATCTCAGCTCTGCTACACCATCTCACCTCTGCTATACCATCATCATCAGGCATAAGCATTGCATGATGGGAGATGTAGTTTTCTATCTTGATAATAGACCATCTTTTAGAAAAACTTGTAACTCAGGAACGGCAGCAGCTAGAAAGATGGGAGACGGCTCAAAATACTCAAGGGGACTTGGTGAGAAAGACCAGATTTGGGAGCATTACATTTTTTTGTTTTTGGGGGAAATACCCCTTTAACCCCTTAAGGACAGAGCCAATTTCGATTTTTGTGTTTTCGGTTTTTCCTCCTTGTGCTTAAAAGGCCATAGCACTTGCATTTTTCCACCTAGAGACCCACATGAGCCCTTATTTTTTGCGTCACTAATTGTACTTTGCAATGACAGGCTGAATTTTTGCATAAAGTACACTGCAAAACCAGAAAAAAATTCAAAGTGTGGTGAAATTGAAAAAAAAAACGCATTTTGTTTATTTGGGGGAAATGTGTTTTTACGCCATTCGCCCTGGGGTAAAACTGACTTGTTATATATGTTCCTCAAGTCGTTACGATTAAAACGATATATAACATGTATAACTTATATTGTATCGGATGGCCTGTAAAAAATGTAAACCATTGTCAACAAATATACGTCACTTAAAACCGCTCCATTCCCCGGCTTATAGCGCTTTTATCCTTTGGCCTATGGGGCTGTGTCAGGTGTCATTTTTTGCACCATGATGTGTTCTTTCTATCGGTACAGTGATTGCGCATATGCGACTTTTTGATCGCTTTTTATTACAATTTTTCTGGATTTGATGCGACCAAAAATGCGCAATTTTGCGATTTTTTTGCGCTGACGCCGTTTACCATGCGAGATCAGGAATGTGATTAATTAATAGTTTGGGCGATTACGCACGCGGCGATACCAAACATGTTTATTTATTTATTTATTTACTTTTATTTATAACCTGGGAAAAGGGGGGTGATTCAGACTTTTATTGGGGGAGGGGGCTTTTTACTAATAATGACACTTTTTTTTTTACTTTTACACTTATACTAGAAGCCCCCCTGGGTTTAGGGTTATTCCCCCCCTGGGGTTAGGGTTATTCCCCCCCTGGGGTTAGGGTTATTCCCCCTGGGGTTAGGGTTATTCCCCCCCTGGGGTTAGGGTTATTCCCCCCCTGGGGTTAGGGTTATTCCCCCCCTGGGGTTAGGGTTATTCCCCCCCTGGGGTTAGGGTTATTCCCCCCCTGGGGTTAGGGTTATTCCCCCCCTGGGGTTAGGGTTATTCCCCCCCTGGGGTTAGGGTTATTCCCCCCCCTGGGGTTAGGGTTATTCCCCCCCTGGGGTTAGGGTTATTCCCCCCCTGGGGTTAGGGTTATTCCCCCCCTGGGGTTAGGGTTATTCCCCCTGGGGTTAGGGTTATTCTCCCTAGGGGACTTCTAGTATAAGTGCTTTGATCTCTCATAGAGATCTCTGCAGCATAGATATGCTGCAGAGATCCATGAGATCGGCACTCGTTTGCTTTCGGCTGCTGCAGCCGGAAACAAACGAGTGCCGAGCCGGGGACGGCGCCATCTTGGAGCGGTCCCCGGGCGGCTTCAGAAACGGATATCGCTCCTCGGGGATAACATCCCGGAGGAGCGATCTCCCCACTAGACACCAGGGATGACGCTGCGTCCGGTAATCGGATGCAGCTGTCATGTTTGACAGCTGCATCTGATTACTGTATTAGCGGGCACGGCGATCGGACCGTGCCCGCTAATACCTACGGTCCCGGGCAACAAGTGGCACCCGAGACCGCCGCGGTTCAGAGCGGGGTCGCCGTGCGGCCCCGCTCTGAACTCCCTTACCGGCATCAGGGCGTAAATTTACGCCCGATGTCGTTAAGGGGTTAAATAAAGCAAGTTCCAACTGAGAAAAAAATAAAATTCACAAAGCTGCAGGTTACGGTCTGTAAGATTATTAAACTGTTTAAATTTAAATTATTTCAAATATTAAAAATTCTTCAAAAAGGGTCAAATCAAAGTCTCCCCTACATTTATAAGGGGAAGGGGGGGACTCCGGCTCTCGCACATCATATGTTACCGTGTGTGCATGAGGCCTCCTTTATGCATAATAAGGGCGTATAGGGTCTCTCTTTCCTGCAGATTTCTGGCAGCCCTTAGGGTCCTATTACACAGAGCGATTTTTAACGATTAACGGCTAACGATAAATGATCGCAAACAAGACTGTTTATCGTTAACCTGAAATCATTCACCATATTACACAGGACTCCGCCCACTGGACTCCTTAACACAGAATGAGCAGGGATTCCAATAATCTTGTTAAAAATCCTGATGGTGATAGATTACATATAGATTACATACATTTCATATAGATTACATACATTACATAAAGATTACATAGCATTGTCAGGGGACATGTTCTATTAGGTTGGGTGCCCAATATTGTCAGTCTGTAAAAGTGGTGTAATACAGTGATCAGGGAGTCTATACTGTGTCCCCGCTCCCCCCGCTCTGCCACTTCCATCTTTGTGCTGTTTCCATCGCTTTCTTGGTTTTTCAGGTGACAAGACCCCCCGCCCCATTAATTTTAATGGGGTTTGTTATTAGAACTGAGGAGTCATAGTACTCAACTCCAGTTCTATCACCTGACACTATAGGTTACGGCCCTCATCTACCCTGCAGGGGACAGGACTCACTGTGTGCCGGGACGGCTCGGCCCTCATCTACCCTGCAGGGGACAGGACTCACTGTGTGCCGGGACGGCTCGGCCCTCATCTACCCTGCAGGGGACAGGACTCACTGTGCGGGGACGGCTCGGCCCTCATCTACCCTGCAGGGGACAGGACTCACTGTGTGCCGGGACGGCTCACCCCTCATCTACCCTGCAGGGGACAGGACTCACTGTGCGGGGACGGCTCGGCCCTCATCTACCCTGCAGGGGACAGGACTCACTGTGTGCCGGGACGGCTCACCCCTCATCTACCCTGCAGGGGACAGGACTCACTGTGTGCGGGGACGGCTCGGCCCTCGGTGCTGTCCGCCGGGTGAGGCTCCTCTTTATCTTTCTGTAGTGAGAAGACGGAGGTGACGATGGGATCAGCTGTGTACAGAGGAGACACTGTGTTACTGCGCAGGATCTACGGCCACTTCATATAAGGCAGAAAGTATACCAGTACAGCGCCACCTCTGGGAAGGTGAATTATTACATGGAGCCTGTTAAACACCCCCATTATCTGTGTATAGTAATGTCCTGTATACACCCCATTATCTGTGTATAGTAATGTACCTGTATACACCCCATTATCTGTGTATAGTAATGTCCTGTATACACCCCATTATCTGTGTATAGTAATGTACCTGTATACACCCCATTATCTGTGTATAGTAATGTACCTGTATACACCCCATTATCTGTGTATAGTAATGTACACTACTGTTCAAAAGTTTGGGGTCACCCTGATGTATGTACACTACCGTTATAAAGTTTGGGGTCACCCTGATGTATGTACACTACCGTTATAAAGTTTGGGGTCACCCTGATGTATGTACACTACCGTTATAAAGTTTGGGGTCACCCAAACAATTTAGTGTTTTCCATGTAGTCGCACTTCTTCACCACCAGACGTTGTGAAATGAATAGAAAATAGAGACAAGACATTGACAAGGTTAGAAATACTGATTTGTATGTGAAATAACATTGTTCTTCCATCACACTTTGCTTCCGTCCCAGAATCCTCCTCTTGCAGCAATTCCAGCATTGCCCACCTTTGGCATTCTAGCTATTAATCTGTTGGGGTAAGCTGGAGAAATTGCCCCCACGCTTGGTTGGATGGGCACTTCTGGCGTACCATACGGTCCAGCTGCTCCCACAATGGGGTGGTGATCTGGTGACTGCGCTGGCCACTCCATTACCTATGATAGAATACCAGCTGCCGCTTCTGCTGGAAATAGTTCTTGCACAATTTGGAGGTGTTTAGGGTCATTGTCCTGTTGTAGGATGAAATTGGCTCCAACCAAGCGCTGCCCACTGGGTATGGCATGGCGTTGCAGAGTGATGGCCTTCCTTATTCACAATCCCTTTTACCCTGTACAAATCTCCCACCTTACCAGCACCAACCCCAGACCATTACATGACCTCCACCATGTATAACAGATGGCGTCAGGCATTCTTCCAGCATCTTCTCATCTCTTCTGCGTCTCACAAACCTTCTTCTTTGTCATCCAAACACCTCAAACTTGGATTCATCCATCGTCCACAACACTTTTTTCCAGTCTTCCTCTGCCCAATGTCTGTGTTCTTTTGCCCATCTTAATCTTTTTCTTTTATTGGCCAGTCTCAGATATGGCTTTTTCTTTGCCACTCTGCCCTGAAGCCCAAAATCCTGCAGCCGCCTCTTCACTGTAGATGGTGACACTGGTGTTTTGCGGGTACTATTTAATGAAGATGCCAGTCGGGGACCTGTGAGGCGTCTGTTTCTCACACTAGAGACTCTAATGTGCTTATCTTCTTGCTTAGTTGTGCAACGCGGCCTCCCACTTCTTTTTCTAGTCTGGTTAGAGCCTGTTTGTGCTGTCCTCTGTAGGGAGTAGTACACACCGTTGTAGGAAATCTTCAATTTCTTAGCAATTTCTGGCATGGAATAGCCTTCATTTCTAAGAACAAGAATAGACTGTCGAGTTTTAGATGAAAGTTCTCTTTTTCTGGCCATTTTGAGCGTTTGACCTCACAAATGTGATGCTCCAGAAACACAATCTGCTCAAAGGAAGGTCAGTTTTGGGGCTCGTTCACACAGAGCAAAAGCAGCTGAATTTCTGCGCTGAAATTTCAGCCGTTAAAATAGGTGCAGAGCTAATTTCCATTGTGTTGAATGGAAATTCTGCTCTGCAGTTCACACGGTGGAATTTCTGCACTGAACGTTCCGCGGCTAATCCGCTGTCTGCCAGAAGAATGAACATGTTCATTCTTCCGCTAGCGGAAGCCTATACAAACCAATGGGGCTCTGATTTTCTGGTTCAGCGCGGAATACAAGAGTAATACAAGCGAAATGGGGTAAAAAGGGGGGGGGGGGGGGGGGAGGATTCTAGTATGTATTCTGGTATAGTCTAGTTTACTCGCCGAATACTCGCTGAATTTCAGCGCTGAATGCATGCGGAATCAGCGCGGATTCCTCGAGTATTCCGCGCTGAATTTGTCAAGAGCTGATTACAAGCTGAACACTTTCCTAGCGGAATACTCAGGGATTCCGCTTACATTCTGCTTATATTCTGCTCAGAATTCAGCGTCAGTTGATTTCAGGCGGAAATATTTCCTTGCGTAATCCGCCCCTTTTGCTCTGTGTGAACGTAGCCTTGTAGCTTCTGTAACCAGCTAGACTGTTTTCAGATGTGTGAACATGATTGCACAAGGGTTTTCTAATCATCAATTAGCCTTCTGAGCCAATGAGCAAACACATTGTACCATTAGAAGACTGGAGTGATAGTTGCTGGAAATGGGCCTCTATACACCTATGTAGATATTGCCCCAAACACCAGACATTTGCAGCTAGAATAGTCAGTTACCACATTAGCAATGTATAGAGGGGATTGGGTTACAGTTAGGACTAGTTTAAAGTTATCTTCATTGAAAAGTACAGCGCTTTTCCTTCAAAAATAAGGACATTTCAATGTGACCCCAAACTTTTTAACTGTAGTGTATCTGTATACACCCCATTATCTGTGTATAGTAATGTCCTGTATACACCCCATTATCTGTGTATAGTAATGTACCTGTATACACCCCATTATCTGTGTATAGTAATGTCCTGTATACACCCCATTATCTGTGTATAGTAATGTCCTGTATACACCCCATTATCTGTGTATAGTAATGTCCTGTATACACCCCATTATCTGTGTATAGTAATGTACCTGTATACACCCCATTATCTGTGTATAGTAATGTACCTGTATACACCCCATTATCTGTGTTTAGTAATGTCCTGTATACACCCCCATTATCTGTGTATAGTAATGTCCCTGTATACACCCCATTATCTGTGTATAGTAATGTACCTGTATACACCCCATTATCTGTGTATAGTAATGTCCTGTATACACCCCATTATCTGTGTATAGTAATGTACCTGTATACACCCCATTATCTGTGTATAGTAATGTACCTGTATACACCCCATTATCTGTGTATAGTAATGTCCTGTATACACCCCCATTATCTGTGTATAGTAATGTACCTGTATACACCCCATTATCTGTGTATAGTAATGTACCTGTATACACCCCATTATCTGTGTTTAGTAATGTCCTGTATACACCCCCATTATCTGTGTATAGTAATGTACCTGTACACACCCCATTATCTGTGTATAGTAATGTCCTGTATACACCCAATTATCTGTGTATAGTAATGTCCTGTATACACCCCATTATCTGTGTATAGTTATATACCTGTATACATCCCATTATCTGTGTATAGTTATATATCTGTATACACCCCATTATCTGTGTATAGTAATGTACCTGTATACACCCCCATTATCTGTGTATAGTAACGTTACTATACACAGATAATGGGGTGTATACAGGACATTACTATACACAGATAATGGGGTGTATACAGGACATTACTATACACAGATAATCTGAGAATCGCGCCCCCTCACCCCAGGGAGCCCACTCACCGCGTGCCGGACTCTGCTGGGCCGGAACATCCTGCTTGATCCTCAGAAGTAAATCAGGATTACATACTGTTAAAGAACAAGGATAACATCTTAGGCAGGGTTCATACTACGTTTTTGCAATCAGTTTTTTCATCCGTTTTTGTAAAAAACTGATGAAAAAAACAATGCAACTGTGTGCATCCGTTTTGATCAGTTTTTCCATTGACTTCCATTATAAAAAAATGGATCAAAACGGATCTATTTTTTTGACGGACACAACCTCATTTTTTTGTCTGTCCAAAAAA
Organism: Dendropsophus ebraccatus; assembly: GCA_027789725.1. Lineage (NCBI taxonomy): Eukaryota > Metazoa > Chordata > Amphibia > Anura > Hylidae > Dendropsophus > Dendropsophus ebraccatus. The sequence continues at coordinate 3,414,915 of JAQFWZ010000005.1, forward strand.
AGAATCCATTTTGATCCATTTTTTTTTATAATGGAAAACCGGATCAAAATGGATGCACACAGTTTTTCATCATTTTTTCATCAGTTTTTTTGCAAATAAAAGAATGCAAAAACGTCGTCTGAACTCAGCCTTAGACATCCGCCCATACAGGAGACATATATAATCTCCCGGACATCTGTATATACCGGAGACATATATAATCTCCCGGACATCTGTATATACCGGAGACATATATAATCTCCCGGACATCTGTATATACAGGAGACATATATAATCTCCCGGACATCTGTATATACCGGAGACATATATAATCTCCCGGACATCTGTATATACCGGAGACATATATAATCTCCCGGACATCTGTATATACAGGAGACATATATAATCTCCCGGACATCTGTATATACCGGAGACATATATAATCTCCTGGACATCTGTATATACAGGAGACATATATAATCTCCTGGACAGTCCTGGGTCCAATCCTGTCCCCGTATCCTCATCATCTTCTCACCATAGTGGTTGGGGCCCTTGGCTCCCGTCTTCTGGCAGGAGTCCAGGCGGGGGCCCCGCTCCTGCTTCAGACTTGGAGTCCTGGCTGGCTCTCTGGGGCAGGAGGCTGCAGGAGACACAACACACTTTATCACCTATAGGACACCTCCTCCCGCCATCCTCAAGGCCTGAGACTGCACTACTGAGACGCTGATGATATCACACCCTGGTCTCAGTGGTGCAGCCCCAGGATTTCGGCCTATGATCAGAAGATAGAAATATCAATAATGACAGTTAACCCCATCTTTACCCTGACTTTTGGGTTGTGTGTACATTACTGTGGACAGCAGAGGCGGCCATGATGTCTAATCCCGGACACCCCCTTTAAGTTTCCCTTCTCACCCTGGCTGCTGATGGCTCGGTTGCTCTCACAGATGTCGATGTACAGGTCCTTCACCTTCTTTATGCAGAACAAGACATCACGGTTAAGGATCTCAAAGCCTAAGAGAGTGGGAGACGGGTGAGTGATGTGACATGGGGCCCGACCACACACCGCTGCACTTTATATACAAAAAATATTGTGTCTTCTTTATGGTGTTGACTGGGTAAGGTAACATGATGATGCGGTGTGGGTCCTGACGGACTCCATTACTATGTTTTAATAATAGTGCTATGCCGGATGGGATCACTGTGGAGCTCACCCATGGCTTCCAGCGCAGAGTGGATCTCCAGCATCACATTCTTATACAGATCCTTCTGCCAGTCCTCCAGGACCCCCCACTCCTCAGCCGAGAAACAGGCCGCCACGTCATGGAATGTCACCGATACCTGGAGGAGAAGGGCAACAGAGTCATATACATGTCACTAAATGCCCCCACCCACCCTAGAAAAGCCTGGGAGTCCTGCTGCCCCCACCACTCATAGAGAAGCCTGAGAGTCCTGCTTCCCCCACCACTCATAGAGAAGCCTGAGAGTCCTGCTTCCCCCACCACTCATAGAGAAAGCCTGAGAGTCCTGCTTCCCCCACCACTCATAGAGAAGCCTGTGAGTCCTGCCTCCCCCACCACTCATAGAGAAGCCTGTGAGTCCTGCTTCCCCCACCACTCATAGAGAAAGCCTGTGAGTCCTGCCTCCCCCACCACTCATAGAGAGAGCCTGTGAGTCCTGCTTCCCCCACCACTCATAGAGAAGCCTGGGAGTCCTGCTTCCCCCACCACTCAGAGAAAGCCTGTGAGTCCTGCTTCCCCCACCACTCATAGAGAAGCCTGTGAGTCCTGCTTCCCCCACCACTCATAGAGAAGCCTGGGAGTCCTGCTTCCCCCACCACTCATAGAGAAGCCTGGGAGTCCTGCTTCCCCCACCACTCATAGAGAAAGCCTGTGAGTCCTGCTTCCCCCACCACTCATAGAGAAAGCCTGTGAGTCCTGCTTCCCCCACCACTCATAGAAAGCCTGTGAGTCCTGCTTCCCCCACCACCATTCATAGAGAGAGCGTGTGAGTCCTGCTCCCCCCCCCCCCCCCACACACACACACACACACTCATAGACAAAGCCTGTGAGTCCTGCTTCCCCCACCATTTATAGAGAAAGCCTGGGAGTCCTGCTTCCCCCACCACTCATAGAGAAAGCCTGTGAGTCCTGCTTCCCCCACCACTCATAGAGAAGCCTGTGAGTCCTGCTTCCCCCACACACACACACACACACACACTCAGAGAAAGCCTGCGAGTCTTGCTTCCCTCACCACCATTCATAGAGAGAGCGTGTGAGTCCTGCTTCCCCCCCACACACACTCATAGACAAAGCCTGTGAGTCCTGCTTCCCCCACCATTTATAGAGAAAGCCTGGGAGTCCTGCTTCCCCCACCACTCATAGAGAAAGCCTGTGAGTCCTGCTTCCCCCACCACTCATAGAGAAAGCCTGTGAGTCCTGCTTCCCCCAACACTTATAGAGAAAGCCTGTGAGTCCTGCTGTCCCATCCTGATTGACGTTTGGAAGGTGATTTACAGCTGACAGATTCCCTTTAAGAACATATTAGAAGGCCCAAGCTGCACTGTTTTAAAACAGGTTTTAAAAAACGATTACGACAGTGATTATCTGCTGGCAGTCGCTCTGTGTAATGCGATTGGTGGCAGCAGACTGCCACAATCTAAAGATCGTCCAGGCAGCCCCCGCGGGGAACAAGCGGGCCTTAGTGTGGAAAGATTAATGTACTCACAGGGTAAGTATGAGCGGACATCTTGTCTTCAGGATGGACGATTGCGGTGTCTTCAGAGGTGGCGTCTTCGCAATAACCTGCAGGAGGAGAGCACAGATTACTTGTACATTCACCTCAGAATCCAGAGGCTGCACCAGATATGAGGACCACCCTGTACAAGGAAGAAGAGTCGACCATGAACTGGAGGAAGAGAGGACAGCTATGGGCAGGATGAGATGTCACATGAGCTGCTATATGGGGGGATGGGATCATGCAAAAAGATAAGCAAGAGGGATGTCAACCAAGAGCTGATCATGGCATCCGACCAAGAGCTGATCATGGCATCCCACCAAGAGCTGATCATGGGATCTGTCCAAGAGCTGATCATGGGATCCCACCAAGAGCGGATCATGGGATCCCACCAAGAGCTGATCATGGCATCCCACCAAGAGCTGATCATGGCATCCCACCAAGAGCTGATCATGGCATCCCACCAAGAGCTGATCATGGCATCCCACCAAGAGCTGATCATGGCATCCCACCAAGAGCTGATCATGGCATCCCACCAAGAGCTGATCATGGCATCCCACCAAGAGCTGATCATGGCATCCCACCAAGAGCTGATCATGGCATCCCACCAAGAGCTGATCATGGGATCTGTCCAAGAGCTGATCATGGCATCCCACCAAGAGCTGATCATGGGATCCCACCAAGAGCTGATCATGGCATCCCACCAAGAGCTGATCATGGCATCCCACCAAGAGCTGATCATGGCATCCCACCAAGAGCTGATCATGGCATCCCACCAAGAGCTGATCATGGCATCCCACCAAGAGCTGATCATGGCATCCCACCAAGAGCTGATCATGGGATCTGTGCAAGAGCTGATCATGGGATCTGTGCAAGAGCTGATGCCAGGATCTGACCAAAAGATGATCGATCCCCAGATTCAGACTAAAAACTGATCCTAGGATCTGACCAAGAGCTGATCCTGGGATCCAAACCAACCAGTTAATACGGGACCCAACAAAGTGCTATTTATGGGATCCAACTGAGCTGATTCCCTAGGAGGACTAAAAAATGTAATACCAGAACTGTAGGTTTTTTGGTCACATCACAATATAGGAAAAACAGAATGCCTTATCTATCCTACAATGGCGCCAAACAAAACTACAGATCACAGCGCAGAAGATGACCCATCACACCGCTCCGAAGCGGGAAAATTAAAGCAGTTACACAGGGCACAAGAACCATTGGAGTACTTACATTTTTATTATTTTTTTACATACTAAAGCAAAAGAAGAACTTAATCTGATATTGCAGCAGTTTACCCCACCTGATAAATACACCGCGTGTTACCACACAGCGAACGGCATGCAAACAAAACACCAAAAAAAGTGTGGGCTATTTCAGATACATCCCACGAATGTACATACATCATATTATAAAAAGAAATAGTCCTGTAAAAACCACCGCCCAACACCCAATAACCGACATCCCACCCCATGTCCAGCCCCAATATAGACATAACCACCCTTCGATCAGACAGACCAGGCACCGGACAGCCCCATACCCCAGCACCTAACCAACCACCGATCAGACAGACCAGGCACCGGACAGCCCCATACCCCAGCACCTAACCAACCACCGATCAGATAGACCAGGCACCGGACAGCCCCATACCCCAGCACCTAACCAACCACCGATCAGACAGACCAGGCACCGGACAGCCCCATACCCCAGCACGTCACCAACCACCGATCAGACAGACCAGGAACCGGACAGCGCCATACCCCAGCACCTAACCAACCACCGATCAGACAGACCAGGCACCGGACAGCCCCATACCCCAGCACGTCACCAACCACCGATCAGACAGACCAGGCACCGGACAGCCCCATACCCCAGCACCTAACCAACCACCGATCAGACAGACCAGGCACCGGACAGCCCCATACCCCAGCACCTAACCAACCACCGATCAGACAGACCAGGCACCGGACAGCCCCATACCCCGGCACGTCACCAACCACCGATCAGACAGACCAGGCACTGGACAGCCCCATACCCCAGCACCTAACCAACCACCGATCAGACAGACCAGGAACCGGACAGCCCCATACCCCAGCACCTAACCAACCACCGATCAGACAGACCAGGCACCGGACAGCCCCATACCCCAGCACCTAACCAACCACCGATCAGACAGACCAGGCACCGGACAGCCCCATACCCCGGCACCTAACCAACCACGATCAGACAGACCAGGCACCGGACAGCCCCATACCCCAGCACCTAACCAACCACCGATCAGACAGACCAGGAACCGGACAGCCCCATACCCCAGCACCTAACCAACCACCGATCAGACAGACCAGGCACCGGACAGCCCCATACCCCAGCACGTCACCAACCACCGATCAGACAGACCAGGCACCGGACAGCCCCATACCCCAGCACGTCACCAACCACCGATCAGACAGAGATCAGGCAGCTAATCCCTCTAAAAGAAGTTGACATCTACGGGAAGAAGTAGTAGTTCTGGCTCTATGAATAAAAGTTCAGTGCTTAGCTTCCTGGCATCCTCAGCCCTGTGCACCCTCCTCTGTCCTCTCAGGCCCCCTGCACCCTCTTATTTCCTCCCCCATCTGCAGCCTCCTATGTCCTCTCGGGCCCCCCTGCCGCCTCCTATGTCGTCTAGGACCCCCCTGCACCCTCCTATGTCCCCTCGGGGCCCCCCTGCACCCTCCTATGTCCTCCCCCCCCTGCACCCTCCTATGTCCTCCCCCCCCTGCACCCTCCTATGTCCTCCCCCCCCTGCACCCTCCTATGTCCTCCCCCCCCTGCACCCTCCTATGTCCTCCCCCCCTGAAGCCTCCTATGTCCCCCCCTCGCAGCCTCTTATGTCCTCTGGGGGCCCCCCTGCACCATTCTATGTCGTCTTGGGCCCCCTGCACCGTCCTATGTCCTCTCAGGCCCCCTGCACCCTATGTCCTCTCGGGCCCCCCTGCACCCTCCTATGTCCCCTCAGGCCCCACTGCACCCTCCTATATCCTCGGGGTCCCCCTGCACCCTCCTATGTCCTCTTGGGGCCCCCCTGCACCCTCCTATGTCCTCTCAGGCCCCCCTGCACCCTCCTATGTCCCCTCGGGGCCCCCCTGCACCCTCCTATGTCCTCGGGGCCCCCCTGCACCCTCCTATGTCCTCTCAGGCCCCCCTGCACCCTCCTATGTCCTCGGGGCCCCCCTGCACCCTCCTATGTCCTCTCGGGCCACCTGCACCCTCCTATGTCCTCGGGGCCCCCCTGCACCCTCCTATGTCCTCTCGGGCCACCTGCACCCTCCTATGTCCTCGGGGCCCCCCTGCACCCTCCTATGTCCTCTCGGGCCACCTGCACCCTCCTATGTCCTCGGGGCCCCCCTGCACCCTCCTATGTCCCCTTGGGGCCCCCCTGCACCCTCCTATGTCCCCTCGGGCCCCCCTGCACTCTCCTATGTCCCCTCAGGGCCCCCCTGCACCCTCCTATGTCCCCTTGGGGCCCCCCTGCACCCTCCTATGTCCTCAGGGCCCCCCTGCACCCTCCTATGTCCTCGGGGCCCCCCTGCACCCTCCTATGTCCCCTCGGGGCCCCCCCCCCCAGCACCCTCCTATGTCCCCTCGGGCCCCCCCCGCACCCTCCTATGTCCCCTCGGGGCCCCCCCGCACCCTCCTATGTCCCCTCGGGGCCCCCCTGCACCCTCCTATGTCCCCTCGGGCCCCCCTGCACCCTTCGTCCTCTAAGGCCCCACTGCACCCTCCTATGTCCTCTTGGGGCCCCCTGCACCCTCCTATGTCCTCTCGGGCCCCCCTGCATCCTCTTATGTCCTCGGAGCCCCCCTGCACCCTCCTATGTCCTCTCAGGCCCCCCTGCACTCTCCTTTGTCCCCTCGGGCCCCCCTGCACCCTCCTATGTCCTCTTGGGCCCCCCCTGCACCCTCCTTTGTTCTCGGGGCCCCCTGCACCCTCAGCCCTTTGTATGAGGGGAGGAGTCACAGATTGGCTCCTCCTCCTCTCACTGACCGCCAGCAGAGAGTATAATACTCTGCACAGTGTATAGGGGTCACGTGACACGGGCCCTCGGGGGCCTCAGCAGCAGGAGCCATATTAAATTACACCCTTTATGCCGATGACAGGATTGAAATTAGGGTCGTTGTTGCTAGGTTACTACTTCACATGTCAATGACCGAAGGGGCGGGGCTATACACAAACATGGCGCCTCCTCTTTCCAGGCACCCTGCGCCATTTCCCATCTAATTCCCGCAGAGCGCCTCCTTATAGCGCAGGCAGCAGGTGTGTGATGTACAGAGCTCAGGGGCCGTATACCCATACAGCACACAGGGCGATGTATAGAAGGGGCGGGGCCTCCATACAGTCCATACACCGTGACGTCACCTATGTCCACAGCACATGACGCCCGTGACAGCACGCTGAGGGCTATTACGTACCTGACTGACAGATCACACCGCTGCCCTCATGGCGGCTCCGGGATCTCCGGCACAGGTGATGGTTTCCGGCCGTTCCGGCGGATCACTTCAATCGGCTCTCCGTACAATGGGCGCCGCCATGACAGACTCACCACGCATGCGCATCAGTAGAATGATGAAAACAACGTCATGCTGCGTGCTCGGAACCACGCCCACTGCTGTCAAACGCAGCGGAGGAGGATGAGGTCTCCTGTGATTGGCCGAAGTACTCAGGAACCGCGGAGGGGGCGGAGTTCAACAGCTTGGCGCCAAAGTGCTCAATATACGTTCGAATTTAAACGATAATCGTTCTGTGTAATTGATCGAAAAATCGTTCATATATCGTTAATCATTGATTTAGATCTGAACCTAAAATAATCGTTAGTCGTTCGCTGTAATTCCACGTTCGTTCGCTTAAGTTCCGCGTCTTTTCACTAATCGCTCAGTGTAATTGCGCATTGTCCGTTGTTTTTCTGGGATCAGAAGGAATAAACGATCAGAGTAACGGTCGCTATAACGATTATCGTTCTGTGTAATATGGTGAACGATTTCAGGTTAACGATAAACACTCTCGTTTGCGATATATAGTATATACCCCTACTCCTCCATAGTATATACCCCTACTCCTCCATAGTATATACCCCTACTCCTCCATAGTATATACCCCTACTCCTCCATAGTATATACCCCTACTCCTCCATAGTATATACCCCTACTCCTCCATAGTATATATACCCCTACTCCTCCATAGTATATACCCCTACTCCTCCATAGTATATACCCCTACTCCTCCATAGTATATATACCCCTACTCCTCCATAGTATATACCCCTACTCCTCCATAGTATATATACCCCTACTCCTCCATAGTATATACCCCTACTCCTCCATAGTATATATACCCCTACTCCTCCATAGTATATATACCCCTACTCCTCCATAGTATATATACCCCTACTCCTCCATAGTATATATACCCCTACTCCTCCATAGTATATATACCCCTACTCCTCCATAGTATATACCCCTACTCCTCCATAGTATATATACCCCTACTCCTCCATAGTATATACCCCTACTCCTCCATAGTATATACCCCTACTCCTCCATAGTATATACCCCTACTCCTCCATAGTATATACCCCTACTCCTCCATAGTATATACCCCTACTCCTCCATAGTATATACCCCTACTCCTCCATAGTATATATACCCCTACTCCTCCATAGTATATATACCCCTACTCCTCCATAGTATATACCCCTACTCCTCCATAGTATATATACCCCTACTCCTCCATAGTATATACCCCTACTCCTCCATAGTATATATACCCCTACTCCTCCATAGTATATATACCCCTACTCCTCCATAGTATATATACCCCTACTCCTCCATAGTATATATACCCCTACTCCTCCATAGTATATACCCCTACTCCTCCATAGTATATATACCCCTACTCCTCCATAGTATATACCCCTACTCCTCCATAGTATATACCCCTACTCCTCCATAGTATATATATACCCCTACTCCTCCATAGTATATATACCCCTACTCCTCCATAGTATATACCCCTACTCCTCCATAGTATATACCCCTACTCCTCCATAGTATATACCCCTACTCCTCCATAGTATATACCCCTACTCCTCCATAGTATATACCCCTACTCCTCCATAGTATATATACCCCTACTCCTCCATAGTATATATACCCCTACTCCTCCATAGTATATATATACCCCTACTCCTCCATAGTATATATACCCCTACTCCTCCATAGTATATACCCCTACTCCTCCATAGTATATACCCCTACTCCTCCATAGTATATACCCCTACTCCTCCATAGTATATACCCCTACTCCTCCATAGTATATACCCCTACTCCTCCATAGTATATATATACCCTTACTCCTCCATAGTATATATACCCCTACTCCTCCATAGTATATATACCCCTACTCCTCCATAGTATATATACCCCTACTCCTCCATAGTATATACCCCTACTCCTCCATAGTATATACCCCTACTCCTCCATAGTATATACCCCTACTCCTCCATAGTATATATATACCCCTACTCCTCCATAGTATATATACCCCTACTCCTCCATAGTATATACCCCTACTCCTCCATAGTATATACCCCTACTCCTCCATAGTATATATACCCCTACTCCTCCATAGTATATATATACCCCTACTCCTCCATAGTATATATATACCCCTACTCCTCCATAGTATATACCCCTACTCCTCCATAGTATATATACCCCTACTCCTCCATAGTATATACCCCTACTCCTCCATAGTATATACCCCTACTCCTCCATAGTATATACCCCTACTCCTCCATAGTATATACCCCTACTCCTCCATAGTATATATACCCCTACTCCTCCATAGTATATACCCCTACTCCTCCATAGTATATACCCCTACTCCTCCATAGTATATACCCCTACTCCTCCATAGTATATATATACCCCTACTCCTCCATAGTATATACCCCTACTCCTCCATAGTATATATATACCCCTACTCCTCCATAGTATATACCCCTACTCCTCCATAGTATATATACCCCTACTCCTCCATAGTATATATATACCCCTACTCCTCCATAGTATATACCCCTACTCCTCCATAGTATATACCCCTACTCCTCCATAGTATATATACCCCTACTCCTCCATAGTATATACCCCTACTCCTCCATAGTATATATACCCCTACTCCTCCATAGTATATACCCCTACTCCTCCATAGTATATATACCCCTACTCCTCCATAGTATATATACCCCTACTCCTCCATAGTATATATACCCCTACTCCTCCATAGTATATATACCCCTACTCCTCCATAGTATATATACCCCTACTCCTCCATAGTATATACCCCTACTCCTCCATAGTATATATACCCCTACTCCTCCATAGTATATATACCCCTACTCCTCCATAGTATATATACCCCTACTCCTCCATAGTATATATATACCCCTACTCCTCCATAGTATATATACCCCTACTCCTCCATAGTATATACCCCTACTCCTCCATAGTATATACCCCTACTCCTCCATAGTATATACCCCTACTCCTCCATAGTATATACCCCTACTCCTCCATAGTATATACCCCTACTCCTCCATAGTATATATATACCCTTACTCCTCCATAGTATATATACCCCTACTCCTCCATAGTATATATACCCCTACTCCTCCATAGTATATATACCCCTACTCCTCCATAGTATATACCCCTACTCCTCCATAGTATATACCCCTACTCCTCCATAGTATATACCCCTACTCCTCCATAGTATATATATACCCCTACTCCTCCATAGTATATATACCCCTACTCCTCCATAGTATATACCCCTACTCCTCCATAGTATATACCCCTACTCCTCCATAGTATATATACCCCTACTCCTCCATAGTATATATATACCCCTACTCCTCCATAGTATATATATACCCCTACTCCTCCATAGTATATACCCCTACTCCTCCATAGTATATATACCCCTACTCCTCCATAGTATATACCCCTACTCCTCCATAGTATATACCCCTACTCCTCCATAGTATATACCCCTACTCCTCCATAGTATATACCCCTACTCCTCCATAGTATATACCCCTACTCCTCCATAGTATATATATACCCCTACTCCTCCATAGTATATACCCCTACTCCTCCATAGTATATATATACCCCTACTCCTCCATAGTATATACCCCTACTCCTCCATAGTATATATACCCCTACTCCTCCATAGTATATACCCCTACTCCTCCATAGTATATACCCCTACTCCTCCATAGTATATATACCCCTACTCCTCCATAGTATATATACCCCTACTCCTCCATAGTATATACCCCTACTCCTCCATAGTATATATACCCCTACTCCTCCATAGTATATATACCCCTACTCCTCCATAGTATATATATATACCCCTACTCCTCCATAGTATATACCCCTACTCCTCCATAGTATATACCCCTACTCCTCCATAGTATATACCTCTACTTCTCCATAGTATATACCCCTACTCCTCCATAGTATATACCCCTACTCCTCCATAGTATATACCGCTACTCCTCCATAGTATATACTCCTACTCCTCTATAGTATATACCCCTACTCCTCCATAGTATATACTCCTACTCCTCCACCATATATACCTCTCCTCCATAGTATATACCCCTACTCCTCCATAGTATATACTCCTACTCCTCTATAGTATATACTCCTACTCCTCCACCATATATACCTCTCCTCCATAGTATATACCCCTACTCCTCCATAGTATATACCCCTACTCCTCCATAGTATATACCCCTACTCCTCCATAGTATATACCCCTACTCCTCCATAGTATATATACCCCTACTCCTCCATAGTATATACCCCTACTCCTTCACCATATATATCCCTCACCTCTCTACTCCTCCACCATATATACCTCTCCTCCATAGTATATATCCCTCACCTCCCTACTCCTCCATCATATATACCTCTCACCTCCCTACTCCTCCATCATATATATACACCGCTCCTCTATAGTATATACTCCTCACCTCCCTACTCCTCCATCATATATACCTCTCCTCTATAGTATATACTCCTCACCTCCCTACTCCTCCATAGTATATATACCCCTACTCCTCCATAGTATATACCCCTACTCCTCCATAGTATATACCCCTACTCCTCCATAGTATATACCCCTACTCCTCCATAGTATATACCCCTACTCCTCCATAGTATATACCCCTACTCCTCCATAGTATATACCCCTACTCCTCCATAGTATATACTCCTACTCCTCCATAGTATATACCCCTACTCCTCCATAGTATATACTCCTACTCCTCTATAGTATATACTCCTACTCCTCCACCATATATACCTCTCCTCCATAGTATATACCCCTACTCCTCCATAGTATATACCCCTACTCCTCCATAGTATATATACCCCTACTCCTCCATAGTATATATACCCCTACTCCTCCATAGTATATATACCCCTACTCCTCCATAGTATATACCCCTACTCCTCCATAGTATATACCCCTACTCCTCCACCATATATATCCCTCACCTCCCTACTCCTCCATCATATATATACACCGCTCCTCTATAGTATATACTCCTCACCTCCCTACTCCTCCATCATATATACCTCTCCTCTATAGTATATACTCCTCACCTCCCTACTCCTCCATAGTATATATACCCCTACTCCTCCATAGTATATACCCCTACTCCTCCATAGTATATACCCCTACTCCTCCATAGTATATACCCCTACTCCTCCATAGTATATACCCCTACTCCTCCATAGTATATATACCCCTACTCCTCCATAGTATATATACCCCTACTCCTCCATAGTATATACCCCTACTCCTCCATAGTATATATACCCCTACTCCTCCATAGTATATATATATACCCCTACTCCTCCATAGTATATACCCCTACTCCTCCATAGTATATACCCCTACTCCTCCATAGTATATACCCCTACTCCTCCATAGTATATACCCCTACTCCTCCATAGTATATACCCCTACTCCTCCATAGTATATATATACCCCTACTCCTCCATAGTATATATATACCCCTACTCCTCCATAGTATATACCCCTACTCCTCCATAGTATATATATACCCCTACTCCTCCATAGTATATATACCCCTACTCCTCCATAGTATATACCCCTACTCCTCCATAGTATATACCCCTACTCCTCCATAGTATATACCCCTACTCCTCCATAGTATATACCCCTACTCCTCCATAGTATATACCCCTACTCCTCCATAGTATATATATACCCTTACTCCTCCATAGTATATATACCCCTACTCCTCCATAGTATATATACCCCTACTCCTCCATAGTATATATACCCCTACTCCTCCATAGTATATACCCCTACTCCTCCATAGTATATACCCCTACTCCTCCATAGTATATACCCCTACTCCTCCATAGTATATATATACCCCTACTCCTCCATAGTATATATACCCCTACTCCTCCATAGTATATACCCCTACTCCTCCATAGTATATACCCCTACTCCTCCATAGTATATATACCCCTACTCCTCCATAGTATATATATACCCCTACTCCTCCATAGTATATATATACCCCTACTCCTCCATAGTATATACCCCTACTCCTCCATAGTATATATACCCCTACTCCTCCATAGTATATACCCCTACTCCTCCATAGTATATACCCCTACTCCTCCATAGTATATACCCCTACTCCTCCATAGTATATACCCCTACTCCTCCATAGTATATACCCCTACTCCTCCATAGTATATATATACCCCTACTCCTCCATAGTATATACCCCTACTCCTCCATAGTATATATATACCCCTACTCCTCCATAGTATATACCCCTACTCCTCCATAGTATATATACCCCTACTCCTCCATAGTATATACCCCTACTCCTCCATAGTATATACCCCTACTCCTCCATAGTATATATACCCCTACTCCTCCATAGTATATATACCCCTACTCCTCCATAGTATATACCCCTACTCCTCCATAGTATATATACCCCTACTCCTCCATAGTATATATACCCCTACTCCTCCATAGTATATATATATACCCCTACTCCTCCATAGTATATACCCCTACTCCTCCATAGTATATACCCCTACTCCTCCATAGTATATACCTCTACTCCTCCATAGTATATACCTCTACTTCTCCATAGTATATACCCCTACTCCTCCATAGTATATACCCCTACTCCTCCATAGTATATACCGCTACTCCTCCATAGTATATACTCCTACTCCTCTATAGTATATACCCCTACTCCTCCATAGTATATACTCCTACTCCTCCACCATATATACCTCTCCTCCATAGTATATACCCCTACTCCTCCATAGTATATACTCCTACTCCTCTATAGTATATACTCCTACTCCTCCACCATATATACCTCTCCTCCATAGTATATACCCCTACTCCTCCATAGTATATACCCCTACTCCTCCATAGTATATATACCCCTACTCCTCCATAGTATATATACCCCTACTCCTCCATAGTATATACCCCTACTCCTCCATAGTATATACCCCTACTCCTTCACCATATATATCCCTCACCTCTCTACTCCTCCACCATATATACCTCTCCTCCATAGTATATATCCCTCACCTCCCTACTCCTCCATCATATATACCTCTCACCTCCCTACTCCTCCATCATATATATACACCGCTCCTCTATAGTATATACTCCTCACCTCCCTACTCCTCCATCATATATACCTCTCCTCTATAGTATATACTCCTCACCTCCCTACTCCTCCATCATATATACCTCTCCTCTATAGTATATACCCCTACTCCTCCATAGTATATACCCCTACTCCTCCATAGTATATACCCCTACTCCTCCATAGTATATACCCCTACTCCTCCATAGTATATACCCCTACTCCTCCATAGTATATACTCCTACTCCTCCATAGTATATACCCCTACTCCTCCATAGTATATACTCCTACTCCTCTATAGTATATACTCCTACTCCTCCACCATATATACCTCTCCTCCATAGTATATACCCCTACTCCTCCATAGTATATACCCCTACTCCTCCATAGTATATATACCCCTACTCCTCCATAGTATATATACCCCTACTCCTCCATAGTATATATACCCCTACTCCTCCATAGTATATACCCCTACTCCTCCATAGTATATACCCCTACTCCTCCATCATATATATACACCGCTCCTCTATAGTATATACTCCTCACCTCCCTACTCCTCCATCATATATACCTCTCCTCTATAGTATATACTCCTCACCTCCCTACTCCTCCATAGTATATATACCCCTACTCCTCCATAGTATATACCCCTACTCCTCCATAGTATATACCCCTACTCCTCCATAGTATATACCCCTACTCCTCCATAGTATATACCCCTACTCCTCCATAGTATATATACCCCTACTCCTCCATAGTATATATACCCCTACTCCTCCATAGTATATACCCCTACTCCTCCATAGTATATATACCCCTACTCCTCCATAGTATATATATATACCCCTACTCCTCCATAGTATATACCCCTACTCCTCCATAGTATATACCCCTACTCCCCCATAGTATATACTCCTACTCCTCCATAGTATATACCCCTACTCCTCCATAGTATATACCCCTACTCCTCCATAGTATATATATACCCCTACTCCTCCATAGTATATACCCCTACTCCTCCATAGTATATATATACCCCTACTCCTCCATAGTATATACCCCTACTCCTCCATAGTATATATACCCCTACTCCTCCATAGTATATACCCCTACTCCTCCATAGTATATACCCCTACTCCTCCATAGTATATATACCCCTACTCCTCCATAGTATATATACCCCTACTCCTCCATAGTATATACCCCTACTCCTCCATAGTATATATACCCCTACTCCTCCATAGTATATATACCCCTACTCCTCCATAGTATATATATATACCCCTACTCCTCCATAGTATATACCCCTACTCCTCCATAGTATATACCCCTACTCCTCCATAGTATATACCTCTACTTCTCCATAGTATATACCCCTACTCCTCCATAGTATATACCCCTACTCCTCCATAGTATATACCCCTACTCCTCCATAGTATAGTACTCCTACTCCTCTATAGTATATACCCCTAACTCCTCCATAGTATAGTACTCCTACTCCTCCACCATATACACCTACTCCTCCATAGTATATACCCCTACTCCTCCATAGTATATATACCCCTACTCCTCTATAGTATATACTCCTACTCCTCCACCATATATACCTCTCCTCCATAGTATATACCCCTACTCCTCCATAGTATATACCCCTACTCCTCCATAGTATATATACCCCTACTCCTCCATAGTATATACCCCTACTCCTCCATAGTATATACCCCTTACTCCTCCATAGTATAGTGCACCCCTACTCCTTCACATATATATCCCTCACCTCTCTACTCCTCCACCATATATACCTCTCCTCCATAGTATATATCCCTCACCTCCCTACTCCTCCAACATATATACCTCTCACCCTCCCTACTCCTCCATCATATATATACACCGCTCCTCTATAGTATATACTCCTCACCTCCCTACTCCTCCATCATATATACCTCTCCTCTATAGTATATACTCCTCACCTCCCTACTCCTCCATAGTATATATACCCCTACTCCTCCATAGTATATACCCCTACTCCTCCATAGTATATACCCCTACTCCTCCATAGTATATACCCCTACTCCTCCATAGTAT
This sequence comes from Dendropsophus ebraccatus, assembly GCA_027789725.1. Taxonomy (NCBI): domain Eukaryota; kingdom Metazoa; phylum Chordata; class Amphibia; order Anura; family Hylidae; genus Dendropsophus; species Dendropsophus ebraccatus. Next base: position 3,431,500 of record JAQFWZ010000005.1, read on the forward strand.
ATACCCCTACTCCTCCATAGTATATACCCCTACTCCTCCATAGTATATACTCCTACTCCTCCATAGTATATACCCCTACTCCTCCATAGTATATACTCCTACTCCTCTATAGTATATACTCCTACTCCTCCACCATATATACCTCTCCTCCATAGTATATACCCCTACTCCTCCATAGTATATACCCCTACTCCTCCATAGTATATATACCCCTACTCCTCCATAGTATATATACCCCTACTCCTCCATAGTATATATACCCCTACTCCTCCATAGTATATACCCCTACTCCTCCATAGTATATACCCCTACTCCTCCACCATATATATCCCTCACCTCCCTACTCCTCCATCATATATATACACCGCTCCTCTATAGTATATACTCCTCACCTCCCTACTCCTCCATCATATATACCTCTCCTCTATAGTATATACTCCTCACCTCCCTACTCCTCCATAGTATATATACCCCTACTCCTCCATAGTATATACCCCTACTCCTCCATAGTATATACCCCTACTCCTCCATAGTATATACCCCTACTCCTCCATAGTATATACCCCTACTCCTCCATAGTATATATACCCCTACTCCTCCATAGTATATATACCCCTACTCCTCCATAGTATATACCCCTACTCCTCCATAGTATATATACCCCTACTCCTCCATAGTATATATATATACCCCTACTCCTCCATAGTATATACCCCTACTCCTCCATAGTATATACCCCTACTCCTCCATAGTATATACCCCTACTCCTCCATAGTATATACCCCTACTCCTCCATAGTATATACCCTACTCCTCCATAGTATATATATACCCCTACTCCTCCATAGTATATATATACCCCTACTCCTCCATAGTATATACCCCTACTCCTCCATAGTATATATATACCCTTACTCCTCCATAGTATATATACCCCTACTCCTCCATAGTATATATACCCCTACTCCTCCATAGTATATATACCCCTACTCCTCCACAGTATATACCCCTACTCCTCCATAGTATATATACCCCTACTCCTCCATAGTATATATATATACCCCTACTCCTCCATAGTATATACCCCTACTCCTCCATAGTATATACCCCTACTCCTCCATAGTATATATATATACCCCTACTCCTCCATAGTATATATACCCCTACTCCTCCATAGTATATACCCCTACTCCTCCATAGTATATACCCCTACTCCTCCATAGTATATATACCCCTACTCCTCCATAGTATATATATACCCCTACTCCTCCATAGTATATATATACCCCTACTCCTCCATAGTATATACCCCTACTCCTCCATAGTATATATACCCCTACTCCTCCATAGTATATACCCCTACTCCTCCATAGTATATACCCCTACTCCTCCATAGTATATACCCCTACTCCTCCATAGTATATACCCCTACTCCTCCATAGTAATATACCCCTACTCCTCCATAGTATATACCCCTACTCCTCCATAGTATATATATACCCCTACTCCTCCATAGTATATATATACCCCTACTCCTCCATAGTATATACCCCTACTCCTCCATAGTATATATACCCCTACTCCTCCATAGTATATACCCCTACTCCTCCATAGTATATACCCCTACTCCTCCATAGTATATATACCCCTACTCCTCCATAGTATATATACCCCTACTCCTCCATAGTATATACCACTACTCCTCCATAGTATATATACCCCTACTCCTCCATAGTATATATACCCCTACTCCTCCATAGTATATATATATACCCCTACTCCTCCATAGTATATACCCCTACTCCTCCATAGTATATACCCCTACTCCTCCATAGTATATACCTCTACTTCTCCATAGTATATACCCCTACTCCTCCATAGTATATACCCCTACTCCTCCATAGTATATACCGCTACTCCTCCATAGTATATACTCCTACTCCTCTATAGTATATACCCCTACTCCTCCATAGTATATACTCCTACTCCTCCACCATATATACCTCTCCTCTATAGTATATACTCCTCACCTCCCTACTCCTCCATAGTATATATACCCCTACTCCTCCATAGTATATACCCCTACTCCTCCATAGTATATACCCCTACTCCTCCATATTATATACCCCTACTCCTCCATAGTATATACCCCTACTCCTCCATAGTATATACCCCTACTCCTCCATAGTATATACTCCTACTCCTCCATAGTATATACCCCTACTCCTCCATAGTATATACTCCTACTCCTCTATAGTATATACTCCTACTCCTCCACCATATATACCTCTCCTCCATAGTATATACCCCTACTCCTCCATAGTATATACCCCTACTCCTCCATAGTATATATACCCCTACTCCTCCATAGTATATATACCCCTACTCCTCCATAGTATATATACCCCTACTCCTCCATAGTATATACCCCTACTCCTCCATAGTATATACCCCTACTCCTCCACCATATATATCCCTCACCTCCCTACTCCTCCATCATATATATACACCGCTCCTCTATAGTATATACTCCTCACCTCCCTACTCCTCCATCATATATACCTCTCCTCTATAGTATATACTCCTCACCTCCCTACTCCTCCATAGTATATATACCCCTACTCCTCCATAGTATATACCCCTACTCCTCCATAGTATATACCCCTACTCCTCCATAGTATATACCCCTACTCCTCCATAGTATATACCCCTACTCCTCCATAGTATATATACCCCCTCTCCTCCATAGTATATATACCCCTACTCCTCCATAGTATATACCCCTACTCCTCCATAGTATATATACCCCTACTCCTCCATAGTATATATATATACCCCTACTCCTCCATAGTATATACCCCTACTCCTCCATAGTATATACCCCTACTCCTCCATAGTATATACCCCTACTCCTCCATAGTATATACCCCTACTCCTCCATAGTATATACCCCTACTCCTCCATAGTATATATATATACCCCTACTCCTCCATAGTATATATATACCCCTACTCCTCCATAGTATATACCCCTACTCCTCCATAGTATATATATACCCTTACTCCTCCATAGTATATATACCCCTACTCCTCCATAGTATATATACCCCTACTCCTCCATAGTATATATACCCCTACTCCTCCATAGTATATACCCCTACTCCTCCATAGTATATACCCCTACTCCTCCATAGTATATACCCCTACTCCTCCATAGTATATATATACCCCTACTCCTCCATAGTATATATACCCCTACTCCTCCATAGTATATACCCCTACTCCTCCATAGTATATACCCCTACTCCTCCATAGTATATATACCCCTACTCCTCCATAGTATATATATACCCCTACTCCTCCATAGTATATATATACCCCTACTCCTCCATAGTATATACCCCTACTCCTCCATAGTATATATACCCCTACTCCTCCATAGTATATACCCCTACTCCTCCATAGTATATACCCCTACTCCTCCATAGTATATACCCCTACTCCTCCATAGTATATACCCCTACTCCTCCATAGTATATACCCCTACTCCTCCATAGTATATATATACCCCTACTCCTCCATAGTATATACCCCTACTCCTCCATAGTATATATATACCCCTACTCCTCCATAGTATATACCCCTACTCCTCCATAGTATATATACCCCTACTCCTCCATAGTATATACCCCTACTCCTCCATAGTATATACCCCTACTCCTCCATAGTATATATACCCCTACTCCTCCATAGTATATATACCCCTACTCCTCCATAGTATATACCCCTACTCCTCCATAGTATATATACCCCTACTCCTCCATAGTATATATACCCCTACTCCTCCATAGTATATATATATACCCCTACTCCTCCATAGTATATATATACCCCTACTCCTCCATAGTATATACCCCTACTCCTCCATAGTATATACCTCTACTTCTCCATAGTATATACCCCTACTCCTCCATAGTATATACCCCTACTCCTCCATAGTATATACCGCTACTCCTCCATAGTATATACTCCTACTCCTCTATAGTATATACCCCTACTCCTCTATAGTATATATACCCCTACTCCTCCATAGTATATACCCCTACTCCTCCATAGTATATACTCCTACTCCTCCACCATATATACCTCTCCTCCATAGTATATACCCCTACTCCTCCATAGTATATACTCCTACTCCTCTATAGTATATACTCCTACTCCTCCACCATATATACCTCTCCTCCATAGTATATACCCCTACTCCTCCATAGTATATACCCCTACTCCTCCATAGTATATATACCCCTACTCCTCCATAGTATATATACCCCTACTCCTCCATAGTATATACCCCTACTCCTCCATAGTATATACCCCTACTCCTTCACCATATATATCCCTCACCTCTCTACTCCTCCACCATATATACCTCTCCTCCATAGTATATATCCCTCACCTCCCTACTCCTCCATCATATATACCTCTCACCTCCCTACTCCTCCATCATATATATACACCGCTCCTCTATAGTATATACTCCTCACCTCCCTACTCCTCCATCATATATACCTCTCCTCTATAGTATATACTCCTCACCTCCCTACTCCTCCATAGTATATACCCCTACTCCTCCATAGTATATACCCCTACTCCTCCATAGTATATACCCTACTCCTCCATAGTATATACCCCTACTCCTCCATAGTATATACCCCTACTCCTCCATAGTATATACCCCTACTCCTCCATAGTATATACTCCTACTCCTCCATAGTATATACCCCTACTCCTCCATAGTATATACTCCTACTCCTCTATAGTATATACTCCTACTCCTCCACCATATATACCTCTCCTCCATAGTATATACCCCTACTCCTCCATAGTATATACCCCTACTCCTCCATAGTATATATACCCCTACTCCTCCATAGTATATATACCCCTACTCCTCCATAGTATATATACCCCTACTCCTCCATAGTATATACCCCTACTCCTCCATAGTATATACCCCTACTCCTCCACCATATATATCCCTCACCTCCCTACTCCTCCATCATATATATACACCGCTCCTCTATAGTATATACTCCTCACCTCCCTACTCCTCCATCATATATACCTCTCCTCTATAGTATATACTCCTCACCTCCCTACTCCTCCATAGTATATATACCCCTACTCCTCCATAGTATATACCCCTACTCCTCCATAGTATATACCCCTACTCCTCCATAGTATATACCCCTACTCCTCCATAGTATATACCCCTACTCCTCCATAGTATATATACCCCTACTCCTCCATAGTATATATACCCCTACTCCTCCATAGTATATACCCCTACTCCTCCATAGTATATATACCCCTACTCCTCCATAGTATATATATATACCCCTACTCCTCCATAGTATATACCCCTACTCCTCCATAGTATATACCCCTACTCCTCCATAGTATATACCCCTACTCCTCCATAGTATATACCCCTACTCCTCCATAGTATATACCCCTACTCCTCCATAGTATATATATACCCCTACTCCTCCATAGTATATATATACCCCTACTCCTCCATAGTATATACCCCTACTCCTCCATAGTATATACCCCTACTCCTCCATAGTATATATATACCCCTACTCCTCCATAGTATATACCCCTACTCCTCCATAGTATATATACCCCTACTCCTCCATAGTATATACCCCTACTCCTCCATAGTATATACCCCTACTCCTCCATAGTATATACCCCTACCCTACTCCTCCATAGTATATATCCCTCACCTCCCTACTCCTCCACCATATATACCTCTCCTCTATAGTATATACCCCTCACCTCCCTACTCCTCCACCATATATACCTCTCCTCTATAGTATATACCCCTCACCTCCCTACTCCTCCATCATATATACCTCTCCTCTATAGTATATACCCCTCACCTCCCTACTCCTCCATCATATATATACACCGCTCCTCTATAGTATATACCCCTCACCTCGCTACTTCTCCATCATATATACCTCTCACCTCCCTACTCCTCCATCATATATATATACCGCTCCTCTATAGTATATACCCCTCACCTCCCTACTCCTCCATCATATATACCTCTCCTCTATAGTATATACCCCTCACCTCGCTACTTCTCCATCATATATACCTCTCACCTCCCTACTCCTCCATCATATATATATACCGCTCCTCTATAGTATATATCCCTCACCTCCCTACTCCTCCATCATATATATACACCGCTCCTCTATAGTATATACTCCTCACCTCCCTACTCCTCCATCATATATACCTCTCCTCTATAGTATATACTCCTCACCTCCCTACTCCTCCATCATATATACCTCTCCTCTATAGTATATACCCTTTACCTCCCTACTCCTCCATCATATATACAGCTCCTCCAAAGTATATACCGCTCACCTCCCTACTCCTCCACCATATATATCCCTCACCTCCCTACTCCTCCATCATATATATACACCGCTCCTCTATAGTATATACTCACCTCCCTACTCCTCCATCATATATATACACCGCTCCTCTATAGTATATACTCCTCACCTCCCTACTCCTCCATCATATATATACCTCTCCTCTATAGTATATACTCCTCACATTCCTACTCCTCCATCATATATATACACCGCTCCTCTATAGTATATACTCCTCACCTCCCTACTCCTCCATCGTATATACCTCTCCTCTATAGTATATACCCCTCACTTCCATCATATATATATATATATACCTCTCCTCTATAGTATATACCTCTCACCTCCCTACTCCTCCATCATATATACAGCTCCTCCAAAGTATATACCGCTCACCTCCCTACTCCTCCATCATACTGTATATACCTCTCCTCTATAGTATATACTCCTCACCTCCCTACTCCTCCATCATATATATACACCGCTCCTCTATAGTATATACTCCTCACCTCCCTACTCCTCCATCATATATACCTCTCCTCCATAGTATATATCCCTCACCTCCCTACTCCTCCATCATATATATATACCTCTCCTCTATAGTTGTGGACATGTCACTGGTAAAGTGCTCGAGGGGATGTACATCTCACCCAGGTTAATACATAGAATGAGATGGTGAGTCCAGGAGGCATCGGTGCTCAGCAGTGTTATGCTGCTGAGCTATTATTTATTATTGCCGGGCCTGGACTTACATGGAATGGCAGGTAGGTTTTGGTAGTGGGACTTGCCATTCCCTTCCCCCCGATCCAGGTCAGGTTTTGGGGTCAGGTGTTTCTGACCCTAATCAGCCTGACAAGGTAAAAGCCGTGCAGAGGATCCAGTGTTGGCTCTCAGCCAGGAGTGATTGGCCTGGGTGTTTGTTTGGGAGCAACCTGGGAATGCAGCCTCTGCTGGAGCATATATATATACCCTGCGGGATCCAGGTGAAAGACGCACTGTGATAAGTGTTAGATAGGTGAGCTAACCTGTTAGTAAGCGCCCAGACGGGCAAGACCTTTTTGTTTGTTTTATTCTTAAAGCGCGGTGCTGCTGTATTTTGTTTGATGGACGGTTTATGCTGCAAATAAACGCCAAGCTGTTATTTTACAAGTCCAAGTCCAAGTCTGATGTGAACTGTGTCCAAACTCACCATCCCCCGGGAAGATCCATACAAGTATATACCCTTTACCTCCCTACTCCTCCATCATATATATATACCTCTCCTCTATAGTATATACCCCTCACCTCCCTACTCCTCCATCATATATATATACCTCTCCTCTATAGTATATACCCCTCACCTCCCTACTCCTCCATCATATATATATACCTCTCCTCTATAGTATATACCCCTCACCTCCCTACTCCTCCATCATATATATATACCTCTCCTCTATAGTATATACCCCTCACCTCCCTACTCCTCCATCATATATATACACCGCTCCTCTATAGTATATATCGGTTTGGAAAATTTAATGTGTAACTGGATTGAAAACTGGCTTAATAATCGTACCCAGAGAGTGGTGGTCAATGATTCCTACTCCGAATGGTCCCCCGGTAATAAGTGGTGTACCCCAAGGGTCAGTACTGGGCCCTCTTCTGTTTAACTTGTTTATTAATGATATTGAGAATGGAATTAACAGCAATGTTTCTATCTTTGCAGATGACACCAAGCTTTGTAGTACAGTACAGTCTATGGAAGATGTGCAGATGTTACAGGCTTTGTAGTACAGTACAGTCTATGGAGGATGTGCAGATGTTACAGGCTTTGTAGTACAGTACAGTCTATGGAGGATGTGCAGATGTTACAGGCTTTGTAGTACAGTACAGTCTATGGAGGATGTGCAGATGTTACAGGCTTTGTAGTACAGTACAGTCTATGGAAGATGTGCAGATGTTACAGGCTTTGTAGTGCAGTACAGTCTATGGAGGATGTGCAGATGTTACAGGCTTTGTAGTGCAGTACAGTCTATGGAGGATGTGCAGATGTTACAGGCTTTGTAGTACAGTACAGTCTATGGAGGATGTGCAGATGTTACAGGCTTTGTAGTACAGTACAGTCTATGGAAGATGTGCAGATGTTACAGGCTTTGTAGTACAGTACAGTCTATGGAGGATGTGCAGATGTTACAAGCTTTGTAGTACAGTACAGTCTATGGAGGATGGGCAGATGTTACAGGATGTGTAGTACAGTACAGTCTATGGAGGATGTGCAGATGTTACAGGATGACTTAGACACACTGAGTGTTTGGGCGTCCACTTGGCAAATGAGGTTCAATGTGGATAAATGTAAAGTTCTGCACCTGGGTACTAATAACCCGCATGCATCATATGTCCTGGGGGGAGTTACTCTGGGAGAGTCACTGATAGAGAAGGATCTGGGTGTACTTGTAGATAATAGACTACAGAACAGCACAATGTCAGTCAGCGGCTTCTAAGGCCAGCATGATATTGTCATGTATATACCAGGCATGGACTCTGGGGACAGGGATATAATATTACCGCTTTATAAAGCTTTGGTGCGGCCTCATCTGGAGTATGCCGTCCAGTTTTGGAACCCGATTCATAAAAAGGACGTTCTAGAGCTGGAGAGGGTACAAAGACGGGCAACTAAACTAATAAGGGGAATAGAGCATCTTAGTTATGAGGAAAGATTAAAAGAATTACATTTGTTTAGTCTGGAGAAGAGACGTTTAAGGGGAGATATGATTATTTATTTAAATATATAAATGGCCCCTACAAGAAATATGGGGAAAAGATGTTCCAGGTAAAACCCCCTCAAAGGACAAGAGGGCGCTGCCTCCGCCCGGAGGGACAAGGGGGCACTGCCTCCACCCGGAGAGACAAGGGGGCGCTGCCTCCGCCTGGAGAGACAAGGGGGCACTGCCTCCGCCTGGAGAGACAAGGGGGCGCTGCCTCCGCCTGGAGAGACAAGGGGGCGCTGCCTCCGCCTGGAGAGACAAGAGGGCACTGCCTCTGCCCGGAGAGACAAGGGGGCACTGCCTCCGCCTGGAGAGACAAGAGGGCACTGCCTCCGCCTGGAGAGACAAGGGGGCACTGCCTCCGCCTGGAGAGACAAGAGGGCGCTGCCTCCGCCTGGAGAGACAAGGGGGCGCTGCCTCCGCCTGGAGAGACAAGAGGGCACTGCCTCCACCCGGAGAGACAAGGGGGGCGCTGCCTCCACCCGGAGAGACAAGAGGGCGCTGCCTCCGCCTGGAGAGACAAGGGGGGCGCTGCCTCCGCCTGGAGAGACAAGAGTGCACTGCCTCCGCCTGGAGAGACAAGGGGGCACTGCCTCCGCCTGGAGAGACAAGGGGGCACTGCCTCCGCCTGGAGAGACAAGGGGGCACTGCCTCCGCCTGGAGAGACAAGGGGGCGCTGCCTCCGCCCGGAGAGACAAGGGGGCACTGCCTCCGCCCGGAGAGACAAGGGGGCACTGCCTCCGCCTGGAGAGACAAGAGGGCACTGCCTCCGCCTGGAGAGACAAGGGGGCACTGCCTCCGCCTGGAGAGACAAGAGGGCACTGCCTCCGCCTGGAGAGACAAGGGGGCGCTGCCTCCGCCTGGAGAGACAAGAGGGCACTGCCTCCGCCTGGAGAGACAAGGGGGGCGCTGCCTCCGCCTGGAGAGACAAGGGGGGCGCTGCCTCCGCCTGGAGAGACAAGGGGGCGCTGCCTCCGCCGGGAGAGACAAGGGGGCGCTGCCTCCAGCTGGAGAGACAAGGGGGCGCTGCCTCCAGCTGGAGAGACAAGGGGGCGCTGCCTCTGCCTGGAGAGACAAGAGGGCACTGCCTCTACCCGGAGAGACAAGGGGGCGCTGCCTCCGCCTGGAGAGACAAGAGGGCACTGCCTCCGTCTGGAGAGACAAGGGGGCGCTGCCTCCAGCTGGAGAGACAAGGGGGCGCTGCCTCTGCCCGGAGAGACAAGGGGGCGCTGCCTCTGCCCGGAGAGACAAGGGGGCGCTGCCTCCGCCTGGAGAGACAAGGGGGCGCTGCCTCCGCCTGGAGAGACAAGGGGGGCGCTGCCTCCGCCTGGAGAGACAAGGGGGCGCTGCCTCCGCCTGGAGAGACGAGGGGGCGCTGCCTCCGCCTGGAGAAAAAAAGGTTCAATCTCCGGAGGCGACAAGCCTTCTTTACCATGAGAACTGTGAATCTGTGGAACAGTCACCACAGGATCTGGTCACAGCAAAAACAGTAGAGGGCTTCAAAACAGGAGAGACAAGTTCTTAGACCAAAATAATATAGATGCATATGTATAGAACCTATCACCCCTCCCCCTTCCCTGTATCCATCCCCTCCTTGGTTGAACTTGATGGACATGTGTCTTTTTTCAACTGTATTAACTATGTAACTATATACTCCTCACCTCCCTACTCCTCCATCATATATATACCTCTCCTCCAGGGGCGTAACTAGAAATGGCTGGGCCCCATAGCAAACTTTTGATTGGGGCCCCCCCCCCCCCGCCCCACCCCCTCTCGATCGACCACTATGCCATCAACACACTCAGCTCTACACAGGTTCTGTACTCCATATAAATTACAGTACAGTTACATCAGGTGACTTACAGAGGACGTCTTCTCTGATCGGAGTTCTTCCCTTTTCATTTTCTTTTCCATCTGTCCTGGGCCGTTATGAGAACTTCTCCGAGCCACGAATCCACAGAATCTGCCAGAGAAATATATTAGGCTCCACACTCTGTCACCATCCTCATCTCTACCAACTGCACATCTGTATTGGCCCCTTTACACCCACATTTAGCGGGTAGGCTGACTCTATGTGATCCCATTTTAGTATATGGCCCTCCTCTCTGTCGCCCCTCCTTATAGATAGCTTCCTTATGTTGCCCCCCCCCGCTGTCCCCCTTATAGATGCCCCCCCATGTTGTCTCCTTATAGATGGTCCCCCTATGTTGTCCCCTTATAGATGGTCCCCTATGTTGCCCCCCTATAGATGGCCCCCTCTTCCCTTATATTGTCCCCTTATAGATGGCCCCCTTTCCCCCAATGTTGTACGTTTATATCCCCCTCTCTCCCTATGGTGTCCCCCCTTATAGATGGCCCTCTCTCCCCCCCCCCTTTATAGATGCCCCCCCTTCCTTATAGATGCCCCCTTCTCTTCCCCCCCTTCCTTATAGATGCCCCTTCTCTTCCCCCCCCTTCCTTATAGATGCCCCCTTCTCTTCCCCCCCTTCCTTATAGATGCCCCTTCTCTTCCACCCCTTCCTTATAGATGCCCCATTCTCTCCCCCCCTTCCTTATAGATGCCCCATTCTCTTCCCCCTTCCTTATAGATGCCCCATTCTCTTCCCCCTTCCTTATAGATGCCCCCTTCTCCCCCCTTCCTTATAGATGCCCTCCTCTCCCCCCTTCCTTATAGATGCCCCCTTCTCTTCCCCCCCCTTCCTTATAGATGCCCCCTTCTCTTCCCCCCCTTCCTTATAGATGCCCCCTTCTCCCCCCCTTCCTTATAGATGCCCCCTTCTCTTCCCCCCCCTTCCTTATAGATGCCCCCTTCTCCCCCCCCCCCTTCCTTATAGATACCCCCTTCTATTCCCCCCCTTCCTTATAGATGCCCCCTTCTCTTCCCCCCCCCCTTTCCTTATAGATGCCCCCTTCTCCCCCCCCTTCCTTATAGATGCCCCCTTCTCTTCCCCCCCCCCTTTCCTTATAGATGCCCCCTTCTCCCCCCCCCCTTCCTTATAGATGCCCCCTTCTCCCCCCCTTCCTTATAGATGCCCCCTTTCCCCCCCCTTCCTTATAGATGCCCCCTTCTCTTCCCCCCCTTACTTATAGATGCCCCCTTCTCTTCTCCCCCCCTTCCTTATAGATGCCACCTTCTCCCCCCCCCTTCCTTATAGATGCCCCCTTCTCTTCTCCCCCCCCCCTTCCTTATAGATGCCCCCTTCTCTTCTCCCCCCCCCTTCCTTATAGATGCCCCCTTCTCCCCCCCCCCTTCCTTATAGATGCCCCCTTCTCCCCCCCCCCTTCCTTATAGATGCCCCCTTCTCCCCCCCTTCCTTATAGATGCCACCTTCTCTCCTCCCCCCCCCCTTCCTTATAGATGCCCCCTTCTCTTCTCCCCCCCTTCCTTATAGATGCCCCCTTCTCTTCTCCCCCCCTTCCTTATAGATGCCCCCTTCTCCCCCCCTTCCTTATAGATGCCCCCTTCTCTTCTCCCCCCCCCCCTTCCTTATAGATGCCCCCTTCTCCCCCCCCCCTTCCTTATAGATGCCCCCTTCTCTTCTCCCCCCCTTCCTTATAGATGCCCCCTTCTCCCCCCCCCTTCCTTATAGATGCCCCCTTCTCTTCTCCCCCCCCTTCCTTATAGATGCCCCCTTCTCCCCCCCCCTTGCTTATAGATGCCCCCTTCTCCCCCCCCTTCCTTATAGATGCCCCCTTCTCCCCCCCCCCTTCCTTATAGATGCCCCCTTCTCTTCCCCCCCTTTCCTTATAGATGCCCCCTTCTCTTCCCCCCCCTTCCTTATAGATGCCCCCTTCTCCCCCCCCCCCTTCCTTATAGATGCCCCCTTCTCCCCCCCCCCTTCCTTATAGATGCCCCCTTCTCTTCTCCCCCCCTTCCTTATAGATGCCCCCTTCTCCCCCCCCCCTTCCTTATAGATGCCCCCTTCTCTTCTCCCCCCCCTTCCTTATAGATGCCCCCTTCTCCCCCCCCCCTTCCTTATAGATGCCTCCTTCTCCCCCCCCCTTCCTTATAGATGCCCCCCTATAGATGCCCCCTTCTCCCCCCCTATAGATGCCCCCTTCCCCCCCCTTCCTTATAGATGCCCCCCTATAGATGCCCCCTTCTCCCCCCCCTTCCTTAAAGATGCCCCCCCCTATAGATGCCCCCTTCTCCCCACCCGACCCCCCAACGAGGAAAGCAAGTTTAAAAAAAAGAAAGAAAACTCACCTAACAACACGCTCCCCCGTCGAGCCTTTTTCCTGTCACCCCCTGTCTGATGCGCGGCTGCCGTCTGATGCCGCGTCCTAGCCCCGGCAGCGCGCGTATCATAGAGTTCTGTGTGGGCCTGTGGCCGCGACTTCCGGCACAGAGACGTGTACCGGAAGTCGCGGCCGCAGCACAAGCCCACACAGAACTCTATGATACGCGCGCTGCCGGGGCTAGGACGCGGCATCAGACGGCAGCCGCGCATCAGACGGTGGGTGACAGGAGCGCTGTGGACCGGTCCCGTGCTCCTCCTGGCCCAGTGACTCCTTTTCCCTATGGTTGGGGAAAGGAGTCTCCGGGTCGGGAGGAGCACAGGACCGGCCCCCGGCTACAGCACCCGGGAGGCATGCTCAGCCGCCGGGTGCTGCAGGATATGTCAGCTCCAGGGGCCCGCGTCACGGGCCCCCTGATGCGGCGGGGCCCCGTAGCAGCCGCTACGGCGGTAGTTCCGCCAGTGCTCTCCTCTATATACTCCTCACCTCCCTACTCCTCCACCATATATACCAGTCCTCCATAATATATATCCCTCACCCTTCTACTCCTCCTCCATCATATATACCTCTCCTCCATGGTCCCTTTAACATGTTCAATTAGTCTTGTTGAACAGGTATACCTGTTTCTCTTTACTTCTTGCACACACACTTCTCACCCACTCACTGCACGCCTTACACATGCTGTAGGAAGGAAGTCACATGGGTAGAGGAAGTGCAGGTTCTTTTGCCTTGGATTCTGTAGAGGAAGGACGCAAGATAGGACGCCCCTACAGCAGTCAAGTTGGGCCCTGGCTCCTGCCAGCTCCCCAGTTCAGTGAGCAGAGCAAATATATCTAGACTCAATTTCTCTTCAAGCAACCTTATTATTATTATTATTATTATTTATTTATAAAGCGCCCTTAGTTCCAGAGCGCTATACAATAGTTAGGCAACAGGCAGGAACAATACAAGATCAGAAAACATTACATGAAGGCAAAAGACAGACTGGTACATGGGGGAAGAGGACCCTGCCCGCGAGGGCTCACAATCTATAGGGCATAGGGAGAGAAACAGGAGGTAAAGTGCAGCCATTCAAGTATGATGCAGAGTTATTGTAGGTTGTAGCCTTGTTTGAAGAGATGGGTTTTCAGGTTACTTTTGAAGGACTTGATGGTGGATGAGAGACGGATGTGTCGGGGTAGCGAGTTCCAGAGTATGGGGGAGGCTCGGGCAAAGTCTTGGAGGCGGTTGTGCGAGGTACGAACAAGGGGGGAGCGGACTATGCAGTGTTAAGTCACTACTAGAGAGGACAAGTCAGGGACCATCCTAACCCACGCCGTGGACAAGAGGAACACAGTGCAGGAGAGTATCCATACGAAGTAAAGGAACTGATCTGGATAGAGCAAAGTTGCTAGAAGCCTATGCACTCTATCTCGCAGCGCAGGTGTAATCAGAGAACTCTGACCCTCTGCTCATCCCAGGTAACAAGGTCTTGGGCTTGACCCCTCTAAGACAGGTCACCCGCCACTGGTGGGCAATTGGTGGTGCAAAGACCAAAGAGTCAAAACACAGGCACAAGTATTCCCTCTACTCTCAAGTATTCTTCTATTTCTACCTCTGAAGTTCCGGCAGAGCACAGTACTACTTGGGTTGGGACTCTCTCGACATCCTCCTCTCTATTTCTCTGATTCTTTTCTACCCCTCAGCACACAACTCAGCACGGCTGTGTCACTCTCTATTCTCAGTACAGATCTGGACTCTAAAATATTATTCTCCTGTATTGAGTATCTTCACAGTAAACAAGATTATATTACTTTTAAAGGGGTAGGTTGTTGTGATGCCAGTGCTGATCTGGCACACCTGCTTTTAGTTTTTTTTGTGGCTGGCTATACTTTTCTCCAATGGTCGGTGACCTGCCGGGTTGTGATAGGTCCCTTGGGCGCTTATCACGGTGGTCCAGAGTGGAGATATGACCCACCCCGACTGTCGGTACCGCCACCCACAGAAAGGGGAGTTGACCCAAGGATGGTGTGACTTCCGTGTAGGTGCTTTTGCAATGATCACTGAGTCCCGGTAAAATAAATAAACTCTTCTTTACTGAAGGAATACTTTAACATAAAAGCAGACAATAGACCAAGGACTTGACTGGACTAGATCTGTGCTGAGAACTGTAGAAGTAGAATAGCAGTGCTGACTTGGTCGCATTCTGAGAAGTAGAGTAAGTTCAGAGAAGTTTGTCCCAACCCAATTTAGGACTGTGCTCTGCCAGTAGAATACTTAAGAGTACTTGAGAGAAGAAGAATACTTGTGCCCGTGTTTTGACCTTTGTTGCTATACCACTTTTTGCCCTGCAGTGTCGGGTGACCTGTCGTAACAAGGTGACACAAGCCCCAGTCCTTGTTACCTGAGTTCAGCAAAGTGTCCGAGGGTGTCCCGGTGTCACCTGCGTTGACACATAGAGTATGTAGGCTTGTAGCAACTTTGCTCTATCTGGATCAATTCCTCTAGCTGGTAGGATACTGTCCTGCACCTTTAGAGATGTTCACGGCATGGGTTGGGGTGATCCCTGCCTTGTCCTCTCTTTAGTGGTTTAGCATTGCATGGTAAGAATAAGTGTTCCTTTTAAGAAAAGAGTCTCTGTGTTTTCTATGACACTACACATTCTGTACACTACAGCTGATCTGTCCTGGAAGGAGAACCTGGCAAAGCCCTGGCCAAACTCTACAGGAGACTCTGGTCTGTGTGTCTTGCTTCAACGAAAACTAGCAATGAACTCCCTAAGTGTGAGTCTACACTTCCTCTCCCTATGTGACAACTTCCTACAGGGTGTGTAACAGCTATTGTGAGTGGTGGAGAAGAAACTGTAAAGAGAGAAGAGGATAGAGATAGGTGGAAGGGAAGAATAGTTCTCATTGGTGCGCAGATTGCAAAAAAACAATAACCTTTTATTCACTACAGCTGTGCAATATACAAATACAGATATACATACTAGCGACACCTAGTAGCAAAACTGAGACATGACTTCATTACCACTTGACTTTTGCGAGGGGTGTACAGGCTTTTGCAAGGGGTGTCCAAAGTAGCAACACCCGTGATGGGACACCACAGAAAAGTCCAGCCGGAAGAACAAGAGAGATGCTGCTACTACTGTATGTCCAGAGGGAGAGATCTCCAACCAGAGCAGTCAGTGACACATAGGACAACCCCTGCTACACGCTGTAAAATAATATAATCTATTATAGCACGGTGGACCTCCTCTTATAGAGAACCATATGACTGGATGGCACATTGCCGGCACTGTACATTGCTCTAACATACTCTATACCGGTATTATAGAGTGATACTGGTACTGGTATACAGGGACTGTTGCCCACAATTTGTCCACCATGCTCTTACCCACAATTATAAGGAGGGTCACCGTACTAATGGGTGACACTGGCCCCAGAACTCTTTACCTGTGTTGAGCGGAATGCTGAGTGTTCCCTGCTGACACCCGTGCTACGAGGCAGAGTTCCTAGGCTACTGCAACTTTGCTCTGTCTGGACTAGTTCCTGGCTTTGTGGCTCTATAGTGGATACTGTCCTGCACTGTGACTTCTCCTTGTCCACGGCGTGGGTTGAGGTTATCTTTTGGCTGGTCTTCTCCTGAGAGGTTTAACACTTCATAGTGCTTGGTGTAGGTACTTGTGAGAAGGTTGGTAGCAGTGTACTGTCTTGCGTCCTACCCATGTGGGGTACTGGCTAAGACTGACCACTTGGGGACCTGGCAGAGGGCCAGGGCCCGGACGAGACCGCTGTGGAGAGTTATCTAGTCTGCGTCCTTCCTCCACGGTCCCGAACGGAAGACTCTTGCTCCACCTCCACGCATGGGACTAACTTCCTCTACAGTGTGTATAGTGCGCTGTGATTGGGTGAAAAGAGTGCAATAGGAGAACAGAGAGGAGAGGTGATAGGAAAGAAGAAAGAAATCCTACTGCTCTACAGATTCTGGTAACACATGAACACAATAACCCTTTACAATCCTTCAGCTGTGCAGCTTCCATACACTAATACGCAATACAGCGACATCTAGTGGCCAACTCTTAATACTACTTTCATCATAACAAGACCACAAAAAGTACAGACTTTTGTGAAGGGTGTATGTAACAATAACACCCTTAGTGGGACACCACAAGGGAACACTCAAACATGCAGTTTCTTCTAGAAGACCTTTTCACCGGCCAGGAGGAATTATACCATTGGAGATTAGGAGCTAATGGCAATTAAATTGGCCCTAGAAGAGCGGCGTCACCTCCTGGAAGAGGCGAAGCATCCAGTAACATGGACCACAAGAATCTCCTTTGTCATCAGTCAGGCCAGTGACTTAATCTCAGGCAGGCCAGGTTATTATTTTTATTATCAACATTATTTTTATCTATTTTATTTGTACTGTCCGGTTCTGCTTAAAACTTATTGTTTGTTATATTAACCAGAGAAAACCAAGGCGGCCAAAAGATTAAAGAGAACCCATCAGCAGGGTGACACACGTGGTACCAGGCTGGTTAGGCAGATTTTACAGGTAAAGTTATAAACAGTTATGGAGCACTGGGGGCATTCCCCAACCGCAAGTGCATCGGTCCACCCACCCACAGGCCACGCCTCCTAATGAATATTCAGTTTGTTCCCCTGTTGTATAAGCGGTCGGGCAGTGTTACCGCACCTGCACCAGTCTGTCCCTGTATCCGGCAGCGGAGAGACAGCAGCAACATCTGGACCACCGGCAGCTGTGACAAGATAAGCGCCTGCAATCCTGAGACAGACTGCTGTATGTGGGATAACACTGCCCGACTGCCATCCAGCTGATAATACTGCGCTTACACAGATGCTTATGTGACGACAGGAGTAGTGGATCCGCTGAACTGCCGCTAGCAATGGCGTAAGCCCCACCAGGGAGCAAAGTCTATGGGCCTAGGCCTTCTCCAGGCAGGCAGGAGTACAACAGGACTCACGGCTGGAACCAGGACAGCAGTCACAGGCTGGGACCACAGGCAGCAGGAATCATGGCAAAAGCTGGGAGCACACACTTAGGAAGCACGCAGAGGCTCCAACGACTAAGGCTGCAATTCATAGGGGAAGGCTGCTATGCAGTAGCCAATCAGAAGCATGCTGGCCCTTTAAAGGGAATCTGTCAATAGGTATATGATGCCTTATATGAGGGCGGCATAAACTAGTGACAGAAATGCTGGACAGATCGGTGTATTACTGACATCATTCTGCTCAGCTGTTCTCCTAATATGCAGGAGAATAGGATTCTTGCCGCACCACCCCTCCCCCGCCCCCAGCTGCTGATTGACAGGTGACTGCCTATACACAGCATGGATAAATAGTGGCCAATCAGCAGCTGTTGGGCGGAGTTTTTCTGCTTCTCATGAATATCCAGGACTACTGAGCTCATGCACATAATGGAGAGGACTACTTATTGTCCATGTTATTCAGGAGGAGATCTCTGGATCAGCTGCACAGAGCAATGTAAGTGATCCATCATCCTGCTCGGCTTCTCTGTCACTAGTGTATGTTACTCTTAGGGTATGTTCACACTGAGCAAACGTGGCGGAACTTTCCGCTGCAGAATCCCGCCTGCCTTAGTGTCAAACGGCATCTCTATGGGAGGGCTCGCACGCCTCCGCTCAAAGAATTGACATGATAATGGAGGCGCAAGCCCATAAACCTGCTGACAGAGAAAAGAGAAAGCCGGCAGACAGGGGAAGGGGGATGACAGCGCGGCCGTGGTGGAAGGTATTGGCCGTGGCTGTAACAGTAGTATCTCCACCTCACAGCAGGGAAGCCGAATGGATATTCATTAGGAGGCGTGGCTTACCAGGTGGACGAGGTCGGGAACGCCCCCAGTGCTCCACACAATCTCATTTGCATATAACCAGGGCCGTATTTGCCACTAGGCACCCGCAGGGAACACTTTTTTTTATTATAAAAAAAAACCTCCGTAGACACCGGCCCACGGGTGCTTAGTCCGCGCCGGGGGGGGGGGGGGGGGGGGGGGGGTTGTGACGGAGTGGCCGGGAGCAGGATAGGCAGGCAGGCTGGAAGCTCACCCCCGGCCCCGGACCCCAGACCCCGGCGCTGCATAGGGGGAGGGAACCAGCCTGCCTGCCCATCCTGCTCCTGGCCGCCCCATCTCCCCCCCCAGCCTCTGCCCCCCAGCGTCTGCCCGCCCCCCCGGCCCCCCTGCATCCTCAGCTGCTCCCCTGCTGGGGGGCAGCCTCCTTCCCTACCCTCAGCCTCTCCCCTGCCCCCCAGCCTCTAACCCTCAGCCTCTCCCCTGCCCCCCAGCCTCTAACCCTCAGCCTCTCCCCTGCCCCCCAGCCTCTCCCCCTGCCCCCCAGACTCTCCACCTAACCCTCAGCCTCTCCCCCTGCCCCCCAGCCTCTCCCCCTGCCCCCCCAGACTCTCCCCTGCCCCCCCCAGCCTCTCCCCTGCCCCCCAGCCTCTCCCCCTGCCCCCCAGACTCTCCACCTAACCCTCAGCCTCTCCCCCTGCCCCCCAGCCTCTCCCCTGCCCCCCCAGCCTCTCACCTGCCCCCCCCCCCCCTAGCCTCTCCCCTGGTCCCCAGCCTCTTTCCTGACCCCCCTGCCCCCAGCCTCTCCCCTGCCCCCCAGCCTCTCCCCTGGTCCCCAGCCTCTTTCCTGACCCCCCTGACCCCAGCCTCTCACCTGCCCCCCCCCCCAGCCTCTCCCCTGGTCCCCAGAATCCCCAGTCACCCCCAGCTGCCTCCCTTCCCCAGTCACCCCCAGCTGCCTCCCTTCCCCAGTCACCCCCAGCTGCCTCCCTTCCCCAGTCACCCCCAGCTGCCTCCCTTCCCCAGTCACCCCCAAACTGCCTCCCTTCCCCAGTCACCCCCAGCTGCCTCCCTTCCCCAGTCACCCCCAGCTGCCTCCCTTCCCCAGTCACCCCCAGCTGCCTCCCTTCCCCAGTCACCCCCAGCTGCCTCCCTTCCCCAGTCACCCCCAGCTGCCTCCCTTCCCCAGCTGCCTCCCTTCCCCAGTCACCCCCAGCTGCCTCCCTTCCCCAGTCACCCCCAGCTGCTCCTCCTGCCCCCCCGTCACCCCCAGCTGCCTCCCTTCCCCAGTCACCCCCAGCTGCCTCCCTTCCCCTGTCACCCCCAGCTGCCTCCCTTCCCCTGTCACCCCCAGCTGCCTCCCTTCCCCTGTCACCCCCAGCTGCCTCCCTTCCCCTGTCACCCCCAGCTGCCTCCCTTCCCCAGCCCCCCCCCCCAGCTGCCTCCCTTCCCCAGTCACCCCCAGCTGCCTCCCTTCCCCAGTCAGCCCCAGCTGCCTCCCTTCCCCAGCCCCCCCCCCAGCTGCCTCCCTTCCCCAGTCACCCCCAGCTGCCTCCCTTCCCCAGTCACCCCCAGCTGCCTCCCTTCCCCAGTCACCCCCAGCTGCCTCCCTTCCCCTGTCACCCCCAGCTGCCTCCCTTCCCCAGTCACCCCCAGCTGCCTCCCTTCCCCAGTCACCCCCAGCTGCCTCCCTTCCCCAGTCACCCCCAGCTGCCTCCCTTCCCCAGTCACCCCCAGCTGCTCCTCCTGCCCCCCCGTCACCCCCAGTTGCCTCCCTTCCCCAGTCACCCCCAGCTGCCTCCCTTCCCCTGTCACCCCCAGCTGCCTCTCCTTCCCCTGTCACCCCCAGCTGCCTCCCTTCCCCTGTCACCCCCAGCTGCCTCCCTTCCCCTGTCACCCCCAGCTGCCTCCCTTCCCCTGTCACCCCCAGCTGCCTCCCTTCCCCAGCCCCCCCCCAGCTGCCTCCCTTCCCCAGTCACCCCCAGCTGCCTCCCTTCCCCAGCCCCCCCCCCAGCTGCCTCCCTTCCCCTGTCACCCCCAGCTGCCTCCCTTCCCCAGTCACCCCCAGCTGCCTCCCTTCCCCAGTCACCCCCAGCTGCCTCCCTTCCCCTGTCACCCCCAGCTGCCTCCCTTCCCCAGTCACCCCCAGCTGCCTCCCTTCCCCTGTCACCCCCAGCTGCCTCCCTTCCCCAGTCACCCCCAGCTGCTCCTCCTGCCCCCCGTCACCCCCAGCTGCCTCCCTTCCCGTCACCCCCAGCTGCCTCCCTTCCCCCGTCACCCCCAGCTGCCTCCCTTCCCCAGCTGCCTCCCTTCCCCAGTCACCCCCAGCTGCCTCCCTTCCCCAGTCACCCCCAGCTGCCTCCCTTCCCCAGTCACCCCCAGCTGCTCCCCCTGTCACCCCCAGCTGCTCCCTCTGTCACCCCCAGCTGCCCTCCTGCCCCAGTCACCCCCAGCTGCCTCCCTTCCCCAGCTGCCTCCCTTCCCCTGTCACCCCCAGCTGCCTCCCTTCCCCAGTCACCCCAGCTGCTCCTCCTGCCCCCAGTCACCCCCAGCTGCTCCTCCTGCCCCCCGTCACCCCCAGCTGACCTCCTGCCATCCCCAGCTGCCTCCCTTCCCCTGTCACCCCCAGCTGCCTCCCTTCCCCTGTCACCCCCAGCTGCCTCCCTTCCCCTGTCACCCCCAGCTGCCTCCCTTCCTCAGCCCCCCCCCAGCTGCCTCCCTTCCCCAGTCACCCCCAGCTGCCTCCCTTCCCCAGCCCCCCCCCCCAGCTGCCTCCCTTCCCCTGTCACCCCCAGCTGCCTCCCTTCCCCAGTCACCCCCAGCTGCCTCCCTTCCCCAGTCACCCCCAGCTGCCTCCCTTCCCCTGTCACCCCCAGCTGCCTCCCTTCCCCAGTCTCCCCCAGCTGCCTCCCTTCCCCTGTCACCCCCAGCTGCCTCCCTTCCCCAGTCACCCCCAGCTGCTCCTCCTGCCCCCCGTCACCCCCAGCTGCCTCCCTTCCCGTCACCCCCAGCTGCCTCCCTTCCCCAGTCACCCCCAGCTGCCTCCCTTCCCCAGCTGCCTCCCTTCCCCAGTCACCCCCAGCTGCCTCCCTTCCCCAGTCACCCCCAGCTGCCTCCCTTCCCCAGTCACCCCCAGCTGCTCCCCCTGTCACCCCCAGCTGCTCCCTCTGTCACCCCCAGCTGCCCTCCTGCCCCAGTCACCCCCAGCTGCCTCCCTTCCCCAGCTGCCTCCCTTCCCCTGTCACCCCCAGCTGCCTCCCTTCCCCAGTCACCCCAGCTGCTCCTCCTGCCCCCAGTCACCCCCAGCTGCTCCTCCTGCCCCCCGTCACCCCCAGCTGACCTCCTGCCATCCCCAGCTGCCTCCCTTCCCCTGTCACCCCCAGCTGCCTCCCTTCCCCTGTCACCCCCAGCTGCCTCCCTTCCCCAGTCACCCCCAGCTGCCTCCCTTCCCCAGTCACCCCCAGCTGCCTCCCTTCCCCAGTCACCCCCAGCTGCCTCCCTTCCCCAGTCACCCCCAGCTGCTCCTCCTGCCCCCCCCGTCACCCCCAGTTGCCTCCCTTCCCCAGTCACCCCCAGCTGCCTCCCTTCCCCTGTCACCCCCAGCTGCCTCTCCTTCCCCTGTCACCCCCAGCTGCCTCCCTTCCCCTGTCACCCCCAGCTGCCTCCCCTCCCCTGTCACCCCCAGCTGCCTCCCTTCCCCTGTCACCCCCAGCTGCCTCCCTTCCCCAGCCCCCCCCCAGCTGCCTCCCTTCCCCAGTCACCCCCAGCTGCCTCCCTTCCCCAGCCCCCCCCCCAGCTGCCTCCCTTCCCCTGTCACCCCCAGCTGCCTCCCTTCCCCAGTCACCCCCAGCTGCCTCCCTTCCCCAGTCACCCCCAGCTGCCTCCCTTCCCCTGTCACCCCCAGCTGCCTCCCTTCCCCTGTCACCCCCAGCTGCCTCCCTTCCCCTGTCACCCCCAGCTGCCTCCCTTCCCCAGTCACCCCCAGCTGCTCCTCCTGCCCCCCGTCACCCCCAGCTGCCTCCCTTCCCGTCACCCCCAGCTGCCTCCCCTCCCCAGTCACCCCCAGCTGCCTCCCTTCCCCAGCTGCCTCCCTTCCCCAGTCACCCCCAGCTGCCTCCCTTCCCCAGTCACCCCCAGCTGCCTCCCTTCCCCAGTCGCCCCCAGCTGCTCCCCCTGCCCCCCAGCTTCTCCCCCTGTCACCCCCAGCTGCCCTCCTGCCCCAGTCACCCCCAGCTGCCTCCCTTCCCCAGCTGCCTCCCTTCCCCTGTCACCCCCAGCTGCCTCCCTTCCCCAGTCACCCCAGCTGCTCCTCCTGCCCCCAGTCACCCCCAGCTGCTCCTCCTGCCCCCCGTCACCCCCAGCTGACCTCCTGCCATCCCCAGCTGCCTCCCTTCCCCTGTCACCCCCAGCTGCCTCCCTTCCCCTGTCACCCCCAGCTGCCTCCCTTCCCCTGTCACCCCCAGCTGCCTCCCTTCCCCAGCCCCCCCCCAGCTGCCTCCCTTCCCCAGTCACCCCCAGCTGCCTCCCTTCCCCAGCCCCCCCCCCCAGCTGCCTCCCTTCCCCTGTCACCCCCAGCTGCCTCCCTTCCCCAGTCACCCCCAGCTGCCTCCCTTCCCCAGTCACCCCCAGCTGCCTCCCTTCCCCTGTCACCCCCAGCTGCCTCCCTTCCCCAGTCACCCCCAGCTGCCTCCCTTCCCCTGTCACCCCCAGCTGCCTCCCTTCCCCCGTCACCCCCAGCTGCTCCTCCTGCCCCCCGTCACCCCCAGCTGCCTCCCTTCCCGTCACCCCCAGCTGCCTCCCTTCCCCAGTCACCCCCAGCTGCCTCCCTTCCCCAGCTGCCTCCCTTCCCCAGTCACCCCCAGCTGCCTCCCTTCCCAGTCACCCCCAGCTGCCTCCCTTCCCCAGTCACCCCCAGCTGCTCCCCCTGTCACCCCCAGCTGCTCCCTCTGTCACCCCCAGCTGCCCCCCTGCCCCAGTCACCCCCAGCTGCCTCCCTTCCCCAGCTGCCTCCCTTCCCCTGTCACCCCCAGCTGCCTCCCTTCCCCAGTCACCCCAGCTGCTCCTCCTGCCCCCAGTCACCCCCAGCTGCTCCTCCTGCCCCCCGTCACCCCCAGCTGACCTCCTGCCATCCCCAGCTGCCTCCCTTCCCCAGTCACCCCCAGCTGCCTCCCTTCTCCTGTCACCCCCAGCTGCCCGCCTGCAGATGAGTTGTGGTCGGAGAAGTCTTCATGATGCTGCCCCTAATGGAGAAGAAAGCAAAAAGTTAGTGACGGCAATTGGAGAAGACGTCACCTGTGAGTCATTAGTAACTGCACTGTAATCACTTCTATAGTGTGCAGAGCCTGTGTACCATTGGGGTCTCAATGGGTCAGTGTATTGTTTGCGGTAGTATACTGACACAGCCCCGCGGTCACTACAGTACACTAGCGCAAACTTTTAAACTAGGACCCAACTACAAGAGCTGCAGGCACTACAACTCCCAGCATATCCTGAGGGCTGTAGACTGTCAGTAAATGCTGGGAGTTGTAGTGCCTGCAGCTGTTGTAGTTGGGTCCTATACACTAGGTGCTTTATGGCATATAAGAATACATAGATCTGTGGGGGCTCAGTGCAGGGAAGTGACCCCAGAACATCACTAATAAGATATAGGGGGAGATGTTTTTGTTCTATCCCCTATTAGTGATGTTCTGGGGTCACTTCCCTGCACTGAGCCCCCACAGATCTATGTATTCTTATATGCTACAAAGCATCCAGTGTATAATGCACCTAGGACCCAACTACAACAGCTGCAGGCACTACAACTCCCAGCATGTACTGACAGTCTGCAGCCCTCAGAGTATGCTGGGAGTTGTAGTACAGTGTAGACAGATGTATTGCTGGACCTTCAGGGCTGATGTCACCCACAGATTGCAGCCACCAGGAGCCTCTGCACACAGTGATTTATTACAGGGTTGTCCTCTCAGAGACTACAACTCCCAGCATACCCTGAGAGCTGTATAAATGTAGGGATTTGTCACAAATACAGATGAATCCAGGAGAGGACGGGGTCAGCATGTCGTGTCTCACTGGTTGTATATTGGTGGGCCCCAGGTCCCCCAGTCCAACACTGGACAGAAGCGGCCCCCAAACTAAGACGTCCCCGGCCTCCTTCCTTCCTTCATCACGTCTGATGAGAACAGCGGGCATCAAGCAGAGCGGCACCGAAGTGCCAGGGTATATACCATGCATGTACAGTAATGGGGGGGGGGGGGGCGCCTCTGCGTGCAAAGTGCCTAGGGCAGCATGAACTCTAAATACAGGCCTGCATATAACCGTTTATAACTTTGTCTGAAAAACCTTGCGGCGCATCAGCAAACTAAATCTGTCCGAGCGTCCGGGCACCGCGCGTGTCTCCCTGCTGATGGTTTCCCTCTAATGTGTCCAATGGCGGATTATAATGTAGGCGGTTTGGGTGGCCGCCCGGGGCCCGAGGCTCCGGGGGGGCCCATGCCTTGCCGCCCACATTATAATGCCGCCCGGGAGGCCCGGCCCGCCACTGCACTCTTGTGACCGCAAGCATTGTTTCGCTTGCGGTCACAAGAGTCTCCGGCTGCCTCCGTCTGATGCGCGGCTGCCGGGGGTGTCCGGTCCTCTCCCCGGGAGCGCGCGCATCTCACAGCTCCTAGTGCCGCCTGGGGCCCTGACTTCCGGTACTGGAAGCGCACGTACCGGAAGTCAGGGCCCAGGCGGCACTAGGAGCTGTGTGATGCGCGCGCTGCCGGGGAGAGGACCGGACACCCCCGGCAGCCGCGCATCAGACGGAGAGAGGATCGACGGGGGAACGCAGGGTAGGTGAGTTATATTTTGTTATTTTTGTGTTATTTACTCACTGGGGGGCATCTATAAGGGGGGGGGGGAGAGGGGGACCAGCTATAAGGGGGGGGGGGGAAAGGAGGACCAGCTATAAGGGGGGGGGGAGAGGGGGACCATCTATAAGGGAGGGGGGAGAGGGGGACCATCTATAAGGGAGGGGGGAGAGGGGGACCATCTATAAGGGGGGGGGGGAAAGGAGGACCAGCTATAAGGGGGGGGGGGAGAGGGGGACCATCTATAAGGGAGGGGGGAGAGGGGGACCATCTATAAGGGGGGGAAAGAGGGGGACCATCTATAAGGGAGGGGGGAGAGGGGGACCATCTATAAGGGGGGGGGGGGAAAGGAGGACCAGCTATAAGGGGGGGGGGGGGAGAGGGGGGACCATCTATAAGGGAGGGGGGAGAGGGGGACCATCTATAAGGGGGGGAAAGAGGGGGACCATCTATAAGGGAGGGGGGAGAGGGGGACCATCTATAAGGGGAGGGGGGAGAGGGGGACCATCTATAAGGGGGGGAAAGAGGGGGACCATCTATAAGGGGGGGGAGAGGGGGACCATCTATAAGGGGGGGAAAGAGGGGGACCATCTATAAGGTGGGGGGGGAGAGGGGGACCATCTATAAGGGGGAAAAGGAGGACCATCTATAAAGGGGGGGGGGAGAGGGGGACCATCTATAAGGGGGGGAAAGAGGGGGACCATCTATAAGGGAGGGGGGGAGAGGGGGACCATCTATAAGGGGGGGAAAGAGGGGGACCATCTATAAGGGGGGGGGGGAGAGGGGGACCATCTATAAGGGGGGAAAGGAGGACCAGCTATAAGGGGGGAAAGAGGGGGACCATCTATAAGGGAGGGGGGAGAGGGGGACCATCTATAAGGGAGGGGGGAGAGGGGGACCATCTATAAGGGGGGGAAAGAGGGGGACCATCTATAAGGGAGGGGGGAGAGGGGGACTATCTATAAGGGAGGGGGAAAGGGGGACCATCTAGAAAGAGGGAAAGAGGGGGACCATCTATAAGGGAGGGGGGAGAGGGGGACTATCTATAAGGGAGGGGGGAGAGGGGGACCATCTATAAGGGAGGGGGAGAGGGGGACCATCTATAAGGGGGGAAAGGAGGACCAGCTATAAGGGGGGAAAGGAGGACCAGCTATAAGGGGGGGGGAGAGGGGACCAGCTATAAGGGGGGAAAGAGGGGGACCAGCTATAAGGGGGTAAAACAGGACCAGCTATAAGGGGGGAGAGGGAAGAGGGGGACCATCTATAAGGGGGGAAAGAGGGGGACCATCTATAAGGGGGGAAGAGGGGGACCATCTATAAAGGGGGAAAGAGGGGGACCATCTATAAGGGGGGGAAGAGGGGGACCATCTATAAAGGGGGAAAGAGGGGGACCATCTATAAGGGGGGGAAGAGGGGGACCATCTATAAGGGGGGAAAGAGGGGGACCATCTATAAAGGGGGACTATCTCCTATAGGATTAGCACCCTCCTCTCCTGACATCCTCTGTGCTGCTGGGACCTCTCCTATAAGATCAGCACCCTCTTCTCGTGACATCCTCTGTGCTGCTCGGACCTCTCCTATAAGATCAGCACCCCCCTCTCCTGACATCCTCTGTGCTGCTGTGACCTGGGGGGGGGGGGGGGGGCAACATCAGGGGACCAGGTGAGGTGGCGATATGTTTATTGGGGGCAGTGGAGGTGGGGTGGGCAATGCTTACTGGGGGTAGCAGCAAGGGACCAAACATTATGTTTATTGGGGCCAGCAGGGAGGGGAGGCAGGCAGTGTTTATTGGGGACAGTGGGGGGGGGGGGGGACGCAGTAGCACATTATAATGTGGGCGAATTGACTGGGGGGGGGGGGGGGGGCAGGTTGGGTGGACAGCCCGGGGCCCAGGGTACATTTAATCCGCCACTGAATGTGTCTGTAACGCCGTCACTTACCGCCCCCCCACGGCTTACACTACCCGCCCAACGCATTCTGTCCTATATGGGTCACAGGCAGCTGCGCTTTCTGATTTAAAGGGCCGGCGCACACAACTCTAAGCGTTTCTGTGAAGGTGTGCGACCTGACATTCCTGGATCCAGGTTTGTGCCTGATCATTCCGGAACCTTTCGGATTCTTCCGCTCCCGTCCTGCATTAATGATAACCTGTCTGTAAACAAGGGATCCAGGGTGAGAAGAACAGTGACGTCACAAAAACATGACGTCTGAATCTCTTACAATGTGCAGCGCTTCCATGTCTGACCGTTAGGTGGCGCCGCCGCACTGACTGTGTTAGAGATTCCACACGGAGGCGGCAGATGGCGCTGTGAGCACAGGAAGTGGAGCCACGACGTCCCGAAGATGGGAGCAGTAAGATGGCGGCGCACGGGTTGGGCGGAGCTAATACAGGAAGTTCCGGCCTTGCACCAGAAACGGAAGCACATATAGTGACGTGTCTACGGAGAGGGGAGACTGAGCCGCAGCATCTGCACTGACAGGTACCGGCAATGTGTGACGGGGGACGGCGGCATCTGCTCCAGACACCGGGGAGGAGGGGTGTATGCAGGAGGGGGGTACAGGGGGAGGGGTGTATGGAGGGGGGTACAGGGGGAGGGGAGGGGTGTATGTAGGAGGGGGGTACAGGGGGAGGGGAGGGGTGTATGTAGGAGGGGGGTACAGGGGGAGGAGGGGGGTGTATGGAGGAGGGGGGTACAGGGGGGAGGAGGGGGGTACAGGGGGGAGGAGGGGGGTGTATGGAGGAGGGGGGTACAGGGGGGAGGAGGGGGGTGTATGGAGGAGGGGGGGTACAGGGGGGAGGAGGGGGGTGTATGGAGGAGGGGGGTACAGGGGGGAGGAGGGGGGTGTATGGAGGAGGGGGGTACAGGGGGGAGGAGGGGGGTGTATGGAGGAGGGGGGTACAGGGGGGAGGAGGGGGGTGTATGGAGGAGGGGGGTACAGGGGGGAGGAGGGGGGTGTATGGAGGAGGGGGGTACAGGGGGGAGGAGAGGGGTGTATGGAGGGGGGTACAGGGGGGAGGAGAGGGGTGTATGGAGGGGGGTACAGGGGGAGGGGTGTATGTAGGAGGGGGGTACAGAGGGGAGGAGGGGGGTACAGAGGGGAGGAGGGGGGAGTATGGAGGAGGGGGGAGTATGGAGGAGGGGGGTACAGGGGGGGGGAGGGGGGAGTATGAAGGAGAGGGGTACAGGGGGGGGAGGGGGAGTATGGAGGAGGGGGGTACAGGGGGGAGGAGGGGGGTACAGGGGGGAGGAGGGGGGTGTATGGAGGAGGGGGGTACAGGGGGGGAGGGGGGTGTATGGAGGAGGGGGGTACAGGGGGGAGGAGGGGGGTGTATGGAGGAGGGGGGAGTATGGAGGAGGGGGGTGTATGGAGGAGGGGGGTACAGGGGGGGGGAGTATGGAGGAGGGGGGTGTATGGAGGAGGGGGGTACAGGGGGGAGGAGGGGGGTGTATGTAGGAGGGGGGTACAGGGGGGAGGAGGGGTGTATGTAGGAGGGGGGTACAGGGGGAGGGGAGGGGTGTATGGTGTGTATGGAGGGGGAGGAGAGGTGTGTATGGAGGGGGAGGAGAGGGGTATGTGGAGGGGGAGGAGAGGGGTATGTGGAGGGGGAGGAGAGGTGTGTATGGAGGGGGTAGAGGGGTAGGAGAGGCGTGTATGGAGGGGGGTAGAGGGGTAGGAGAGGCGTGTATGGAGGGGGTAGAGGGGTAGGAGAGGTGTGTATGGAGGGGGGTAGAGGGGTAGGAGAGGTGTGTATGGAGGGGGGGTACAGGGGGAGGGGAGGGGTGTATGCAGGAGGGGGGTACAGGGGGGAGGAGGGGGGTACAGGCGGAGCACAGGCGTGTATGCAGGAGGGGTTACAGGCAGAGTGACATATAGAATGGAGCTGTATACTTTAATGTAGTAGGTATATACACACACTGCTGTACTGTCTCCCCCTGCAGGATGATCACGGACGTGCAGCTGGCCATCTTCGCTAACATGCTGGGGGTGTCGCTCTTCCTCCTTGTCGTTCTCTATCATTATGTCGCTGTGAATAATCCCAAGAAGCAGGAGTGAGCGGTGAGCTGTAATTTTTATGTACAGGATACACGTGGTGGATCACATCTTATACAGCAACGTAGTAAATAAGGTGGAAAGAAGACGAGAGTCCAGAAGGTTCAACCAACGGAAACCTTACTGTGCTGAATGCTGAAACCCCAACTATGGCGATCAGCGTCCTATCACATGTCCTCCACTGCCCGTAATATAATATTTATAGAGAAGCATCCGGGCCTCCCTTATTGTAATATAATGAATCAGCCATGACCGCATCATGTGGCAGAGGGCTCCAAAGTGTCACTGTCTTACAGTAAAGAATATATAGAGCGCCATAGTCTCACTGCTCTTACTGTAAAGAATATAGAGCGCCATAGTCTCACTGCTCTTACTGTAAAGAATATAGAGTTTCATACTGTCACTGCTCTTACTGTAAAGAATATAGAGAGCTCCATAGTGTCACTGTTCATACAGTAAAGAATATATAGAGCGCCATAGTGTCACTGCTTGTACAGTAAAGAATCCGCGTCTGTGCTGGTGGTGAAACTAGATCAGGGATGGGAAACCTTCGGCCCTCCAGCAGTTGCAAAACTACAATTCCAATCATGTCTGGAGAGCTACAGCTTTGGCTGTCCAAGCATGATGGCAATTGTAGTTGTGCAACAGCTGGAGGGCTGATCCCATCCCTGATCTAAACGTAGAGGACGCCCCTTGTCTTGGTTACAGATCTAGGAGTAAGGAGATCACTAGAGATCTCTGTACTGTCCATTCCCAGATTTGTACATTTGGGATCAGCCCCTAAGACGTCTCCTCTCTAACTACATAACCCCAAGTGTGATACCCTGTCCTATAAACCCCCTTCCCCCCATTCCCTTATTACCCTGGTCGCCTCCTCCGCTCCAGGTCAGCTGTGGTCTTATATCCAGGTGCCCAGTGCTGTATACAGTATATACCATGTGTGGTGACCAGTGATCTGTATAGAGGACACTAGGCTGCCTTTGATCTCTGTGCCGCTCCAAGTGCCTGGCAAAGCCGGATCCGGTGCTGGGAAACTTCTCCCAGTTTCCCAGGACTGGATCCAGCTTTTCCAGGCACCCGAAGCGGCATGGAGATTAAAGACAGACAGCTAACAAAGCGCTTTGCAACCTATTAAGGATCACTGGCATACCCGTACGTCATCACGTCCTTAGGGGAGGTCAGAGAGGGGTCACACTGCAGCTCGGCTGCTGAACCGCGCGGCTCCTGGCTGCTATCTGCACCGAAGGACCGCAGCTATTAATGGGCCCAGGCCGATCGCCGTGTCCAGCTAAAGCTGCGATACAAAGTACAGATCGTGGCCCAAGGCTGCCCCCGCGAGCGGCCCCACGGGCCCAAGGGGTTAATACTATAAACTCCGTCATCTCTACTCCCAGGGTTCCGGGATCTTTGTTGTTCAGTGTAGTTCTGATCTTGTTGTGGTTGGCGCGTACACGCTCCAGCTCTGCAGCCCATCACTAAGTGCAGCAGGGAGAAGCATGCGGCTGTTCTCTTCACTCCCCGGCCCAGTCCTATATGGAGCTGCCTCCTGTGATGTGATAGATGGAGCTGTGACTGGGGGGTGAAGCACCCGGAAGTGTGGTTCTCTCTCCTCCATCTGAACCCTCAGATATCATCTGATCAGTAAGTACAGTAACTGTTGTGCCCGTTGTGTTTCCCTGGTTGGGAGCAGTCACTGGAGATGAGGGGATTGCTGGTAAGCAGACTTCTTTATCGGGGCGGCTCTTGTGTGTATTGCTGTTCACGTCAGTCAGGTAGAGGCGGAGCTTATTATAGAAGTTACATCCAAGGGGTGGAGCTGGGGCAGATACTCTTGTGGGGGCGGAGCTGGGGCAGATACTCTTGTGGGGGCAGTATAATCATCTCTTATCACCACCGTCTCTTCTCTCCTCAGGTCAGATGATCTAGCTGTGGCCCCGCCCCTGGAGGAGATCCCGCCCCTGCACATCACATCCTCTTCCCCTGCAATGTACAGAGATTTTCTAGTTTTCATGTTTTCTTATGAATGTGGATGAATAAAGTCCAGATGTTGGGTCCATGACGGCTCTTCTGCCATCATTGTGGTTATTGGGGGGCGATCTCAGGATTGGTGTTGGTTTCTGGGAGTTTTCAAGATGTGTGACATGTATATTACAGTGCACACCTCTGATGTCTGTTGTATAGGCCCCGCCCCTGTGTGGTCACATGACCAGCACAGATTGTAGAGCTCTGTGGCATTACACATCTTGCCCAGGGATAGGGCTTTTGTCCTGCCGGTCCTTTTGGATGAGAAGCCATAACTCTGCCGGCTGTCGATGACCACAGGAAGGGAAGAATTACTCAGCTCAATTACTGGAGAAACTGCACCTTCCAGGATCCTACGTAATGGTCCATGTGGATGATGGCCAGGGGCTGAAGGGTTAACTCTTAAAGGCCGCACATTGGGACATGGTAATGTGTTTGAATAGATCGGCCTGGTTGTGGTCTGTTTTCCTGCCCCTGGAGATAATTGCGGGGGGCCTTGATGGTTTAGTACAGGGTTGTGGATTCTGCGTCTCTCCAGCTGGTGCACAACGTCACTTCCTAACGTGCCTGGACGGATAAAGCTGGCTTGGGCTGTCCACACGTGAGAAGTGTAGTTTTGGACGTCCACCGATTCAACACTCCTGGATCAGGGGACCATGGTGGGGCAGTATCTTCATGATACTTTGTAGTTCTTGGGCTCAGGGTTGGGATCTGAATAAAATCTGCACTGAGGTCAGGCAAGGAGACTATGACGCACAGAAGTGAGGTGGAGCAGGGTGATTCCAGGGTACAGCCAGAAGGGCCTCGGACTTATCCACACCTGGCATGACATCAAGTGAGGAAGAATGGTCAACGCGTGTCCCGTTACCAGTGGGGTGGGAGACATAATGTCCTCATCTCCAGTCTTCCAGTACTTATCAGCCACTGTCCTGCAGGAGATCCGCTCCCCACCTCCTGAGAGACGCTCACAGCCGCAGGGGGAGTCAGAGCGGCCGGACTTCCTACACCTCCCCAGACCCCCCCCATACACATACTTACCTTGCCAGGCATAGTGTTCCTTCGTTTTCCCAGCTCCCCAGCGAACTAGTGATGTGCTGGGGAACATGTGGGGTCTTTTGAGTATGTTGGGGGCCCCATGAATCCTAGTTAAGCCCCTGGCTCCATAGTATTAACTGTAGGATTGATGGGGGGCACAACTTTTAGTGAGGCACTCTGGCTTTATACAGATGTTTTACTCTCAGCAGCAGTGCCTTCTCTCACCCATCCCCGCCAGTCTCTATTCTCACACCTATAACTTCCGCTCCTTTATTACCTGATTTGGGTGGGCAGCGATGACGCTCGGGAGACTTTACACATAAATACAGAACTTTATTTAAATAGATTTCGTCAGCAGCAGCTGTGGGACACGAAGCAGCAGGGACCAGAGATTGTCTATTTACAGCCGCAGAATTAAAATCACATAAAAACTTCTGGATATTAAAGTTCAAAAATTTAAAATCTCGAGGACGAGTCCACAAAGTCACAGCCCTCCGCATGTAGAAAACGTCATTGTGTACAAACTGGGGTCGGGTGTGAGGAGGCTGGGTCAGAATAATAGAGGAGGCCAGCGCCATAACTTTTATCACACAAGTGCAAATAAGAGGAGGGGTCCATAGTCAGTGGTGATAAAGAACACACACACACACCGTAGGGGAGGGGGACAAACACTGTGGTTCTTGGTCCGTTCTCCAGTCTAGTAGAACATAGCACCATGATGTACATCTGCTCACAGGCAGAAAGGGGCATCCTCAGCCCTCAGCACAGAAGGACAGGACGCTCTGATATGGGGAGAGGTGCGAGCTGTCCGCGGAGACTACCGGGAAACCCTGGAATAATGAATACATAGATTAGACAAGATGGAGAGGCACTGACAAGACAAGGATGCAAGAGATTAACCAATATGGAGGGTCACAATGATGAGCTGAGACAAGATAGACAGTTTGCAGAGATAGACCAAGACAAGAAAGAGGGTGACAGAGAAGAGCTGAGCCATGGAAGAGGGTCACAGAGAAGAGCAGAGACATGGAAGAGGGTCACAGAGAAGAGCAGAGACATGGAAGAGGGTCACAGAGAAGAGCCGAGACATGAAAGAGTGACCAACAGCCAAGACGAGGAAGAGGGTGACAGAGAAGAGCTGAGCCATGGAAGAGGGAAGACAGCCAAGACGAGGAAGAGGGTGACAGAGAAACCGAGCCATGGAAGAGGGGCGAAAGCCAAGACGAGGAAGAGGGTGACAGAAGAGCTGAGCCATGGAAGAGGGACAACAGCCAACACGAGGAAGAGGGTGACAGAAGAGCTGAGCCATGGAAGAGGGACAACAGCCAACACGAGGAAGAGGGTGACAGAAGAGCTGAGCCATGGAAGAGGGACAACAGCCAACACGAGGAAGAGGGTGACAGAAGAAAAATTACAGAGGAAAACACAGTCAGGTAGATGAGCTGAAACAAGGTAGCAGGTTGGAGAAACAAGCCAGAACATGGCTGAGGGTCACAGCCAAGACGAGCAGAGACTTCCCCTATTACATGTCTATGATTCTGTTTGGTGACATACACAGGTAACTTCCACAGATTCTGTATGATAAAACCTTGTGGTATATTTCTGGGATATTCTCCCCTGGAAGCATGGCTGTGTACAGGAGCTCTAGGTGCCAGACCACCCGGAGGGGTCAGCGTGTCACAAAGGACGTGTCCTCCACCTGGAAGGTCCAGTGACGCCAGGATTTACCTGCTCCTTCAGCTCCTTGGTTTGGTCACAGATGAAGAGGGGTTCATCTGTCTTAGTTCTAAGGAGCGGCACCGAGCACACAGTCAGACTGGAGGTTACCGCCGCCAAATCTGAAAAAAAAAAGTGATGAAAACGGATGTCACTGGGGCGGGAAATAATGCCAAAACTATTCGGCCAATTATCGCTCTGTGTAAAAGAGACAATGATCAGCAGATGAGCAGGATCAATCCATAACAATGATCGTGTCTTTATGTCCAACACCAAAATCATCGTCCACCAACTGCGCATAGCTACATGTAAAAGCTACGTGTAATAGTGATGCACGGCTGACGATTGAATAAGCAGGTATACATAATCTCTCCACGCTTCTGGTGTTCTCCCGCCCTCTGCTTACTTTCCGGCACCGCAGCTTTTAATTGGCCTCTGAGCTGACAGGCCACCCAGCCAATCAATGGCCGGGACTGCCAGCGTCGGGGAGTAAGCAAAAGGCAGTAGAACACCAGGAGCATGGAGAGGTAATGTATTACTAGTTTAGGGCCAGGGCTGCACAGACATCGCTAAGGATCAACGGGCCATGCACAACGGGTTTCACATACACATATTGTGCAACATATACAGCATCCTAGAACATGACACGTTCCCACCCACCCCGGTCTTATCTCTCACCCGTCAGGTTACAATGCTTCAGCGCCTGCTCGGAGGTGTATTTCCACACTCTGAGAATAGGAGAGTCCCGCTCATTGGTGACATGTAGGAGACTCTGTGAGTGCAGGAGAGCGCCCCTCCTCACTGGGATCCGGCTGGGACGGACACCTAGGGTTTCCAGAGACCTGGAGGGGAGAACGATGGAGATGGAGTGACAAGATCCATTAACAGGACAGAAGCCAGACCAGATATTGTGGAGGATCACACAGGAACCAAGGACAGTGGCAGAGTGGAGACAGACAGGACACGTTACCTGGAAAACTCTGCGTGGTTATGGCTGCTGCTTCTTTTCTGCAAAGTTTAAAACAAACAATTAGGACATAAATGAGTTATAAGTCACTGCCGCCCCTGCCTGGGACTGTGCAGCCTGGACACATGGGGGCAGCATCGGGCTCGGGAGAAGCAGATGCCGGTTACATTAATCACTGATTGTGACTGAGGATTAAGAAAGGCGTCAACCGTTCTCCTTTTCCATTTCATGGAGTGATTTCTGTACTTATATATTCTCCAGTGGATTTTATACAGGACCTTCATCAGGCCATAGGGTTTCTGAGCGGTGCGGTGGGCCGGACCAGACCTCAACCTTACACAGAGACCCTATGACCTGATGAAGGTCCTGGATGGACCGAAACATTGCTACATATCCCATAGGATTGATGGTCTCACTATCTGTATTCTTCAATAATTCTGGTCGGAGTCTAGACTGTATCTTTCTACCTTCACTGTAAATAAAAGACTTTCACCTTCAAATTCTAAGCGTGCCGTGGCTTATCTACCTCTCCATGTTTGATGGTTGAAGAACCAGTAGTTACAGAGCACCTACAAGTTGTTAGAGGTGTGCGGTTCTGAACACAATCCTCTGCAACCTTCCATGGTGGAGCCTTTGCTGGTGGATCTCTACTACTACTCATCTATCTCCAGTCACCTTCCATGGTGGAGTCTTTACTGGTGGATCTCTACTACTACTCATCTATCTCCTGTCACCTTCCATGGTGGAGCCTGTGCTGGTGGATCTCTACTACTACTCATCTATCTCCTGTCACCTTCCATGGTGGAGCCTGTGCTGGTGGATCTCTACTACTACTCATCTATCTCCAGTCACCTTCCATGGTGGAGCCTGTGCTGGTGGATCTCTACTACTACTCATCTATCTCCAGTCACCTTCCATGGTGGAGTCTTTACTGGTGGATCTCTACTATTACTCATCCATCTCCAGTCACCTTCCACGGTTGAGTCTTTGATGGTGGATTTCTATTACTCATCTATCTCCAGTCACCTTCCATGGTGGAGCCTGTGCTGGTGGATCTCTACTACTACTCATCTATCTCCAGTCACCTTCCATGGTGGAGTCTTTACTGGTTTATCTCCACTATTACTCATCCATCTCCAGTCACCTACCACGGTTGAGTCTTTGGTGGTGGATTTCTATTACTCATCTATCTCCAGTCACCTTCCATGGTGGTGGGTTTCTATCATTGCTCCTCATGTTCCATACCTGTATCAGGGGGATCTCTGTGTCGGCCCGGATCAGTGGTTTACTGGAGTCTCCTTCCCGTAGACTCTTACTGACCACTGCTGGACTCTTGGTCTTGTTGACCGAGGTAAAGTTTCTGAAACCACTGCCTGATGGAGTAAAAAGAAAGGAAGATGCTCAGACATTGCCACGGAGGAGTCACACCAACAATCACAGATCTATGGAGATAAATGAATGGCGTCACCTTGTAGAGCAGGAGTACCCTTCATCTATGTGATGTCCAATGCTGCACTACCATGTGTTAAAAGGGAATGGGTCACCTACATTTTCTTTTACTGATTTGAGTGAGATACTAAAACTTGTTCTTTTATTCTAATATGTTTCTATTTTCGGACACAATTTTTTTAAATTTGACTTTTTGTACATTGTTATGGGGGCGGCCATCTTGCCTAAGCTGTTCTTAACAGCATTTAGTGACATGCTTTACAGCAAGCCTCATGGACAAAGACGACAATAGACAGATTCTGTCCCATTGAGATGAATGTGAGACATTACTGAGCGCTCTGTGGCCTGTGAAGAGGTCATTCCACAGGGAGCTGCTATTGTCTCCTCTATCTACTGGTGTCACATGATGCTGCAATGCTGTACAGATCACTTTACAGCACCCTCCTCTTATCACCACAGACACAACAGGAAGTCCCAGCTGAGTGTTAGCCCCAGTGGTGAGAATGAGAACTGCAGGATATCAGGATTATTTTATAATATAAATGGAAAATTAGGAAAACATCAACAAAAATTCTTTAAAAAAAATCTGTGTAACATAAAACCATTATTTGTACAATAAGTAATTTTCCCTTTAAGTCTGCAGGAAAGGATAGCAGACAGGAGCAGGAAGGTGAAGCAGGTCTCCGACCACCCAACCAACTAGAATACGGTATTATAAGGAACCGTATATGAGGCGACTGACCTGACATGCTAAGTGACACTGGCAGGCTATACGATGGCTTCTGATGGAGCGTAGGGCGTGGGCTTCCATAGCTCGGCAGCGTTGACAAGTGGGGGCTGTGGGTGTTGGGAACCTGATGGCTCCTGGTTGGGCTGTGGACAGCGGCTCGCAGTAGGGACTGGTGGTGCTGCCGCCGCTTCTCCTGGGCTTTAGTGTCTGTCAACAGTGCAAGTCAGACTGATCACATATTAGACACAGTGATGATGTCACAGCCTAGAGGTCATGTATACACAGTGATGATGTCACAGCCTAGAGGTCATGTATACACAGTGATGATGTCACAGCCTAGAGGTCATGTATACACAGTGATGATGTCACAGTACAGGGATAATGGACTGGGTCTCTATGAAATCTGCCATCACTAACGGGCCCTCACCTCTGTGTTCACATTCACTCACCCCATCTTATTAAGCCCTATAATAGCGGCTATAACTGCCACCTGACAGCTTCACCATGGCAGCTTAAGACTCATTCGGGTCAATCACGTGCTCAGTATGAACTGCTGTGAGGTTACCGGACGCCTGTGGTGGGGACGACATCGGGCTCTCGTGTCGCCTCACAGATTCTGTTGTGTGTCTGAGGTCACAAAACATAAGAATGGACTCACTGTGGTGGCCTCCACCGACACAACCATTCCTTTTCTTTGCCTTTTTGGTGGCCATCTGGCGGTTCCCTCTTCCTTCCGGTTGTCACTTTGCACCACAACAAAATCACAATAGATGCTGCCTCCTAACTGGACAGACTAGGATCACAGACTTTCCTTGACTTGTTGTTATAAGGTATAACACCAAGATATGTTGTGAATAGTGTTGAGCGGAGTTGACGAACTATACGGGTTCGGCAACATTCTCTGTACCGAAATGCTCGCCATTTGGCTCCTGGCATCTGGAAAAGTTGGATGCAACTCTAGGGAGTCCTGGAATACATGGATACAGCCTATGGCTGATATAAAAACTGTGCAATTCCCGAACCATAAGGTCTTCTAGGAAGAAAAAAACATCATTCAGGTCAATCTGTTGTAACACCATTACAAGGCGCCATTTCCATATATAGTGTTTCAGTAATCATGGATGTAGCGAGTTATGTTGTATGCAAAATTACCCATCTCTCCTCCTCAGATCATGAATGGATGATCCCTGTTCACACGAGATTACATCACAACAAAAGATTTTTAGGCCATTATGGTGGAAGCGACCAACAAGAGAATCCTCGCTGATCAAAGTCTGGAAACGTTTGATGGACAAAAAGATCTTATGTAAAAGGTCCCTCAACCCCGCAAGGCTGTAGCCAGGCTCCTTGGATGTGTTCACAGGTTAAAAACCAAAGATGGACAAGAGGGATCGTCTTGATGGTGAAGAAGGAAACAAGGAAAAAAATTTTAGCCGGACCAGGTAAAGTCTAAGGGTCCAATCAGACTAAGCGATTTATCGTTAATTGTAGAAAACAAATTACAAGCGACCTCAGATCCTTCACCATAATACATGGAATAATAGTTGTTACGAATGATTGTAATAACGAACAAACTATGTGATCACCAAAAGATTTACAAACGAATACAGATTTTATAGTCTGCTCAAAAGATGTGATCGACGACACGCAAACAATTTTTGTTAGTCGTCAGATTGTTGCCGCATACACACGGAAAAATTATCGCCTAGATTCAAACGATATAACAATTTTTCGCATGATAATGTTTCCATGTAATAGGGCTCCAAGGTGACCTTCCAACTTGGGAATGGTTATGTTTGATCTGAGCTGCCTGATACAATTGTGCTTGAGGGGATAAGCCAATGCCAGAAGGGTCTGGAGGAGGACAAGTTCTGGAAGAGACAGAGGGGTCCAGCAGGAGTTTCGACCCCTTTCCCTAGTAAAATAAATAAAAGCCGTGCAGAGCACGAATATATTTGGGAGGAGAGCCCACCTGAATGACAGCTTGCTGGTATATGTGTACCGGGGGGGGGGGGGGGGGAGCAGCACAAACAGCTCACCTGGTTAAGGACTATATTGCAAAGGTGTATGGCCAGCTTAAAGGAGAAGTCCGACAGGGCAACAAAATCTCAGTTCAGGCAGGGGAAATATAAAATGAAGAACACATATTTACAGCTCCCCATGCCCACACTGCGCCGCATGCCACTCCAGGGCACCAGTCAGGTTTCTCCAGCTCTCAGCTCCTCCACATCATGACCCGGTTGATGGATGCCTCGCTCATCAAGTCAGTGACTAGGGTGGGGGCAACGGTTGCAGTCACCGAGTCATGAGGTCTTCAGAACTCAAAGGAAAATGCCTTCCAACGGGAGTCCAGGACCTTCTTACAAAATGGCGATTCGCAGGCAAGGGGAGATTGTTGATGTAAGTAGTTGATGCTTATTATGTTCCCCCCTGCCAGCCGTTAAAAATAAAAACACACTGGACTTCTTTAAAAAAAAAAAAAAACATTTGGGTGAAGTCTGCTGTAGTGTTAGAGATTACAATAATATTAGGAAGAAGGTATTGTGGCGATGCACAGCACATTGACAAGTTCACAAAGCTTTGATAGAAAATATCACAATCTGCTTGTGCAACATGAAGGAGTTTCCGATGTAAAGTGAGCTGTAATCATCCTGAGCCAGACACCAGGGAACCGCTGTCCACCAATGAACCTGGAGCCGTCTACAAAAACTAAAGCAGTGATCATCCTGAGCCCGACACAAGGGAACCAATGAACCTGGAGCCGAACGCCAACAAAAAACAAGCAGTGATCATCCTGAGCCGGACACAAGGGAACCAATGAACCTGAAACCGAACGCCAACAAAAAACAAGCAGTGATCATCCTGAGCCAGACACAAGGGAACCAATGAACCTGGAGCCGAACGCCAACAAAAAACAAGCAGTGATCATCCTGAGCCAGACACAAGGGAACCAATGAACCTGGAGCCGTCTACAAAACTAAAGCAGTGATCATCCTGAGCCGGACACAAGGGAACCAATGAACCTGGAGCCGAACACCAACAAAAACAAGCAGTGATCATCCTGAGCCAGACACAAGGGAACCAATGAACCTGGAGCCGAACGCCAACAAAAAACAAGCAGTGAAGATGTAGAGAAGGTGCCACAAGAAAAAGTGTTCGACTGCAGATACGACCTCTAGAAAGAGCACTAGGATACAGTCAGTTTATGATCGGCCTTATACAACATGGGGGGAGGGCGGTCGGTTCTCTCCTTTCTGATGATTTTGTCACCTATTGTGGTCCAGCAGCTAGGTCATGTGATCGCAGAGGAAAAAAGCTCAGCACACAAAAACGCCTAAATCACAAAAAAAGAGCATTCGCATATAAAGTAAAAAATGCCAGAAAAAAAAGCAAATGTATGAAGAAACGTGCTGCACAGGCGTTTTTTTTTTTTTTTATTGTTTTATTGGGGAGGGGGGGGGGGCGCTTGAAAAATGGCAGACAAAATGTGTGTGAGGGCACCCTACACATGTATCACGTCAGTAGCCCGGGCTAATGGCAGGTTTAATGTACTGGGCTCGCAACATGGCAGGTGTGTAGATAAGAAGAAGAGAGATTGTAGTTTTTTATTCTTCTTACTATCTGTGATCATCACAGGTGTCATCCCTCTAGATGTACATCCACAAGGTCACGTGACCCCATCCGGACAGGATAGACCCTATCGAGGATCATCATTCCCTGCAAAGATTACAGATCCCCAGCGCCGGGGAAGGACACGCCTCACAGCTTCCTTCCGGTTTCCCAAGAGATTCTTTTCCTTAAGAGCTTTGTTTTCTGATAAGAGATGATGTTAAACAGCTCAGATTCGGCCTCATCTTCCTATAGACGTCTTCCTGGGTATGGACCCCAACTGCAGCCTCCTTTCTATAGTCCATAGTTAATACAGTTCATCTGAATCCTCCGCCATGTCTGGTTTCCTTCTTACCAATGCTCAGACACGGCACATCCTGTGTGATCTGCCCTCGCTGATGACTTGGATGCTTTACTCCCTTCTCCGCTCTTCAGTCTGACTGTACAACCTCCCCTTATTAATTGCAGCAATCTCTAATACAGAGAAAGGGGGGGGGGGGTGCAAAGAGAGACGACACAGTCCGTAGCAGTGTGCTATGGCTTCTGTGACAAAAGTCACAACGCAGCCCCTACTTACAGGAGTTGTGCAGGCTCTACAGCAAAACAGGGGCCAATATTTAACAAAGTTGCTTCATTTTTCCCTCAGACAGTAAAAGAACAACGAAAAGAACTTAACGTTGAGTGGAGTGGGCGAACTATTCAGCAACATCCTCCAAACCTCAGCGCTTATCATTTGACTCCTGGCATCTGGAGATGTTGGATGCCGCCCTTGGAAGTTCTGGAAAACATGATTACAGCCACAGGCCATTTCTGTGTTTTCCTAGCAGCCCTAGGGCGGCCCTAACGTCTCCAGATGCCAGAAGTCAAATGTTAAGTGCTGAGGTTCGGAGGATGTTGGCGAACAGTTCAGCAACTCCACAACCTACTAATAATACAGATACCTTCAGATTCTAGGACATAAAAATCCTCTGTTATGGGTACCGGGGGGGGGGGCGGGGGAGCACCTGCAGGGAACACAATAAGGTTTAAGTTGCAGGTACCACGATGGGCACACACATCACCCCACTAAATGGCTGGAAGAAGAACAAGTTTTATCTGTCTGTCCTCATCACTTTTAATATGCCATTATCCTTGGAAACTCTGCAGGGTGCTGACTGGCAAATCCTCTGTGGACACCTGGGATAGGGAACCTTCAACTGCTGCAAAACTACAATTCCCACCGTACCTGGACAGCCAAAGGCATGCTGGAAATTGTAGTTTTGCCACATATAGAGGGCCAAAGGTTGCCCATCCCTGTGCAGTGGAGTCCCATTATTATGACCACTTCCTACCCTAGATGCCGGCAGAGTGTAGCTCAGGTGTGTTGAGCAGCTTGGTGGGTGTATGAGGTGTGACGGGCTGTCTGCCCACATATCCCTCGTCTTAGATAAAAAGGGAGATTAGAGCTGCAAAAATGGATTATTGGATTTTGAGCCAAGGGTTGCGGCATTTGTGAATGGTTCTCCCGCTGCTGTGGTGAAAGGCATAGTGTGTCTTCGTTAATGAGTCCCATTATCTTCATCATAGAATGGATAACCATTGGCATGTCAGGAGAGAACAAACACCAGGAGGCAATGCAAGGATCTTCCAGCAGCTGTGGGACCACCTGGTTGGTCGTGTTGGCTCTATGGTGCCTCCAGTAGCTCTGGGACCACCGTGATGGCGGTGATGGCTCTATGGACCCTCCAGCAGCTGTGGGACCACCTGGTTGGTCGTGTTGGCTCTATGGCGCCTCCAGTAGCTCTGGGACCACCGTGATGGTGGTGTTGGCTTTATGGCTCTTCCATCAGCTGTGGGACCACCTGGTTGGTGGTGTTGGCTCTATGGCTCCTCCATCAGCTGTGGGACCACCTGGTTGGTGGTGTTGGCTCTATGGCTCCTCCATCAGCTGTGGGACCACCTGGTTGGTGGTGTTGGCTCTATGGCTCCTCCATCAGCTGTGGGACCACCTGGTTGGTGGTGTTGGCTCTATGGCTCCTCCAACAGCCGTGGCATTACCATGTTGG
Organism: Dendropsophus ebraccatus; assembly: GCA_027789725.1. Classification (NCBI taxonomy): domain Eukaryota; kingdom Metazoa; phylum Chordata; class Amphibia; order Anura; family Hylidae; genus Dendropsophus; species Dendropsophus ebraccatus. The sequence continues at coordinate 3,475,218 of JAQFWZ010000005.1, forward strand.
TGGTGTTGGCTCTATGGCTCCTCCAGCAGCTGTGAGACACCTGGATGATATTAGCTGCTGGTCATTATAATGGGACTTCACGGTGTATGTGAGAAGTATTGGACAGACACAGAACAATGACAAGTGAGAAGTTAGGATAGAGGTGACACAGAGGCAGTGAGTATGATCATCCGGACGTCATTTATTATAGACACAAGTCACAGACACCACTACAGTTATTACATTACACTTATTATCACCACTCCTCAGTCATTGCGTATCCCCCCCTCCCCCCGTCCGGCCTCTTACACAAAGACGTTTACCGAGTGGAGACATGGGATGCAAAGACAACGACACATGACAAGACATGGACAGGACGCGTTCATACACTCACTGCATTATAATATACAGATATAACGATCGCCCAGAGGAGGTCAATAAGGACACTTCACCATACAAAAGTAAAAATATCCGAACAAAAAGGGTAAAAAATTCATTCAAGTATGTCAGGAAGAAACAGAAGGCTGTGAGTGGGAAGAGAAGAGCGGTGGCTGCGGACTGGAGCCGCCATATGGAACACAAAGGCAATGAGAGACCACTGGTCACGTGTGTCACACATACAAGGCTGTGCGGCCCCTCAGTGACCAGACCATGGCCCGCCCCAGTACAGCATATACGCTCCTGCTGCAGATACAGATCCTGTATAAGGGACGGAAGGTGGAAACAGGAAACGCAAAAGGAATCAGGACTCTTCACATAGGGGAATTCCTGCTGCAGCGTTCACTGTGGTCCTACAAGATGTCTCCAGACCCCATAGTCAATGGGGAGGACATGAGGGGCCCCTGCTGGTCACACCGGCCCCTGTGCATACAATCAGATGAAGTTCACAACAAGAGCTGGACGGGCATGGAAACAACAACAGGGAGGGTCCTTAGCGCTTCTTGGACCAACAACGCCAGATGTACCCTAAGGGGGTGAGGACGGGATGCCAGCAGTGCGCAGAGCTGAGCTTACCTCGCACCGGACCCAGGAGCCTCTGACCACCTCCCTTCGGGGGGCTCTGGCTGCAGATGAAGGTGAAGCTGGGGGAGGGTCTGGTCTGGGGGGAGTTCTGCTGACTGCTGCTGCTGCTGGTGCCGTTACTGAAGCTTCGCGCTCTGGTCAGATTATTCTCAGACAAGGAGGACGGCGCAAAACTGGATGGGAAGAAAATAAACCATTAAACAGTATAGCGGCATACAGCATAGCAGGTAACTATATATAGAGGGGGCCTACAGTATAGCAGGTAACTAGAGTATAGAGGGGGCCTACAGTATAAGGGGGCCTACAGTATAGAGGGGGGGCCTACAGTATAGCAGGTAACTAGAGTATAGAGGGGGCCTACAGTATAAGGGGGCCTACAGTATAGAGGGGGGGCCTACGGTATAGCAGGTAACTAGAGTATAGAGGGGGGCCTACAGTATAGAGGGGGGCCTACAGTATAAGGGGGGCCTACAGTATAGCAGGTAACTACAGTATAGAGATGGGGGCCTACAGTATAGCAGGTAACTACAGTATAGAGGGGGGGGGCTACAGTATAGAGGGGGGCCTACAGTATAGCAGGTAACTACAGTATAGAGGGGGGCCTACAGTATAGCAGGTAACTACAGTATGGGGGGGGCTACAGTATAGAGGGGGCGGCCTACAGTATAGAGGGGGCGGCCTACAGTATAGCAGGTAACTACAGTATAGAGGGGGGCCTACAGTATAGAGGGGGGCCTACAGTATAGAGAGGGGGGCCTACAGTATAGCCCCGCCTTGTCCACAGATTGGCTGAACGATCCTCACACAAACCAGGAAGCGGGCGGGGACCTGGGGACTGGCGCGGCGGTATGTGGTCACCAGCGATGAGCCGGGGAGGTGAGAGCAGGATATTTCTTTTATCCTCCCACTTCCTGGACTTCCCCTTTAAGTGAGCGCCATTCTCCTTGTAGGTCGCTGCAGTTGGGCACCAGGGTCAGACCCCCCACCACAAGTTGCTCCCGGCCTGGTAACACCCCCTGTTCATGGTGTCGTCCTACCTGCTGGCCTTGGGAGGGGTCTTGGGTCCCTTCTTCTTGGACCCTCCGCCAGTCACGGCTTTGGTATTCCGAACGTGCTTGAGCATCCAGGCCCGCAGGTTGGAGAGGCCGCTATACTCAGACATGACGAGCCGAGGCCAAGGGTTACACTCCTCCATATCCAAGACTGCAATGGCGATGGCTCTACCAACCTGGCGGACAGAGAGCGGCTCCCATCAGGGATTGGGTGACCCACAAATTTGGCCGCCCCCGGAATGCTAACCCATACGCCTGTAAATAACAGGCGGCCTAGGTATCACCAAGAATGCAGCACCCCTACATCTCCCACAATGCAACACAGCAGAGCATTCTCTGTATAGACAGGGGGCACCAGGGTGAGGAGACACAATGTGACAGGCCCGGGTGGCAGAGGGCCGGTACATACACAGGGGCGGCAGGGGCCACACTTCTTACCTGCTCAAAGATGTCTGTGGTGAACTTGGGGGGGAAAGCAGGCGGAGGGGGAGGGGTGGCTCGGCCGTTGTCGTGGCACGCCCCAGGGATGGTGTTGACACATCGGCCAGTGTTGTAGTTGCACTCCAGGGTGTAGCTAAGGCAGAAAGACAAGAAGAAGTTATCAAAGACTAAACCGGGCCCAGGCGCTGACCGCAGGGGCCACACATACAGGATGGATCAAGTCACGTGACATCACACGCTGACCACAGGGGCCACACATACAGGATGGATCAAGTCACATGACAGCAAACGCTGACCACAGGGGCCACACATACAGGAAGGATACCATGACACTGGGGGCCACAGACTGACCACAGCTCTTCTGGCCAGGTCTGCTCTGTGGGTGAGGGGCACCATCACAAATACATGGCCGGGCTCCCTCCACCTCACCTGTGAATGATCCCGGTGGCTTTGTGGACGGCCACCCGCCCGCTGCCCTCCTTGGACTGACCGTCCCTCTTATCCTTCGCATACATGTTCTTCTCCGAAAAGTTACATCCCATGAAATCAAAGTGAGCGGAGTTCAGGGAGACGAGCTTAGGATACAGCAAGTTCTCTACCTGCAGAGGAATCACAGGGGGCGGTAATATACTATGTCCCTGTATATAGGAGTTATATTCCTGTATATAGGGGGCAGTATTATAGTAGTTATATTCCTGTATATAGGAGCAGTATTATAGTAGTTATATTCTTGTATATAGGAGCAGTATTATAGTAGTATATCTCTGTATATAGGAGCAGTATTATAGTAGGTATATTCCCTGTATATAGGAGCAGTATTATAGTAGTTATATCCCTGCATATAGGGGCAGTATTATAGTAGTATATCTCTGTATATAGGGGCAGTATTATAGTAGTTATATTCCCTGTATATAGGAGCAGTATTATAGTAGTTATATTCCTGTATATAGGGGGCAGTATTATAGTAGTTATATTCCTGTATATAGGGGGCAGTATTATAGTAGTTATATTCCTGTATATAGGAGCAGTATTATAGTAGTATATCCCTGTATATAGGAGCAGTATTATAGTAGTATATTCCTGTATATAGGAGCAGTATTATAGTAGTATATTCCTGTATATAGGAGGCAGTATTATAGTAGTATATTCCTGTATATAGGAGCAGTATTATAGTAGTTATATCCCTGTATATAGGAGCAGTATTATAGTAGTTATATCCCTGTATATAGGAGCAGTATTATAGTAGTTATATCCCTGTATATAGGAGCAGTATTATAGTAGTTATATTCCCTGTATATAGGGGCAGTATTATAGTAGTTATATCCATGTATATAGGAGCAGTATTATAGTAGTTATATCCCTGTATATAGGAGCAGTATTATAGTAGTTATATTCCTGTATACTATAGATATGGTCCAAGATGAATTAAATAAACTAAATGTAACCAAAGCTCCAGGGCCTGATGGATTACACCCCAGAGTTCTTAGGGAACTCAGTTCTGTAATTTCTCTACCCTTGTATGAAATATTCCGTGATTCTTTGCTTACTGGTATTGTGCCAAGGGACTGGCGTAAGGCAAATGTAATGCCGATCTTCAAAAAGGGCTCTCGAACTTCCCCAGGTAACTATAGACCCGTAAGCTTAACGTCCATTGTGGGGAAACTATTTGAGGGGCTTATAAGGGACTACATCCAGGAATATATAGGGGGTAATAGTATATAAGGGACTACATCCAGGAATATATAGAGGGTAATAGTATATAAGGGACTACATCCAGGAATATATAGGGGGTAATAGTATATAAGGGACTACATCCAGGAATATATAGAGGGTAATAGTATATAAGGGACTACATCCAGGAATATATAGGGGGTAATAGTATATAAGGGACTACATCCAGGAATATGTAGTGGCTAATAGTATTATAAGTGATAACCAGCATGGTTTTACTAAGGACAGAAGCTGTCAAACCAACCTGATATGTTTCTATGAAGAGGTAAGTAGAAGCCTGGATGGCAGCGCGGCTGTGGATATCGTGTACCTGGATGCGGGCGGCTGTGGATATCGTGTACCTGGATGCGGGCGGCTGTGGATATCGTGTACCTGGATTTTGCTAAAGCGTTTGACACAGTTCCTCATGGACGTCTGATGGGTAAGTTAAAGTCTATCGGTTTGGAAAATTTAATGTGTAACTTAATTGAAAACTGGCTTAATAATGGTACCTAGAGAGTGGTGGTCAATGATTCCTACTCCGAATGGTCCCCGGTAATAAGTGGTGTACCCCAAGGGTCAGTACTGGGCCCCCTTCTGTTTAACTTGTTTATTAATGATATTGAGAATGGAATTAACAGCAATGTTTCTATCTTTGCAGATGACACCAAGCTTTGTAGTGCAGTACAGTCTATGGAGGATGTGCAGATGTTACAGGCTTTGTAGTACAGTACAGTCTATGGAGGATGTGCAGATGTTACAGGCTTTGTAGTACAGTACAGTCTATGGAGGATGTGCAGATGTTTCAGGCTTTGTAGTACAGTACAGTCTATGGAGGATGGGCAGATGTTACAGGATGTGTAGTACAGTCTATGGAGGATGTGCAGATGTTACAGGATGACTTAGACACACTGAGTGTTTGGGCGTCCACTTGGCAAATGAGGTTCAATGTGGATAAATGTAAAGTTCTGCACCTGGGTACTAATAACCCGCATGCATCATATGTCCTGGGGGGAGTTACTTTGGGAGAGTCGCTGGTGGAGAAGGATCTGGGTGTACTTGTAGATAATAGACTACAGAACAGCACACAATGTCAGTCAGCTGCTTCTAAGGCCAGCAGGATATTGTCATGTATATACCAGGCATGGACTCTCGGGACAGGGATATAATATTACCGCTTTATAAAGCTTTGGTGCGGCCTCATCTGGAGTATGCCGTCCAGTTTTGGAACCAGATTCATAAAAAGGACGTTCTAGAGCTGGAGAGGGTACAAAGACGGGCAACTAAACTAATAAGGGGAATGGATCATCTTAGTTATGAGGAGAGATTAAAAGAATTACATTTGTTTAGTCTGGAGAGGAGACGTTTAAGGGGAGATATGATTAACTTATTTACATATATAAATGGCCCCTACAAGAGATATGGGGAAAAGATGTTCCAGGTAAAACCCCCTCAAGGGGGCGCTGCCTCCGCCCGGAGGGACAAGGGGGCGCTGCCTCCGCCCGGAGGGACAAGGGGGCGCTGCCTCCGCCCGGAGGGACAAGGGGGCGCTGCCTCCGCCCGGAGGGACAAGGGGGCGCTGCCTCCGCCCGGAGGGACAAGGGGGCGCTGCCTCCGCCCGGAGGGACAAGGGGGCGCTGCCTCCGCCCGGAGGGACAAGGGGGCGCTGCCTCCGCCCGGAGGGACAAGGGGGCGCTGCCTCCGCCCGGAGGGACAAGGGGGCGCTGCCTCCGCCCGGAGGGACAAGGGGGCGCTGCCTCCGCCCGGAGGGACAAGGGGGCGCTGCCTCCGCCCGGAGGGACAAGGGGGCGCTGCCTCCGCCCGGAGGGACAAGGGGGCGCTGCCTCCGCCCGGAGGGACAAGGGGTTTAATCTCCGGAGGTGACAAGCCTTCTTTACCATGAGAACTGTGAATCTGTGGAACAGTCTACTACAGGATCTGGTCACAGCCAGACGAAGCGCCGAGTAGGCGAGAAACAATTGTAGCTGTTCAGAGCGCACCTGCATAACATCTTCCCCCTCCAAGCTGAAGCCTTCGGTGTTTGGAGCGAATAAACCTACTTCTTTTGACTGGTGAGTGCGGACTCCTCTTCCTTACTCCGTATTATAGTAGTTATATTCCTGTATATGGGGGGCGGTATTATAGTAGTTATATTCTGCACTCACCTGGTCGTTCTCGTCGGTGAAGTAGTTGCCATACATGAAGCATCCTCTCTTAGAAGCATGACCATGAAGGTCCACATAGAAGGCAATACCACTTTCCTGAGGAGGAACAGAGGATGTGGGCTCGTTGTTGCTGTCACCATCCTGCCAGGACTCGCATCGGTTGCCCTCTTCAGCCTTGAGGTCCGGCCCCAAGGCCCACATTTCTTTTTCTGTGATGAGGTCCTTGTGCTCAGGCAAGATGGTGGTTTCCTGGGAGAGGCCCTGAGACTCCACATACGGACCTTCCCTGCTCAGACTGTTCAACATGTTATTCGTCTTCTCCATGTCGGAAAAGTCGTCCTCATGGGGGCGCTGCGGTGGGGAATGGTTAGAGATCTTTGGTCGTAGTGCTGGGTTGGAGGCGGTTGTGGAATTTCTCCAGTCGGGATCATTGGGGCGGACGCGGTTGTGGATGTGGTGATGGAGGAGGACAGATTTGGCTCCATAGACTGATGGATGGAGCTCGGCATCAGGGGCGAGATACTGCCGGTTTAGGTTCACTCCCCGGGTATCCGTCCTGTACGGGGAGGGAGGAACCATCATCCTTCACACCCCCTAATACCACTATGACATCATAAAAGTGCCCCTCCCCCACTAACCAGCCCATAAACCCCCAATACCGACCTGTAATGCCCCCTCATCACCCCGTCGGGGTTCAGCATGGGGATCAGCTTGAAGACGTACATGCGCCTCAGCATGGCGGCCCGTGGGTCATCCCGTCTGAGGATAAACTCCAAGAAACCATTAAAGACGAAGCTGGAGGGGGTCTCCCCGGGGTGAACACGGCTGCTCAGGAAGAACACCTGTCAATGGTTGATGGCAGACGGGTCAGATACAAAGCCGGTATCATGTGATCAGTATACGGGGGACTATGCCGAGAACCACTCACCCTCTTCCCACTGAAACGGTAAGGTCGCGGACAGGAGCGATCTGGGAACAGCTTGTCCAGTCTGGGCTCCCGCTCCTCCATCATCCCGTGGCAAGAGCTGATAGTGAGGAGGTCAACACGGAGCCCCTCCAAGGAGTGACACAGCAGCTCCCGCTGATAGTAGATGGAGTCCGGGGGGCTACTGCACAGGATGACACCTATGTGACAGTCATGTGACCCGCCGGCTGCCCCTCCCCCATCCCAAAGCGACCCCATAACGTTACCTGCCGGGAAACATCAGCCGGCTGTCGCTGAATCGATCGTCCAGTCCGGACAGCAGCTCCTGACACTCCTCATAGGAGAACGGGAAGCAGAAGGCGAAGTAGGTGGTGGCTCCGCGGCAGTCCAGGAACCGGTGGACAAAGGACAGCACAAACTGGTTCTCCACCATCTGCGGAAAGGAGAATTCATTACAGCCAGTGCACCTCACCCCGATACTATGCAGAGGTAGTCACAGCCCCGCCCCCTGTATATCCTGTGTATAGAGAGGTAGTCACAGCCCCACCCCCTGTATATCATGTGTATAGAGAGGTAGTCACAGCCCCGCCCCCTGTATATCATGTGTATAGAGAGGTAGTCACAGCCCCGCCCCCTGTATATCATGTGTATAGAGAGGTAGTCACAGCACCCCCCCCTGTATATCATGTGTATAGAGAGGTAGTCACAGCACCCCCCCCTGTATATCATGTGCATAGAGAGGTAGTCACAGCCCCGCCCCCTGTATATCATGTGTATAGAGAGGTAGTCACAGAACCCCCCCCTGTATATCATGTGTATAGAGAGGTAGTCACAGCACCCCCCCCTGTATATCATGTGCATAGAGAGGTAGTCACAGCCCCGCCCCCTGGATATCATGTGTATAGAGAGGTAGTCACAGCCCCGCCCCCTGGATATCATGTGTATAGAGAGGTAGTCACAGCCCCGTCCCCTGGATATCATGTGCATAGAGAGGTAGTCACAGCCCCGCCTCCTGTATATCATGTGCATAGAGAGGTAGTCACAGCCCCGCCCCCTGTATATCCTGCGTATAGTGAGGTAGTCACAGCCCCGCCCCCTGTATATCATGTGTATAGAGAGGTAGTCACAGCCCTGCCCCCTGTATATCATCCATAGTCACAGCCCCGCACCCATAGATCATTTGTATAGAGGGAAAGTTGCAGCCCCGCCCCCTGGATGACATCACTGATATATGGCCGCTCAGGGCATACAGTGACACAGACCTGGAAGGTGGGCCGGTCCCGGATGCGCTCCCAGCGTGAGCGGATAGGAACGGTGCGGACGAATGGCGCCATCCCTTGGCCGTACAACTTGCTCTGTTTGTTCATGTTCATGATATTGATCTTAATGACTTTCCCCGGAGCTCCGCCCCTCACGCTGAAGTAAAACCAGGACCTGCGGAGATGAGGGGCCACTCACATACCCAGGACACGGTATTGGGGAGGGGGGGGGGGGGGGGTCACATACACAGGACATGGTATCAGGGGCCACTCGCATACACAGGACACGGTATCGGGGGGGGGGGGGGGTCACATAAACAGGACACGGTATCGGGGGCCACTCACGTACACAGGACACGGTATCGGGGAGGGGGGGGTCACATACACAGGACACAGTATCGGGGAGGGGGGGGGGTCACATACACAGGACACAGTATCGGGGAGGGGGGGGGGTCACATACACAGGACACAGTATCGGGGAGGGGGGGGGGTCACATACACAGCACACGGTATCAGGGGCCACTCACATACACAGGACACGGTATCGAGGAGGGGGGGGGGGTCACATACACAGCACACGTATGGGGGGGGGGTCACATACACAGGACACAGTATCGGGGTGGGGGGGTCACATACACAGAACACGGTATCGGGGAGGGGGGGGTCACATACACAGGACACGGTATCGGGGGCCACTCACATACACAGGACACGGTATCGGGGAGGGGGGGGGTCACATACACAGGACACAGTATCGGGGGGTGGTCACATACACAGGACAGTATCGGGGAGGGGGGGGGTCACATACACAGCACACGGTTATCAGGGGCCACTCACATACACAGGACACGGTATCGAGGAGGGGGGGGGGTCACATACACAGCACACGTATGGGGGGGTCACATACACAGGACACAGTATCGGGGAGGGGGGGTCACATACACAGGACACAGTATCGGGGAGGGGGGGGTCACATACACAGGACACAGTATCGGGGGCCACTCACATACACAGGACACGGTATCGGGGAGGGGGGGTCACATAAACAGGACACGGTATTGAGGAGGGGGGGTCACATACACAGGACATGGTATCAGGGGCCACTCGCATACACAGGACACGGTATTGAGGAGGGGGGGTCACATACACAGGACACGGTATTGAGGAGGGGGGTCACATACACAGGACACAGTATCGGGGGCCACTCACATACACAGGACACGGTATCGGGGAGGGGGGGGTCACATACACAGGACACGGTATCGGGGAGGGGGGGGGTCACATACACAGGACACGGTATCGGGGAGGGGGGGGGTCACATACACAGGACACGGTATTGAGGAGGGGGGGGTCACATACACAGGACACAGTATCGGGGGCCACTCACATACACAGGACACAGTATCGGGGGCCACTCACATACACAGGACACAGTATCGGGGAGGGGGGGTCACATACACAGGACGCGGTATCGGGGAGGGGGGGTCACATACACAGGACGCGGTATCGGGGAGGGGGGGTCACATACACAGGACGCGGTATCGGGGAGGGGGGGTCACATACACAGGACGCGGTATCGGGGAGGGGGGGGTCACATACACAGGACGCGGTATCGGGGGCCACTCACATACACAGGACGCGGTATTGAGGAGGGGGGGGGGTCACATACACAAGACACGGTATCGGGGGCCACTCACATACACAGGACACGGTATCGGGGGCCACTCACATACACAGGACACGGTATCGGGGGCCACTCACATACACTGTATCGGGGGGGGTCACACAGGACACAGTATCGGGGGGGGGTCACATACACAGGACACAGTATCGGGGGGGGGGTCACATACACAGGACACAGTATCGGGGGGGGGGGGGGTCACATACACAGACCGCCATCTCCACATCACGCACCTGTTCCCGTTCTCGTACTCTGTGTCCGCACAGTCAGGTTTAGTCCAGACATTGAACTCATAGTCGGGGGTGGGGGAGGAGCTGCCCCCCAGCCCGCCGCCCCCATTACCGCTGTTGTCTCCGTCACCATCCGGTCGCTCCACCTTCTCCACACGAGATAAGTTGCCAGAATCAAACTTGGAGCTGAAGAGCAGCCCCCCGCAGCGGACCTCCATCACTTCACCAGATCCTGCAAGACACAGGGTCATGTGACCTCTGGAATATCACAGGGAGACACAGACTACACAGTATACACACTGACCATTAGGTGGCGCTTCCGTCCTATCTCCTCATGTGACAATCTAGAAGGGAAGAAGAGCCTGATATCAGACAAAGTATTATCAGGTATGGTCAGTGTATGTTCTGTGTATGACCCATCTATTAATCGGTAAACGGTGTATGATCAATGTGCCGTGTAAGACACATCTATGCTCGGTGTATGACACATCTATGGTCGGTGTATGGTCGGTGGAGGACACATCTATGGTCGGTGTAGGACACATCTATGGTCGGTGTATGACTCATCTATGCTCGGTGTATGACACATCTATGGCCGGTGTATGGTCGGTGTATGACACATCTATGCTCGGTGTATGGTCGGTGTATGACACATCTATGCTCGGTGTATGACACATCTATGGTCGGTGTATGACACATCTACGGTCGGTGTATGGTCGGTGTATGACACATCTATGCTCGGTGTATGACACATCTATGGTCGGTGTATGACACATCTACGGTCGGTGTATGGTCGGTGTATGACACATCTATGGTCGGTGTATGACACATCTATGGTCGGTCTATGCTCGGTGTATGACACATCTATGGTCGGTCTATGCTCGGTGTATGACACATCTATGCTCGGTGTATGACACATCTATGCTCGGTGATCGGTGTACGATGTATAGTTACACGTGATATGACAGGTCAGGGCTCGGGGCGTCACTTGTACCTCGGTCTCCAGCTCCGGTCACTGCTCGTCTCTCACAGCTGAGCCCCGTAACCTAAACAAACCCCCCTCATCTCCTCTCCGGGCCGGACACCAACAAGCCGCGCTCTGATTGGTCCTGCCTTCCTCCTCTGTGTAAAGCGGCTGCTGATTTGCTTTTCTACGTAATCGTCGCGTTCCGCGCCTCGCTGTGAGATCAGGGCAGAGACAGGTCATGTTTCCATGGATACCAGAGATAAAGAGCACAGCGACCGGTACAAAGGGCGGGGCTTGTGACGTTTTCCACATTACAGGGGACGTGTGGCAGCTCCTCAGCGCCTTCGATAGCTCAGCTGGTAGAGCGGAGGACTGTAGAGGAGGAGCCGACATCCTTAGGTCGCTGGTTCGATTCCGGCTCGAAGGACATTTTGTTGGAGCCCAGAAGGAGTAAGGTTCCCTTATCTAGCTGTATAATATATACTGATATATACTGATATATCCAGAGCATAGCCCCCCAGCTCTCCTAGTATCCACAGCATAGCCAAACAGCTCTCCCAGTATCCAGAGCATGGCCACACAGCTCTCCTAGTATCCAGAGCATAGCCACACAGCTCTCCCAGTATCCAGAGCATAGCCCCCCAGCTCTCCCAGTATCCAGAGCATGGCCACACAGCTCTCCCAGTATCCAGAGCATAGCCACACAGCTCTCCCAGTATCCAGAGCATAGCCACACAGCTCTCCCAGTATCCAGAGCATGGCCACACAGCTCTCCTAGTATCCACAGCATAGCCACACAGCTCTCCCAGTATCCAGAGCATGGCCACACAGCTCTCCCAGTATCCAGAGCATGGCCGCACAGCTCTCCCAGTATCCAGAGCATGGCCCCCCAGCTCTCCCAGTATCCAGAGCATGGCCACACAGCTCTCCCAGTATCCAGAGCATGGCCACACAGCTCTCCCAGTATCCAGAGCATAGCCCCCCAGCTCTCCCAGTATCCACAGCATAGCCACACAGCTCTCCCAGTATCCAGAGCATGGCCGCACAGCTCTCCCAGTATCCAGAGCATGCCCCCCCCCCCCCAGCTCTCCCAGTATCCAGAGCATGCCCCCCAGCTCTCCTAGTATCCACAGCATAGCCACACAGCTCTCCCAGTATCCAGAGCATAGCTAAACAGCTCTCCCAGTATCCAGAGCATGGCCACACAGCTCTCCCAGTATCCAGAGCATGCCCCCCAGCTCTCCCAGTATCCAGAGCATGGCCACACAGCTCTCCCAGTATCCACAGCATAGCCCCCCAGCTCTCCCAGTATCCAGAGCATGGCCACACAGCTCTCCCAGTATCCACAGCATAGCCCCCCAGCTCTCCCAGTATCCAGAGCATGGCCACACAGCTCTCCCAGTATCCACAGCATAGCCCCCCAGCTCTCCCAGTCTCCAGAGCATAGCCACACAGCTCTCCCAGTATCCAGAGCATGGCCGCACAGCTCTCACAGTATCCAGAGCATGCCCCCCAGCTCTCCTAGTATCCACAGCATAGCCACACAGCTCTCCCAGTATCCAGAGCATAGCTAAACAGCTCTCCCAGTATCCAGAGCATGGCCACACAGCTCTCCCAGTATCCAGAGCATGGCCGCACAGCTCTCCCAGTATCCAGAGCATGGCCGCACAGCTCTCCCAGTATCCAGAGCATAGCCCCCCAGCTCTCCCAGTATCCAGAGCATGGCCACACAGCTCTCCCAGTATCCAGAGCATGGCCACACAGCTCTCCCAGTATCCAGAGCATAGCCCCCCAGCTCTCCCAGTATCCAGAGCATGGCCACACAGCTCTCCCAGTATCCAGAGCATGGCCGCACAGCTCTCCCAGTATCCAGAGCATGGCCACACAGCTCTCCCAGTATCCAGAGCATAGCCACACAGCTCGCCCAGTATCCAGAGCATGGCCGCACAGCTCTCCCAGTATCCAGAGCATGGCCACACAGCTCTCCCAGTATCCAGAGCATGGCCACACAGCTCTCCCAGTATCCAGAGCATGGCCGCACAGCTCTCCCAGTATCCAGAGCATGGCCACACAGCTCTCCCAGTATCCAGAGCATGGCCACACAGCTCTCCCAGTATCCAGAGCATAGCTCCCCCCAGCTCTCACAGCAGGGCCGTCTTAACAGCATTATGGGCCCCTGGGCAGAGGTGCGAATTACCCCCCCCCCTCCCTAGCTGCTGCCGCCGCCGCCCCTCTTATCTGGTAAGGTACAGTGGTACCTTGGTTTAAGAGATCACAGTTTTTCAAAACTGTGACTTGGTTTAAGAGCATTGTTTTGGTTTAAGAGCTCCCTGTATTGGGTGGGAGGGCGGGTGGAGGAGGGACATGGTCTGCATAGCGGGGTCTACAGCCCTGTACTCTGACCCAGGAAGTCTCCCTCACCTGCCAAATCATAGCAGATCCACTTCAGGCTGGGGCTTACATCAGGGGACAGGACTGTGGAGGTAATCTCTCCATAGCTGTAACCCCTCTCTCCCCGGACAGAGAGCGCTGCATGTATGTGCCCACATCTGTCCTGCTCATTCCTTCCTGCTCCCTGCAGTCTCTGTCCACCCTTGTGTTTCCCATCCGCTCCATTACTGTACAGTAACTTATAATATCACAATATGTTTGTTTCATCTGTTTTACATGTTATTCAGAATAATAAATCATTATTTTTTGGGTGTGGAACCAATTGTCTGCATTTCTATAATTTCTTATGGGAAAATTTGCTTTGGTTTAAGAGTGATTTGGATTACAAGCACGGTCCTGGAACGAATTATGCTCGTAATCCAAGGCACCACTGTATATTGCCTATAATAGTGATTGTCATATATGTTGCACACATACAGTATATCACTATTACAGGCAATATACCTTACCACCTATTTATCTACCATATAGATACAGGTATAAGGGTGGAGCAGTAGGTAGGTGGTTATATAGCCTATAATAGTGATATATGTGTACAAATATATATATGGGGGGTACAGGTATATGTGGGGTATACAGGTGGTGGGTAAAAGCCTAATTAATATATATTGGTGCCCCTCTCTATATATGAGACATGTTGCTGTCCCTCTGCATATACGCCATGTTGTCTCCCTGTATACTGTATAATACAGGGAGTCTGTGCAGGGCCGCTTTAACCAGAGGGCACATGGTGCACGTGCACCGGGCCCACTGGTTAAAGGGGCCCCCCGAGCAGGCCGGCCGTTGCTATGTGCGACCAATGCGGTCGCACAGGGCTCCGGCCACCAGCCTGTCAGGGGGAGCGCCATGGATGGGTAATCTACTTACCCCTCCATGGCGCCCCCTGCAGGGCCCCCCCGTCCGCCGCTGCCCCCGCCCGCCCGCTGCTGCTGCGGCGCTTCAGCGCTGCAGCAGCAGCGACACTGACAGAGAGAGAGCCATTGGCTCCCTCCCTGTCAGTCACTCTTGTGGCCGCACTTCCTGCAGTCACAAGAGGCCGCACTCTCCCTCTAGCGCCCGACGTCACTGGAGCGTTGGCGCGAGGGTAAGGGGAGTGCAGCCTCTTGTGACCGCAGGAAGTGCGGCCACAGGAGGGAAGAGAAGAGGAACGCGTGGACCCAGGTGAGTAACAGTGTTTGTTTTTTTCAATGTTGTATGGGAGGGGGAGCTATATACTATGGGGGAGCTATATACTATTGGGGAGCACAGGGGGCTATATACTATGGGGGGGCACAGGGGGCTATATACTATGGGGGAGCACAGGGGGCTATATACACTATGGGGGAGCACAGGGGGCTATATACTACTGGGGAGCACAGGGGAGCTATATACTATGGGGGAGCACAGGGGGCTATATACAATGAGGGAGCACAGGGGGCTATATACTATGGGGGAGCACAGGGGAGCTATATACTATTGGGGAGCACAGGGGGCTATATACACTATGGGGGAGCACAGGGGGCTATATACTACTGGGGAGCACAGGGGAGCTATATACTATGGGGGAGCACAGGGGGCTATATACTACTGGGGAGCACAGGGGAGCTATATACTACTGGGGAGCACAGGGGAGCTATATACTATGGGGGAGCACAGGGGAGCTATATACAATGAGGGAGCACAGGGGGCTATATACTATGGGGGAGCACAGGGGGCTATATACTATGGGGGAGCACAGGGGAGCTATATACTACTGGGGAGCACAGGGGAGCTATATACTACTGGGGAGCACAGGGGAGCTATATACTATGGGGGAGCACAGGGGACTATATACTATGGGGGAGCACAGGGGGCTATATACTACTGGGGAGCACAGGGGAGATATATACTATGGGGGAGCACAGGGGAGCTATATACTATGGGGGAGCACAGGGGAGCTATATACTATGGGGGAGCACAGGGGAGCTATATACTATGGGGGAGCACAGGGGAGCGATATACTATGGGGGAGCACAGGGGAGCTATATACTATCGGGGAGCACAGGGGAGCTATATACTATGGGGGAGCTATATACTATGGGGGAGCACAGGGGAGCTATATATTATGGGGAGCACAGTGGGGCTATATACTATGGGGGAGCACAGGGGGCTATATACTATTGGGGAGCACAGGGGGCTATATACTATGGGGGAGCACAGGGGGCTATATACTATGGGGGAGCACAGGGGGCTATATACTATGGGGGAGCACAGGGGGCTATATACTATGGGGGAGCACAGGGGAGCTATATACTATGGGGGAGCACAGAGGAGCTATATACTATGGGGGAGCACAGGGAGCTATATACTATGGGGGAGCACAGGGAAGTTATATACTATGGGGGAGCACAGGGGGCTATATACTATGGGGGAGCACAGGGGAGCTATATACTATGGGGAAGCACAGGGGACTATATACTACTGGGGAGCACAGGGGTCTATATACTATGGGGGAGCACAGGGGAGCTATATACTATGGGGGAGAACAGGGGAGCTATATACTACTGGGGAGCACAGGGGAGCTATATACTACTGGGGAGCACATGGGGCTATATACTACTGGGCAGCACAGGGGGCTATATACTATGGGGGAGCACAGGGGGCTATATACTATGGGGGAGCACAGGGGGCTATATACTATGGGGGAGCACAGGGGAGCTATATACTATTGGGGAGCACAGGGGGCTATATACTATTGGGGAGCACAGGGAGCTATATACTATTGGGGAGCACAGGGGTCTATATACTATGGGGGAGAGCACAGGGGGGCTATATATTATGGAGAGCACAGGGGGGCTATATACTATTGGGGAGAGCACAGGGGGCTATATACTATTGGGGGAGCACAGGGGGGCTATATACTATTGGGGGAGAGCACAGGGGGGCTATATACTATTGTGGGAGAGCATAGGGGGCTATATACTATTGGAGAGCACAGGGGGGCTATATACTATTGGGGGAGAGCACAGGGGGGCTATACACTATTGTGGGAGAGCACAGGGGGGGCTATATACTACTGGGGAGAGTGCACAGGGGGGCTATATACTAATGGGGGAGCGCACAGGAGGGCTGTATATAACTGGAGGAGCACATGAGGGTCTATATACTACAGGGACACCTTAAAACTATGGAGGCACAGAGGGGTGTAACTATGTAGGGGTACAGAGGGGTGTAACTACTGTATAGGGGTACAAGGGACCTAACTACTGTATGTGTTGGAGCCTAAAATATTTGTCTGGCAGATTCTGGAGAGAAGATTCACAGCCAGGAGAAGACTTCAAGGTGGCCCACGCTGGATGGAGAGAAAAAGAAAAGGTGACAGACTCTAATCGGAGAAGACGCCCCCGGTGAGTCACTGGATGTAACTGCACTCTGTTATAGGGTTGTACTGATAGGGGTCATGGTATGGCGGTATTATGTAATGGTATCATTGGTGATATCTTTCTGTTTTGTTTAGTGCAGTTTTTATGTAATATATAATCACTGTATGGTGGAAATAGCATTTATTTAGTTTACGTACCGTAATTATGCTTTCCTCGAGTCGTAGGCAGCACATATGGGTCCTCAGATCCCCTCGATCCCCTACCAGGACCGCCCACCTAGATCTACTTTACATAAAGAAAAAAAGAGATTTAGAGAGCACCAATAGGAGGCCAGGATAGGCCTTAAACATCGACACCTGGCATTCCATACTTGTGTAATAAATAGAGTCCAACAAAGAGATGAATGCAAGTAAAATTTTATTGGGAGGGTAAGTGTGCTGCCTACGACTCGAGGAAAGCATAATTACGGTACGTAAACTAAATAAATGCTTTCCTCTACGTCTGCGGCAGCACATATGGGACATGCCATAGATAACCAAGGGAGGGATTCACATAGAACTTTCAGCTACTGACAAGACACCTGTACTGAAGGCTGGGCTGCCTTGAATGTCCAATCTATAATGCCTGGAGAATGTGGAAGATGAAGTCCAGGAGGCAGCATTACATATGTCAATCAGAGGTACTTGCTGCCTTTCCGCCCATGAGGTGGCTGTGGCACGGGTGGAATGGGCCCTTAGAGGATGAGGTGGTTCTTTCCCATCTGCAACATATGCTTCAGTTATAGTACATCTAATCCACCTAGCTAAAGAGTCTTTGGAAGCTTTACAACCCCTCCTTGGCCCAGCGAACAGCACAAACAGATTCTCATCCTTCCGGAAATCTTGAACACGAGCAAGATAATGTTTTAAGGACCTTTTCACATCAAGTAAGTGCAGTCGTGCCTCTTCCTCAGATGTAGGATTAGGATGGAAATCGGGAAGAAACAGTTCACGGTTTATGTTTGCTGTAGACGGTACCTTAGGCACAAAGGATGGGACTGTCCTGAGACGCACACCATCAGGCAAGAACTTTGTGAAGGGCTCATGACATGACAATGCCTGTAGTTCTCCGAGACGTTTTGCAGATGTTACGGCAATAAGGAACAGTACTTTGAAAGATAACCACTTTAAGTCTATTGACTCCATTGGCTCGAATGGAGCATCTGTAAGTCTGTTGAGCACCAGACCTAAGTCCCAAGAGGCGACCGCAGGCCGTACTGTAGGTCTTAAATTCCTGAGTCCTTTGAAGAATCTTGTAATCAAAGGGTTGTTAGCATAGACTCCATCTGTGAGCGCATTGATAGCGGTCATGTGAACTCTTAGTGTATTTGATTTCAGACCCTTTTCAAAACCTTCTTGCAGGAACTGTAGGATAGAAGACACTGAAATCTGGAGGTTGTTGTCTGTTAGCCACAAAGAAAATTTTTTCCACATCCTTGTATACACAAAATTTGTTGATTTCTTCCTTGATGATAACAGTGTAGAGATTACGGTGTCTGAGAGACCTAGCTGCTTCAGTTTCTCTTCTTCAGGTACCAGGCTGAGAGATGTAGTCTGTCCAGCTGGGGGTGTAGAAAACCTCTCTGGAGCAGAAGATCCGGATACTGCGGGAGCTTCCACACTAGCCCCTCCGATAGATGATACAGTGTGGAAAACCAGGCTCTGCGGGGCCAGAAGGGAGTAATTATGATGGCTTCTGGTTTCTCCACCAGTATCTTCGCTAGAATCCTGGGCAGGATGGGAAGTGGAGGATATGCATATATAAACTTGTCTTTCCAGGACATTGTGAACGCGTCCAACACATCTGGACAGTCTTGTCTCCTTAGAGAGCAGAACTTGCTGACTTTCCTGTTGTCCTTGGTGGACATGACATCCCATTCTGGACACCCCCACTTGTCCGTTAGTAGATGGAAATATTTGGGGTTTACTTCCCATTCTCCTGGGTGAAGGCTCTGGCGACTCAACAGATCTGCTTGGAGGTTCAGGGTCCCTTTTATGTGAACTGCTGCTAGGTTGGTCACTAGTGGTTCGGCCCATTCCATGATCTGGGCACACAGATTCTGTAAACATGGGCTGCGAGTGCCTCCCTGCTTGTTGATGTAATAAGTTGCTGTGGCATTGTCGGTTTGGATTAGAACTGCTTTCCCTCTGAGGTGTGGTTCGAAGTGCCGGAGTGCCAGCTGGATGGCTTTCATCTCTCTGAAATTCGATGACATCTTTGCAATGGATATTGGCCACACCCCCTGCGTCCAGAGGTGTTGAAAATGAGCGCCCCAACCTTTCTGAGATGCGTCTGTCGTCACCACCACCTGATCCTGCAGCAGAATATTTCTGCCGACCGATAACTTCTCTTCCAAGGTCCACCACCTCAGACTCCTGCGAGTGGAAATCGAGATTGATATTTTGGAATCGAGGAAGGCGATGTCCTTGTTCCAGGCCCGAAGGATTTCTGTCTGCAGACACCTCAGATGTGCCTTGGCCCAGGGAACTGCCTCTATCGAGGCTGTGAGGAGACCCAGAATGCTCATTGCTGTCCGGATAGGAATCTGCGGACTGTGGACTAGATGAGTAATTGCAGATTTTATACGAATTACTTTGTCTTCTGGCAGAAAGATCTTCATCACTGACAGATCTATGATCAGGCCTAAAAAACGTATCTTGGTTGTTGGATGTAGCTCTGATTTTTGGAGATTTATGATGAATCCCACTGTCTGAAGAAGATTCATGGCCGTCTGAAGGTGTTCTTGCAGGATGGTTGGAGATGGAGCAATTAAAAGCCAGTCGTCGAGATATGGTACAATTTTTATCCCTTGCAGTCTGAGGGCCGCCACCAGTACTATAGTTATCTTGGTAAAGATTCTTGGGGCTGGAGACAGGCCAAAGGGAAGGGCTCTGAACTGGAAATGAAGAAAACCTGCTTTTGTTTGTAGAGCTACTCTGAGGTATCTTCTGGATTCTGGGTGAATTGGCACGTGCAAATAGGCGTCCTTCAGATCGAGTGAGGCCATATACTCTCCTTGCTGAACTAAGCCAATCACTGACCTTATGGTTTCCATTCTGAATTTTGTCTTTTGCAGATGTTGATTTAAAAAGCGCAGATCTATTATAAGACGCCACTTGTTGTCGGGCTTGGGGACAGGAAACACCCGAGAGTATACTCCCGTAAATTCTTCGCTTGGTGGCACTGGTTCTAGTGCTCCTTTTTTCAAGAATTCCAAGAGAAGGGATAATACCCGATTTTCTGCTGGATTTGGCATAAATCTTTCTCTTGGTGGTCGTAGAAATTCCAGACGATAACCCTGGCTCACAATATTTAGCACCCAGGAGTCTCTGGTAACATCTTGCCAGGCTTCCAAAAAATTTAGGAGCCTGGCGCCCACACTGGCAGTAGGCATGGCGTCAGAATTCTGTTTTTGTAAATCCCGTGTCGGATTGCTTTTTCTTATTTTTGTCCTGATATCTTCCACGGAACCTTCTGTCTGGTCTATCCTGGGGTTGGCGTCTGCGAAAAGATCCTCTTCCTCTTTGGTAACGAAAATTACGAGTACCTCTGTATCTGGAAGTAGTAGGGAGGTTCAGAGCTTTATCTTTCTTATTTTCTTCCAACATCTTGTCTAATTCTGAACCAAAAAGTCTCCCTGGTTCAAAGGGCAGAGCACAGAAATTATTCTTTGAAGACACATCTCCCGCCCAGGTTCTAAGCCAGATGGCTCTTCTTGCGGAGTTTGCTAATGCCATATTTTTTGCTGCAATCTTTACAGTGTCCAGAGAAAAATCACACAAAAAATTTGCTGCCAATTTTAGTGTAGACATTTGTTCCATCAAATCTTGCCGATGTACCCCATCCTCTATATCAGCTGAGAGGTGACTAAGCCATATTCTCAAGGCTCTAGCCACCGGTACAGAGGCGAGACCGGCTTTATTCAGAGAAGTGAGATTCACATGGGATCTTTTTAGAAAGGTCTCGGCCTTTCTATCCATGGCATCTTTTAAAGTCGCTGCATCCTCACCTGGAAAAAGAGACTTCTTGGCAATTTTTGCAATAGCAGGGACCACTTTACTAGGGCCCTCCCAGGCCTCAGACTCTGCTGGGTCTAATTTGTATACAGCCTTGAACCTAGACCCTAAGGGCCCTATTCCACCGGACGATTATCGTTCAGATTATCGTTAAATCGTTCAAATCTAAACGATAATCGTTCGGTTGAAATGCAGTAACGATTAACGACCGAACGAGAAATCGTTGATCGCTTTATAAGACCTGGACCTATTTTTATCGTTGCTCGTTCGCAAAACGTTCGCAAATCGTTCGCATTGAATAAGACATCGTTCGGTCGTTCGCAATAGATACGAACGCAATAGCGAATAAATACGGAAGAAGAAACGATCGCAATTACGATCATAAGCAACGATTATCGTTCCATGGAAATGAGTGAACGTTTTCAGGTCTTTCGCAATAGCGGTCGTTTGAGATCGTTAATCGTTAACGATTATGCTAACGATAATCGTCCGGTGGAATAGGGCCCTAAGTCCAATCTTTTGTCAGGTCTGCCCCATTCTTTTTGCATGACAGTCTTTAGAACCTGATGACTGGGGAGAACAGCAGATTTCTTCTTTGGAAAATAAAACAAACTCTCTTTGTCTTGGTCCTGACTGTCAGACTTTTTAGACTCCATGCAGCCTTTCACTTTACTCATTAATTTATCAGCTGATTCTTTCTTGAAAAGATAATAATCCTCAGAAACATCTTCATCCTCATCATTATCATCATCAGATATACCATCAGCGTCAGAGACATCAGACAGGGAGAAGGATGCGGCAGGACTGGAGTAAGCAGGTTCTAACCTAGGCTTTTTTGCAGCAGATGATGTACCAGTGACAGCAGATTCCATATGTGATTTAAACCAGTCAAAAAACTTCCTTGCCTCTGATACAAGCCCAGCTGCAGAACCAGCAGATTCCTCTGGGGGAGTGCATGAGTCACACACATTACTTAAGTGAATTGGAGGCAGAGGTTGCAGGCACAGAATACACATCTTCTGAGTTGGTGCAGCAGGAGGAGCAGGTTGTTTATAACGAGCCACACAAGGGTCACACACATTCCCAGAGTGATCATCTGGTAGAGGCTGCTGGCAAATAGAACACATTCTGTGTCTTGACTTCTCTCTCCTTTTCCTGCTGCTGCTGCGGGAATGGCTGGACATCTGTAGACAATACAGATGCCATAATCAAAAACTATACTGAGCAAGCACTGTTATTGCACAGAAACATCATCTCAATCCTACCTTACTGCAGATAATTTCGGCTGCGCAACTTCCAGAAGAAACCACCAGCAACATACACACTTGTGGTTTAGTATAGAACATATTTATATGTAGTGCTTACCCAGTTTTTGGCGCGTCCATGGCTTCGGACGCGGTTCCGGGCCGGAAGTTACGTCACTTCCGGCAAAAGCGTCACACGCTTGAGGCCGCAGCCCAAACTGGAAGTGCGTCATACGTAGAGGACGCGCGTCATCACCGGAAGCTTGCCCCCCCGGCATGGAGGGAGAGAGTGAAGCCACCGGAAGAGTACTGCTGGAGGAGGAACAGCGCGCCGGACCGGAAGCACAAGGTAAGGAGTACGAACGCCGGTACCAGCGCGCTATACCGCGACCAGCAATATCAGACAGGGATAGGGAGTACTTATCATATAGACAACACCGGGACTTCGCACCGGAATGTAAAACGGCACACACATCATAGCTGGGACCCCGCACCAACTCATGCGTCCGCAAGTGCGCATAATTTGATTGCCACCGGGACCCCGCACCGGACAGGCAATAGTATAGACCGGGACCCCGCACCGGTAAAATCATAATTTTTACACTTATGCCAGGACCCCGCACTGGCTAATGTAGCGATTAGCGCACTGAGCTCATATAATGAATAAAAATCAGTACTCAAAGTTCCCCTGTAAAAACATAGCTTCACTGTCGCCGGCTATATCTAAAAACAACAAGAAAACAATAAGAACACATACCTGAACAAACTGGAGGTGGGCTACCTGGTGGTGCACAGCACCTGAAGGGAAAGGAGGACCGAAAAAAACACAAGTATGGAATGCCAAGTGTCGATGTTTAAGGCCTATCCTGGCCTCCTATTGGTGCTCTCTAAATCTCTTTTTTTCTTTATGTAAAGTAGATCTAGGTGGGCGGTCCTGGTAGGGGATCGAGGGGATCTGAGGACCCATATGTGCTGCCGCAGACGTAGAGGAAAGTGTTATAAGGTAACTACTGTATGTATTGGGGCTCTTGATACAGTGTGGGGGCAAATTCAGTACATTATACAATGTGCAGAAAGGTAAGGGGGGGCCCACTCTTGAGGGCTGTGCACTGGGCCCACCAATGTATTAAAACGGCCCTGAGTCTGTGTATACTGTATTATACAGTATACAGGGAAACAACACGGCTTATATATAGAGAAGGGCAAAACAACATGGTTCATATATAATAGTCATGTTGTTGCCCCTCTGTATATATGAGACATGTTGTTTTGCCCTTCTCTATATATAAGCTGTGTTGTTTCCCTGTATATTGTATTATACAGTATACATACAGGGAGACAACAATGGAGTGATAGGTGAAGGATAAGTATATAATACACTGCTGTATACACTGAATGGAGATATATATACACACTCAGGAGGAGGATAAGTATATAATACACTGCTGTATACACTGAATGGAGATATATATACACACTCAGGAGGAGGATAAGTATATAATACACTGCTGTATACACTGAATGGAGATATATATACACACTCAGGAGGAGGATAAGTATATAATACACTGCTGTATACACTGAATGGAGAGATATATACACTCAGAGGAGGATAAGTATATAATACACTGCTGTATACACTGAATGGAGATATATATACACTCAGGAGGAGGATAAGTATATAATACATTGCTGTATACACTGAATGGAGATATATATACACACTCAGGAGGAGGATAAGTATATAATACACTGCTGTATACACTGAATGGAGATATACACACTCAGGAGGAGGATAAGTATATAATACACTGCTGTATACACTGAATGGAGATATACACACTCAGGAGGAGGATAAGTATATAATACATTGCTGTATACACTGAATGGAGATATATATACACTCAGGAGGAGGATAAGTATATAATACACTGCTGTATACACTGAATGGAGATATATATACACACTCAGGAGGAGGATAAGTATATAATACACTGCTGTATACACTGAATGGAGATATACACACTCAGGAGGAGGATAAGTATATAATACACTGCTGTATACACTGAATGGAGATATATATACACACTCAGGAGGAGGATAAGTATATAATACACTGCTGTATACACTGAATGGAGATATATATACACACTCAGGAGGAGGATAAGTATATAATACATTGCTGTATACACTGAATGGAGATATACACACTCAGGAGGAGGATAAGTATATAATACACTGCTGTATACACTGAATGGAGATATATATACACACTCAGGAGGAGGATAAGTATATAATACACTGCTGTATACACTGAATGGAGATATATATACACACTCAGGAGGAGGATAAGTATATAATACACTGCTGTATACACTGAATGGAGATATACACACTCAGGAGGAGGATAAGTATATAATACATTGCTGTATACACTGAATGGAGATATATATACACTCAGGAGGAGGATAAGTATATAATACACTGCTGTATACACTGAATGGAGATATATATACACACTCAGGAGGAGGATAAGTATATAATACATTGCTGTATACACTGAATGGAGATATACACACTCAGGAGGAGGATAAGTATATAATACACTGCTGTATACACTGAATGGAGATATATATACACACTCAGGAGGAGAAGTATATAATACATTGCTGTATACACTGAATGGAGATATATATACACACTCAGGAGGAGGATAAGTATATAATACACTGCTGTATACACTGAATGGAGATATACACACTCAGGAGGAGGATAAGTATATAATACACTGCTGTATACACTGAATGGAGATATACACACTCAGGAGGAGGATAAGTATATAATACACTGCTGTATACACTGAATGGAGATATACACACTCAGGAGGAGGATAAGTATATAATACACTGCTGTATACACTGAATGGAGATATATATACACACTCAGGAGGAGGATAAGTATATAATACACTGCTGTATACACTGAATGGAGATATACACACTCAGGAGGAGGATAAGTATATAATACACTGCTGTATACACTGAATGGAGATATACACACTCAGGAGGAGGATAAGTATATAATACACTGCTGTATACACTGAATGGAGATATACACACTCAGGAGGAGGATAAGTATATAATACATTGCTGTATACACTGAATGGAGATATATATACACTCAGGAGGAGGATAAGTATATAATACACTGCTGTATACACTGAATGGAGATATATATACACACTCAGGAGGAGGATAAGTATATAATACATTGCTGTATACACTGAATGGAGATATACACACTCAGGAGGAGGATAAGTATATAATACACTGCTGTATACACTGAATGGAGATATATATACACACTCAGGAGGAGAAGTATATAATACATTGCTGTATACACTGAATGGAGATATATATACACACTCAGGAGGAGGATAAGTATATAATACACTGCTGTATACACTGAATGGAGATATATATACACACTCAGGAGGAGGATAAGTATATAATACACTGCTGTATACACTGAATGGAGATATATATACACACTCAGGAGGAGGATAAGTATATAATACATTGCTGTATACACTGAATGGAGATATACACACTCAGGAGGAGGATAAGTATATAATACACTGCTGTATACACTGAATGGAGATATATATACACAATCAGGAGGAGGATAAGTATATAATACACTGCTGTATACACTGAATGGAGATATATATATACACACTCAGGAGGAGGATAAGTATATAATACACTGAATGGAGATATATATACACACTCAGGAGGAGGATAAGTATATAATACACTGCTGTATACACTGAATGGAGATATATATATACACACTCAGGAGGAGGATAAGTATATAATACACTGAATGGAGATATATATACACACTCAGGAGGAGGATAAGTATATAATACACTGCTGTATACACTGAATGGAGATATATATATACACACTCAGGAGGAGGATAAGTATATAATACACTGCTGTATACACTGAATGGAGATATATATACACACTCAGGAGGAGGATAAGTATATAATACACTGCTGTATACACTGAATGGAGATATATATACACACTCAGGAGGAGGATAAGTATATAATACATTGCTGTATACACTGAATGGAGATATATATACACACTCAGGAGGAGGATAAGTATATAATACACTGCTGTATACACTGAATGGAGATATACACACTCAGGAGGAGGATAAGTATATAATACACTGCTGTATACACTGAATGGAGATATACACACTCAGGAGGAGGATAAGTATATAATACACTGCTGTATACACTGAATGGAGATATACACACTCAGGAGGAGGATAAGTATATAATACATTGCTGTATACACTGAATGGAGATATATATACACTCAGGAGGAGGATAAGTATATAATACACTGCTGTATACACTGAATGGAGATATATATACACACTCAGGAGGAGGATAAGTATATAATACACTGCTGTATACACTGAATGGAGATATATATACACACTCAGGAGGAGAAGTATATAATACACTGCTGTATACACTGAATGGAGATATATATACACACTCAGAGGAGGATAAGTATATAATACATTGCTGTATACACTGAATGGAGATATACACACTCAGGAGGAGGATAAGTATATAATACACTGCTGTATACACTGAATGGAGATATATATACACTCAGAGGAGTTACACCCCCGATCCCTCCCCCTCCCTGTTTACCAGTTCACCCACGGCCCTGTCTGCATCCCTGCAGAGAGCACTTCCTCCCATGATTAACCCCTTCCCTGCCAGCTAGCCTCCCCCCTCTGGTATCAGCACATACTCACTCAGGCTTTGTGCTTCAGGCCTCCAGCTTCTCCTTCCTCTCAGGGCTCTGCTGGTGACGTCACTCTCCTGCTCCGCACGGGAATGCAGGGGGTGAGAGAGACCTCTAGTGACCGGAAGCAGAATGCAGCTTCCGGCCACAAGAGCGAGCTGTGCACAGCCCCTATCTACCAGCGCTGATCAGGAGCACTCCCAGTTAAAGGGCCAGGGAATATGACACAGGGCAGGGGCCCCCTAGAACGCATGGGCCCCCGGGCAGCCGCCTACCATGCCCAATGGTTAAGACGGCCCTGTTTCACAGTATCCAGAGCATGGCCACACAGCTCTCCCAGTCTCCAGAGCATAGCCACACAGCTCTCCGGTTTCCAGAGCATAGCCCCCCAGCTCTCCCAGTATCCAGAGCATGGCCACACAGCTGTCCCAGTATCCAGAGCATGGACACATACAGGCCACCGTGACCAGTGCCTCACAACCCCGCCTGCCTCCCCTGGGTTACAGCATATCTATACATCTGCATAGAGAGATATGAAATAACAATGTCTCCTCTCCCCTGCACTGCTCAGGAGAGGCTGCTGTTTCCCCGCCCCTTGGTCAGGTGATCACTGTGTGATGTCAGTGGCAGTGAGGATTTTCTACATCTTCAGGGTGTCAGGATGTGCTGCAGGCAAACCGACCAATTCATGGAACAGAAACCTGTTACACCCCCGCTTACATTATTGGTGGGTTATATTTTTGTTACCTGGAGTTTCCTTTAAGTAGACCCATAACCCATATCAAGCAAGCTATGTATTCCTACTAAAGTGCCTTATAGTCAAATCATACAGTTAACCTGTGATCAGGGGCGGTCTTGGCATTTCTGGGGCCCCAAGCGAAGTTATGTCTGGGGCCCCCCCTCAACACACGTTCCAAAACAATAGACCGCTGTGTGTTGCCCCCAGTAGTATATACCCCTTGTGCGCTACCGCCAGTAATATATACTCCTTGTGTGCTGCCCCCAATAGTATATACCCCTTGTTTGCTTCCACCAGTAGTATATAGACCCCTGTGGGTTCCCCCAGTTATATATAGCCCCCCTGTGTGCTGCCCCCAGTTGTATATACCCCTATGTGCTCCCCCACTAGTATATAGGCCCCCTGTGTGCTCCCTCAGGGGTATTTAGCCCCCCTGTGTGCTCCCCCACTTGGATATAGACCTCCTTTGTGCTCCCCCACTTGGATATAGACCCCTGTGTGCTCCTCCAGTAGTATATAAACCCCCTGTGTGGTTCCCCCAGTAGTATATAAACCCCCTGGGTGCCCCACTAGTATTATATAGACCCCTTGTGTGCTGCCCCAGTTGTATACAGACCCCTGTGTGCTCCCCCAGTTATATATAGACCACCTGTGTGCCTCACAAGTAGTATATAGACCCCCTGTATGTTCCCCCAGTAGTATATAGCCCCCCTGTGTGCTCTCCCACTTGGATATAGACCTCCTGTGTGCTCTCCAAGTTATATATAGACCCCATTCTGCTGCCCCAAGTAGTATATAGACCCCTGTGTGCTGCCCCCAGTAGTATATAGACCCCTCTGTGAAGCCCCAGTAGTCTATAGCCCCCCTGTGTGCTCCCCCTGTTATATAGCCCCCCTGTGTGCTCCCCCTAGTTATATAGACCCCCGATGTGCGCTCCCCAGTTAAACAGACGCCTGTGTGCTCCTCCCTCCCATATAGTATATAACACAATAAAATAAACACTTATACTCACCTGGGTCCGGGCGTCTCCTCTTCTCTTCACTCTTGTGGCCACAGGAAGGGTTTTCCCTGCGATCACAAGAGGCCGCACTCCCCTTGTCCTGGCGCCGATGCTCCAGTGATGTCACTGGAGTGCCGGCACCACAAGGACAAAGCTGCCCTTTCTGCGGCCACAAGAGTGACTGACAGGAAGGGAGCCAATGTCTCCCGCCCTGTCAGTGCTGCTGCATGTTACTATGAGCGCTCATTATGAGTGCTCATAGTTACAGTTCAGATGGCAGCAGCGAGCGCGGCAGCGGCCCTGTCTAGCGGTCTTGAGCACAAGAGCGGGACGTGGGGGCCCCCCTGGATGTTGGGGGCCCCAAGCGATCGCTTGGGGTGCTTGGTGCCAAAGACCGCCACTGCCTGTGATCAGCTGTCACTCTATTGGGAAAATGACCAAAGCTCAGGGGTATACACTGTATCTACTTTGTGCTGGAAGATACTGTATGAGTTGTTGTGTCGGAGTCCTGGTGTCAGACGTCATTCCCTGCGCTCATGCATGCGAGCAGGGCCCTCATTCCTCATGTATGGATAGTTATATGTATCTCTCTGTAATGTCTATTTTTTGTCTATGTATGTACCCCAGAATTGTAAAGTGCTGCGGAATCTGTTGGCGCTATATAAATAAATATTATTATTATTATTATTATTATTATTTGTACGACTGACCCAGGAGTGTGTGTGGTGCTAGCATCACCCCTCTGCCAGGTGACAATGCACCACTGCACCCAGCTAGCCCTGCAGTACACCATGGGTTACAGCCCTTCATGTTCATCACAGATACAGTCAGCTCTGACAGCCGGACTAGCTGTACTAACTGTAACCGCCAGGGATCTCACCATGACATCACAGATACAGTCGTCTCCAGCTCTGACAGCCAGACCAGCTGTGTACTAACTGTAACCACCAGTGATTCCACCGCGACATCACAGATACAGTCGTCTCCAGCTCTGACAGCCAGACCAGCTGTGTACTAACTGTAACCACCAGTGATTCCACCGCGACATCACAGATACAGTCGTCCCCAGCAGCCAGACCAGCTGTGTACTAACTGTAACCACCAGTGATTCCACCGCGACATCACAGATACAGTCGTCCCCAGCAGCCAGACCAGCTGTGTACTAACTGTAACCACCAGTGATTCCACCGCGACATCACAGATACAGTCGTCTCCAGCTCTGACAGCCAGACCAGCTGTGTACTAACTGTAACCACCAGTGATTCCACCGCGACATCACAGATACAGTCGTCTCCAGCTCTGACAGCCAGACCAGCTGTGTACTAACTGTAACCACAAGTGATTCCACCGCGACATCACAGATACAGTCGTCCCCAGCAGCCGGACTAGCTGTGTACTAACTGTAACCACCAGTGATTCCACCGCGACATCACAGATACAGTCGTCTCCAGCTCTGACAGCCAGACCAGCTGTGTACTAACTGTAACCACCAGTGATTCCACCGCGACATCACAGATAAAGTCGTCTCCAGCAGCCGGACTAGCTGTACTAACTGTAACCACCAGTGATTCCACCGCGACATCAGAGATACAGTCGTCCCCAGCAGCCGGACTAGCTGTGTACTAACTGTAACCACCAGTGATTCCACCGCGACATCACAGATACAGTCGTCTCCAGCTCTGACAGCCGGACTAGCTGTACTAACTGTAACCACCAGTGATTCCACCGCGACATCACAGATAAAGTCGTCTCCAGCAGCCGGACTAGCTGTACTAACTGTAACCACCAGTGATTCCACCGCGACATCAGAGATACAGTCGTCCCCAGCAGCCGGACTAGCTGTGTACTAACTGTAACCACCAGTGATTCCACCGCGACATCACAGATACAGTCGTCTCCAGCTCTGACAGCCAGACCAGCTGTGTACTAACTGTAACCACCAGTGATTCCACCGCGACATTACAGATACAGTCGTCTCCAGTAGCCGGACTAGCTGTACTAACTGTAACCACCAGTGATTCCACCGCGACATCACAGATTCAGTCGTCTCCAACTCTGAAAGCTGGACTAGCTGTGCTCACTAACCGCCAGTGATTCTACCATGACATCACAGAATCCCTTTCACCCTGCCGTGTGCTGATCTCCCATGGGGACAGGGCAATGCGTCATCTGTCTCATCCTCCACACATCTGCTCCTCAGCTCCTCACTCTATCCTCCTGCAGAACAGCTGCTCCCTCATGAGGCGTTGGTGGTATAGTGGTGAGCATAGCTGCCTTCCAAGCAGTTGACCCGGGTTCGATTCCCGGCCAACGCAGATTCATTTTGCAGATTTCATTCATACAAAACTGTCAGCGTCCATTATGTGTGAGTGATGAGACGGTTATAAGTGATGATTGTGGTCTCCATATTACAGAGCTATGGAGGAACACACTCCACCCTGGGCGACGCAACCAGTGACTTCTTCATGGAATGTGAAGATGGGGGTGAGCTTTGGAGGTATACTCTAGTAACTTTTGACATGTCATCAGGGTTATCAATCGCAGTGATCCTGAGATACAGCCGATGTCAGGGTCACAGAAAATGTCTGGATCACAGCTGGTCTCATTAGAGCGAGGTAACGTCATCAGAGTTATGGATCGCAGTGATCCTGAGATACAGCCAATGTCAGGGTCAGAGAAAATGTCTGGATCACAACTGGTCTCAGTAGTGCGAGTTAACATCATCAGAGTTATGGATAGCATAACTCCTCACCCTCATCCATAAAGCTCTCCACAGCTCTGCCCTCCGTACATCTCCTCCCTCATCTCCACCTACCATCCTTCCCGTGCTCTGCGCTCTGCTAATGACCTTACACTAACCTCTTCTTTAATCAGAACTTCTCATTCCCGCCTCCAAGACTTCTCTCGTGCTGCACCAGTTCTCTGGAACTCTTTACCCAAAGACCTCAGACTTATTTCCAACATCCCCAGTTTCAAGTGCGCCCTAAAGACCCATCTCTTCAGGCTTATAACATTTCGTAATCTCGTCTCCCTTTGCTATCCCCTCTCTATAACTTCTTCGGTGCTAGTTACACTGTCCTTGTCATCTGAGCTTAGAAAATGGCTTGTGATTGGCTCGCCCAGCTGCCTATAGGCACTTAGAGATTCCATGTACAATGACTGGAACATTGACAAATAAAGCCCTTGTAGCCTCTCGTGTTACTCCCAGTCACCCTAGCCTGTAAGCTCTTGAGAGCAGGTCTCTAATTTGTTGTTGTAATTTATTCATTGTATAATTTAATATATAACCTGTAACGTATTTACATATATTTAAATAAGCGCTGCGGAATCTGTTGGCGCTATACAAATAAATATTATTATTATTATTATTATTATTATTATTATTATTATAGCAGTGATCCTGAGATACAGCCAATGTCTGGATCACAACTGGTCTCATTAGAGCGAGGTAACGTCATCAGGGTTATCGATCGCAGTGATCCTGAGATAGAGCCGATGTCAGGGTCACAGAAAATGTCTAGATCACAACTGGTCTCAGTAGTGCGAGGTAACGTCATCAGGGTGTCCGGATCACAATTGATGTCAGGATCACAGCTGGTCTCAGTGTGTGGGGACAGGCCCTCAGGGTTATGTATCACAGTCATCCTGATATACAGCTGGTCTCAGGATCACAGCTAATCTCAGATGTGTGGGCTGACAGATTGCAGTGATCCTGAGATACAACCAATCTCAGGATGACAGCATGACCCCTGGCTGTCAGGTGACTGTGGTTTTCTGGCAGCTGGGTAGCTGCAGACCACTGCCATAACAGATGTATGATGTATTTGTGACCCTGACTTACATCTGTACAGCGCTGGTGGTATAGTGGGGAGCACAGCT
Source organism: Dendropsophus ebraccatus (assembly GCA_027789725.1). NCBI lineage: Eukaryota > Metazoa > Chordata > Amphibia > Anura > Hylidae > Dendropsophus > Dendropsophus ebraccatus. The sequence continues at coordinate 3,508,200 of JAQFWZ010000005.1, forward strand.
GCCTTCCAAGCAGTTGACCCGGGTTTGATTTGATGACTTTTTATTTAACTACAAATCTCTCAGGATTTTTAAGAGCAAAATTCCCTGAATGTTGTGAAGCGTTTGGCTCAGAGTACGAGTCCTGTACTGAGAGCTCCTACCGGACAGAGGAAGAAGAGAGGCTGGTGACAGGGCTGCGGGGGAGCAGAGGGAGGTGAGTATACAGGGGTGACAGGAGCTGCGGGAGAGTAGGGGCAGGTGAGTATAAAGGATGACAGGAGCTGTGGGGGAGCAGGGGGAGGTGAGTATAGGGGGTGACAGGAGCTGCGGGAGAGCAGGGGAAGGTAAGTATTGGGGTGACAGGAGCTGCGGGGGAGCAGGGGGAGGTGAGTATAGGGGGTGACAGGAGCTGCGGGAGAGCAGGGGAAGGTAAGTATTGGGGTGACAGGAGCTGCGGGGGAGCAGGGGGAGGTGAGTATAGGGGGTGAAAGGAGCTGTGGAGGAGCAGGGGGAGGTGAGTATAGGGGGTGACAGGAGCTGCAAGGAAGTAGGGGGAGGTAAGTATTGGGGTGACAGGAGCTGCGGGGGAGCAGGGGGAGGTGAGTATTGATATATTATAGATAGATATAGTAATATATATATTACTGTATATTGGAACTGGGGTTCTATTACTGTATGGTGGCTCAGAGGGGTCATATTACTGTATGGTAGCACAGAGGGGTCCTGTTACTGTATGGTGGCACAGGGGGGTTCTATTACTGTATGGTGGCACAGAGGGGTCCTATTACTGTATGGTGGCACAGGGGGGTTCTATTACTGTATGGTGGCACAGAGGGGTCTTATTACTGTATGGTGGTACAAGGAGGGGGGTTCTATTATTGTATGGTGGCGCATAGGGGTCTTATTACTGTATGGTGGCACAGGGGGGTTCTATTACTGTATGGTGGTACAAGGAGGGGGATTCTATTATTGTATGGTGGCGCATAGGGGTCCTATTACTGTATGGTGGCACAGGGGGGTTCTATTACTGTATGGTGGCACAGAGGGGTCCTAGTACTGTATGGTGGCACAGGGGGGTTCTATTACTGTATGGTGGCACAGGGGGTTCTATTACTGTATGGTGGTACAAGGAGGGGGGTTCTATTATTGTATGGTGGCGCATAGGGGTCCTATTACTGTAGGGTGGCACAGAGGGGTCCTATTACTGTATGGTGGCACATGGAGGGGGGTCCTATTACTGTATGGTGGCACAGGGAGGGGGGTCCTATTACTTTATGGTGGCACAGGGGGCCTATTACTGTATGGTGGCACAGGGAGGTGGGTCCTATTACTGTATGGTGGCACGGAGGGGTCCTATTACTGTAGGGTGGCACAGAGGGGTCCTATTACTGTATGGTGGCACCACAGGGAGGCGGGTCCTATTACTTTATGGTGGCACAGGGAGGGGGGTCCTATTACTTTATGGTGGCACAGGGGGGCCTATTACTGTATGGTGGCACAGAGGGGGGTCCTATTACTGTATGGTGGCACAGAGGGGGTCCTATTACTGTATGGTGGCACAGGGAGGCGGGTCCTATTACTGTATAGTGGCACAGGGAGGCGGGTCCTATTACTGTATAGTGGCACAGGGAGGGGGGTCCTATTACTGTATGGTGTTATTAATGGATGGGGGTATTATTACCTTACTACAGATCACATAACAGCGGGCACTCCGCTCTCTTGAGCACTTTTCTGTAGATTATATGCATGTAGTATATTGCAGCAATCTGACGTATCTGCTGCCGCCACAACTCCATGACCTCCTCATACCACAGGATCATCACTCCCATCATCTTTGTGGATAACCACCTGTAGAGCTTCCCTATGGCAGCGCCTTCGATAGCTCAGCTGGTAGAGCGGAGGACTGTAGAGGAGGAGCCGACATCCTTAGGTCGCTGGTTCGATTCCGGCTCGAAGGACATTTTGTTTCAATGTGTTAGTAATTTGTAGTCATCTGGTGTGATCACCGCCGCTCCTACACGTGGAGGAGGGGGGTGGTTACAGCCTTATTACACAGAAGCCGACATCCCGAGAACACTGTCATCAGTTAGTGAAAGGGTTAACAGCTGCGCGGGCGATGGAGCATGCTCAGTGCGGTGAGGCTGCCATCAGTGTGTACGACTAGTGAGCACCAGCTCATTGTGCTCTCCCATATGGTCTAGCGGTTAGGATTCCTGGTTTTCACCCAGGCGGCCCGGGTTCGACTCCCGGTATGGGAAGTAACTTCTTTTCTTTATTTTCTTTCTTTCTTTCTAATTATTAAGCGTAAAACTAAAAAAAAAGAAAAAAAAATGGAA